>JAESUZ010002882.1:0-47601 GCA_017311185.1 Proteles cristata cristata | reverse complement strand
TGATGGGCAAGGAGGAAGGCACTTGTGGGGATGAGCACTGGGTGTTATATGGAAACCAACTTGACAATAAACTATTTGTAAAAAAAAAAAAATGAAAAAAGCCTTCCTAGATAACTAATAATACAAGGAAAATGTGTACATCAGATATGAAAGAGTTAATAGAAACAAAAACAAATGAAATTGGGGCTTTTCTCTCTGTAGGATATAAACAGTTGCATGAAATCAACATTAATATTATAATAATGAGAGCAAGCTGGATGAACTACAAAATAGAGGTTTCTTAACCCATAAGGGAGCTGAAGATTCAAATACATCTAATAATCTAAAATTCAGTAAGTGATGTGAACCTCCTGGGAATACAAATGCCTATGAATGCCATAATAATTGGTGTAGCAGTGGAAGGAGGAAGTAGTAGGTTGCTACTGATGGGCAGGAATAAAACAGGATAATAAATATTTTAGGTGACAGTTTTAAATCGAAAAAAATTATGTTGAACCACACACATTATCAAAACTGACATGAGAAATAGAAATTTGGAATAGCCATATAGACATTTAAAAATTATTTCAGTATTCTAACATTTACGAAAGAAATAGAATCAATCTTAGGCAAAGTATTTGAAAAATAAAAGGGCACCCGGGTGGCTCAGTCCATTAAGAATTTGACTCTTGATTTTGGCTCAGGTCATGATATGGTTTGTGGGATTGGGTCCCATGTTGAGCTCCGTGCTAATAGTGTGGGGCCTACTTGAGATTCTCTCACTCTCACTCTCAGAATAAATAAACTTAAAATATTTTTCAAAAATAGAAGAAAAAGAGACCATTTCCTTATTCACTTTATGAGGCTATTCTTTTTTTTTTTCTTTTTTTTTTGGAGGCTATTCTTAACCTGAAACCAAAATTAAAGTTATCACAAGAAATTTATATTAAACACAAATATTCTTATTAATATAGAAGAAAATCTCAGTAATCGAACCAAATCTCACACAGGAACAGATAAAATTATATCATCACCAAGTATGGTTATCTCAGAGTTGCATGTTTGTATTAATATAGGACAAATGATCAGTTCTGGTTCATGTAGCATTTACTAAAATGATTGGAATATTAATTTAGAATCACTGATAGATAAAGAATAGAAGTATAACTGTTGATTTCTTTTTTTTTAAGTTTATATATTGTGAGTGTGTGTGTGTGTGTGTGTGTGTGTGAGAGAGAGAGAGAGAGAGAGAAGAGGAGAGAGACAGAGACAGAGACCCCCAAGCAGGCTCCACGATGCCACTATGGAGCCTGATGAGGAGTTCAATCTTATGAACCATGAGATCATGACCTGAGCCAAAATCAAGAGTCAAATGCTTAACTGACTGAGCCACCCTGGTGCCCCAATTATTGATTCTAGCTATCTATTTATGTCTCTAACTCTACATACAGATGCAACACACTTTTTTTTCTTTTACAAAATTGGGAACATATGTTTATATCATTTAAATCTATCTTTCACGTATCTTGTGTGTCATTAAATAATTTTCAGTAGTTTATGAAATAATGAATAATATCTCTTCATATGAATATGAGATAATGTGACTAAACTCATATTTGGGGACTCTTCTGTCATCTGAAAATTATTTTAATATAAAATAATGTGATAAATTTCCCATACCTATTTTTTGCTAAATACACTTTAATTATTCCAAGAACTTAGATAAGTACAAATATTTTTCTAGAATAACTGAATACATGTTTTTAAGCCTTTTGATAAATATTTTAATAAAAATATGGCCTACTTGGTATTGTATGTTCAAGTTTAAAATGTTTCCACTGATTGGGGTGCCTGGGTGGCTCAGTTGGTTAAGCATCTGACATTGGCTCAGGTCATGATCTCGTGGTCCATGAGTTCAAGCCCTGGGTCTAGCTCTGCGCTGACAGCTCAGAGCCTGGAGCCTGCTTTGGGTTCTGTGTCTTCCTCTCTGCCCCACCCCTACCTGTGCTCTGTTTCTCTCTGTCACTCAAAACTGAATAAATGCTTAAAAAAATTAAAAATATATAAAATGCTTCCACTGATGAGAACACTCAGCAAATCTCAAAACAAAATTGATAAAAAGTGGTAAGGTGAGGCTAGGAACCTTGTGAGGTCTGGGAAAGAGAACTGAGGCAGATAGGAATTCAAACCCCAAGAGTCAGCAGAGGCTAATAGTGAAGAGAACATGTGTTGGAACTAATATTTTAACCAAAAATGTGGGCAGGGGTCAGCCACCCCTGGAAGGAGACCGAGAAAAAGCTGCCAACCCAGACCAGGTGTAAAGTTTATCTGGGGAAGTGCTAGAGCTTGCATAGCCTTGCAGCTAGGATCTTGGTTAAGCTTCCCGGTGGCTTAAAGACTGCATCTGTTCTAAAAAATAATAGTGTTTTCTTTTGTGCTTCTGTTCTCAGGGATCAAGTGAAGGCAGTATCAGGGAGATTTGTAAGGAGATTTGAGCACATGAAAACAAACAAATAGTCTCACTCAAAATAAATTGGAAAGCAACTTACAAACACGTGGAAAAAATTAACATCAAAATGTTGATAAAGTGAAAAAACGTAGGAGATGTATTCACTTCAGACGAAATGGAACTTATAAATAAATCAAATATGATTTTTTAAGTTACATATGACCAGAATGTTCAAGGAGTTGAATGAAGGAATCTCATGCATAAAAAGAAGACACTTTGGGGTAAAAAGAGGCACTAATTGAAACAGGAAGAGGTGGATACAAAAAAAAAAAAAGGAAAACTCTAGAAGTTAAGTGGATTTTCATCAAAAACTTAATATACAAGATAAGACAGCAGAAAAGAGTTCAAGTGAAAGGGGGAAAAATAGCGTTTTTTAGTATTTAAAAAAAATTTAGGGGTGCCTGGGTGGCTCAGTCAGTTAAGCGTCCAGCTCTTGGTTCCTTCTCAGGTCATAATCTCACAGCTTTGTGGGTTTGAGCCCTGCATTGGACCTATGCTGGCAATGTGGAGTCTACTTAGGGTCTCTCTCCTCACTCTCTGCCCTCCCCCACTTGCACTATCTGTCTCTCTCAAAATAAATAAATAAACTTAAAAAAATTTTGGAACAGTCATACGTTTATAGAAAATTGCGAATTTAGTATAGTTTTCTTAGTACAGGTAGTTCCCATTTTAATTTCCACTGTTTTTAACAACTAATATTTTGTGGTACCTTTCTTACTATTAATGAATGAACATTGATACATCATTAACTACAGTCCATTTTTATTTAAATAGATTCCTTAGTTTTTGCCTAGTGTCCTTTTTCTGTTCCAAAACTCCATTCAGGATATTAGAGGTAAATTAGTCTTATTTCCTTAGACTGGTCTTTTCTTGGCTGTGAAGATTTCTCAGACTTTCCATGTTTTTGAATGACCTTGACAATTTTGAGTTCAGATCAGGTGTTTTGTGGAATGTCCTGCATTGGGATGTGTGGGTTTTTTAGGTTTATAATGGAATAATGTTCTTTTGGGAGGAAGACTACAGAGGTAAAGTGTCATTTTCATCTCATAACAAGGGTACATACTATAAATATGATTTATTACTGTTAATATTGGCTGATCAACTATTTCAGGTAATGTTTTTCAGGTTCTTCCAATGGAAAGTTGTGGTTGTTTCCCCCATCATTTTAATACTGTACTCTTTTGAAAGAAGTCAAGATTATACAAAGACCTCTTAAAATTCAACAATAAGGAAACAATCTTGGGCGCCTAGGTGGCCCAGTCAATTAAGTGTCTGACTCTTAATTTTGGTTCAGGTCATGATCTCACAGTTAGTGAGTTCAAGTTTTGCACCCGGCTCTATGCTGACAGCATAGAGCTTGCCTGGGATTCTCTCTCCCTCTGTCTCTCTCTGCCCCTCCCCCATTCTTTCTCCCTCTCAAAAATAAATAAATAGATTTAAAAAAAAGAAAACAATCTTATTAAAAAATGGGTTAAAACCTTGATAGATGACAAGTAAGCATATGAAAGAATCTCCACATCATTTTCATCAGAGAAATGTAAATTAAAATAACAATAATACCACTATACACCTGTCAGAATGACCAAAATCCAGAACGTTGACAATACTAAAAGGTGGTAAGTATGTAAAATGACAGGAACTTTCATTAATTGCTAGTGGGAAAAAAAGTGGTACAGCTACTTTGGAAGACAGTTTGGTGATTGCTTAGTAAACATACTCCTATGATCCAGCTACCATACTCCTTGGTATTTACCAAAAAAGTTGAAAACTTATGTCCACATAAAGCCCGCACACGAATGTTTATGGCAGTTTTATTCATAATTGCCAAAACTTGGAAGCAACCAAAATGGCCTTCAGTCAGTGAATGAATGAACTAGTACATCAAGATAGTGGAATATTATTATTCAGTGCTAAAAAGAAATGAGCTGCCAATTCATTAAAAGACATAGAAGAACTTTAAATGACTACTACTAACTGAAAGAAGCCAATGTGAAAAGGTTCCGCACTGTAGGATTCCAACAACGTGACGCTCTGGAAAAGGCAAAATTATAGAGCCAGTGAAAGGGTCAGAGATTTCCAAGGGATGGGAAAGGGTGTAGGTTAAATAGGCAGAATACAGAGGATTCAGGGGTCATTGACAGGGGGTATATGGGATAATCCCTGTAACTTCACCACAATTTTGCTGTGAACCTGAAATGGGTCTAAAAAGTAATTTTTAAGAAGCATATTGTTAAGACAAAATAACTTGGTATTTAAGGGTATAGGTTTTTGAATCAAACAGACCCAATTTTAAGACTTGTCTGTCACTTTATTAGCTTTGTGACTTTGGTCAGTTTACTTGTGTGATTCCATATCTTCATGGTGATCTTTAAAATGCATTATAGGGGCGCCTGGGTGGGTCAGTCGGTTAAGCATCCGACTTCGGCTCAGGTCATGATCTCACGGTTTGTGGGTTTGAGCCCCGCATCAGGCTCTGTGCCGACAGCCAGCTCAGAGCCTGGAGACTGCTTCAGATTCTGTGTCTCGCTCTCTCTGACCCTCCCCTGCTCACGCTGTCTCTCTCTCTCTCTCTCTCTCTCAGAAATAAATAAAAAACATTAATAAAATAAAATAAAATGCATTATATTACCAAGCTCATAGGGTGATAATAAAGGATAAATGATGGGGCACCTGGGTGGCTCAGTTGGTTGAGTGTCTGACTCTTGACTTTGGCTCAGTTCATAATCTCAGGGTCATAGGATTGGGCCCTACATTGGGTTCTGCCCTGTGAGTGGAACCTGCTTGCAATTCTCAATCTCTCTCTCTCTCCCTCCCCACCTTCTGCCCCTCTCCCCTGCTCTATCTCTCCTTCTCTCTCAAATAGAAATTAGAAAATTAAAAATAAAATGAAGGATAAATTATTAATACATTTGAAATGGAGTGATTAGCACATACTGAGTAATAACTCTTACTGTTAAAGAATATTGTGATAATCCTTAGAATAATACCTTTACAGCTAGTTGTTTTGGTAAAACAGAACTCTGATGGGTCAAGACTATATTCTACAATAAAATACAGTTTTAAGTGATTCAGATACAACTAAGAGAACCAACTTACTTTCCAAAGCCACCAAACAACTGCTAATAGATGGTACTCATGACAAATGTCAGAAAGTCTTTCTTAAAATCTGATATTGGTTTCAAAATTGAGTACTGAGTAACTAATATCTCCATTAAATTAATTATGAATTGTATTTTAATAGAAGGACTTGCACATTTACAGGATGGTTGAATTTGGCTACAAAGATACTAAAAATAATCTTCAAGACTAAAAATTTTCATTAATAATAAGTGGGAAATCCCAAAGTTGCAGATTATTACATTTTATCACTTCCATAAAAATATATATTGTTTGGAAACCAATCAGATTTAGGAAATCCTGGATTTACGTGCTTCCTATTTTATCTGTCAAATGCACATAACATCTTGCCTTGCCTCAAGTCCTTAGTGTTTGCTTAATAAGGGTAATAATCATCCAAAATATTTGCTAAATTTGGCAGATGACTCATTAGAAGAAAGTGAACATTTACTCATTTAAATAACACCAGGGGGCGCCTGGGTGGCACAGTTGGTTGAGTGCCTGACTTGAGCTCAGGTCATGATCTCCCAGTTCCTGAGTATGATCCCAGCGTCGGGCTCTGTGCTAACAGCTCAGAGCCTGGAACCTGCTTCAGATTCTTTGTCTCCCTCTTTCTCTGCCCCTCCCCTGCTCATGTTCTCTTTCTCTTTAAATAAATAAGTTAAATTTTTTTTTTAAAATAACACCAAAGTGTGTCAGTATTGATTGATCAGTTAGGAACTTATAAGTGAATCCTTTGGGAATGTTTCCTCAATATATATTGTCAAGCCCTCTGCATACATTTGGTTTTATACAGAATATAAAATACTTGAACAAATTACACAAATTCAATGGGGGTATGTGCATTTCAATAGAATTTCAACATTAAATGTGTATCCTCTTTAAAAACTTATACTTAAGAATGTTAAAATTTTAAGTAGTTCTCATTTTAAATTTATGATTGTCAAGTTTAGCTTTTATAAAATATTTTTTATGCTAAAACTGGCAAATTTTCTACTTTATTTTTTATATATTAGCATTTTTATACTTTTTAGCATTTTATAACTTTTAAAACTATGTGTTAAAGTTGTTTCATGTTGGTGATTCTTATTATACTTTCATATACATTTCTTATACATCCCAAATTTTAATTATTATTCTGTGTGTTTATGTTATGAGGTATTATAGTCATTGTATAGTATTCTGTTCCCCTTGTAAACATCATATAATCTTAGTTTTATAGGTAAAATGTAATGATCACCAAGAATTCATAAGCTGGTATCTCTCTAATAATTTTGACCATCTGAATTTTTCTAGCTTATTCCTCAAGAAAGGCTCCAGGGAAATTCCCAAATTCGAGACTTGATCTCACTATACAGGACATCCAGGAAATTATTAAAGAATATTGGGGCCTTCATACAAAGATTTAGGAGTATAGTTAAATAAATCCCCACTGCACAAATATAGTACAATTTAAGCAGCAATAAACAATAATTATGACTTATAGAAAAACATACTTTAAGTCTGTGAGTTAAAAATGATATGCAACATGTCCGTTATTGATCACCTTTGGAAGATGCTAGGTGTTTTTACCTGGATTGATGTATCTTTTCTATCCTATTTTCAAACAACTTATACTATTATATTTAAATTTTGTTTCTTTTAAATAAAATTGTAGTTCGGTCATTTAAAAAATTCATTATGCCAATCTTGCCATTTTATTTTATTTTTTTTTATTTCCAATGTACCTTTTATTAAGTAGAGAAAAATGGAAATTCTACGTGATACAAAGGTTCCAGTTTGAGCAGATTCCACAGAAACCCTTCCCATCTCCATGTGCCTCTATCGGGGCATTGCTGCTGCCTCCCCGCCCACAGGGGACACACGGAGCTGATTCATGCTAGGGCGCACATGGTCGCCTCCGAGTCACCCCGAGGGGCAGGGGCCAACAATCTTGCCATTTTAATTAGTATACCTAGATTCTTTATATGTATTGTTACCATTAGTATATTAGTACTTAAACTTGCCATTTTTATTTACGTTGTGTTTTATCCCTCAGTTTTGTTTTCATCTGTTTTACATTTCACCCTTTCTTATGGGTCACTTGAACATATTTTATTGTTCCATTTTGACTTATCTGTTGAGTTTTTAAAGTTTATTTCTTTGTATAGAATATTTAGTGATTTCTACAGATATTGCATTATACATAAGCAACTTACAGTCTAGTGGTGTGAGCATTTTATAAGTCTGAGTAAAGTGTAGAGACCTTACCTTTATTTAGTTCCCATAATTCTCTGCATTTAGAGCATGATTTTCTTAAATGTGTCCTTCTACACATATTTAGAACTGCACAAGTATTATAAATTTTTCTTCAATCTCTAAATCAATTCATAAAGCTCAAGAGGAGAAGAAAAATACATTGTGTATACTCATATTAATATTTCCATTGTTCTTTCTTTTGTCCTGATAATCCAAGACTTCTTCTATTTTGTTTCCTTTTTTTGTGTGAAGAACTTCAACTTCCGTTATGCATTTAGCCACTATTTCTCTTCTCCTTCTGTGACATCGGTGACATAGATGCTACTTCTTTAGTTATTGTCCCATGTATCTGAGGCACTGTTCATTTTTTTTCCATTTTCTTAGTATTCAGATTTGTAAATTCTATTGACTTATTTTTAAGTTCACTGATTATTTTCTCTGCTATCTCTTGTTGAGCCCTCCTACTAAGTTTTTTGACTATTGTATATTTCATGTTTCTAATATTGACTTCTTTTTAAAATTTATTTATTTATTTTGTGAGAGAGAGAGAGCAAGCATGAACAGGGAAGTGGGAAAATAAGAGAGAGAGAATCCCTGTCAGGCTCCATGCTGTTAGCGCAGATCCTGACATGGGGCTCCAAGTCACAGTCTGTGAGATCATGACCTGAACTGAAATCAGGAGTGGGGCACATAACTGACTCAGCCACTCAGGCACCCCTTTACGTGTTTCTTTTTAATAACTTCTATGTATTTCATAAAATTTTCTGTTTTCATTTGTTGCAAAAGAATTTGTAATTAATTTCTTAGGCATTTTTATCATGGTGGAGTTAAAATTCTTGTCAGGTAATTCCAGTATCTGATTCATTTTGGTGTTGGTATCTGTTGATTGTGTTTTCTCATTCAAGTTGTGATTTTCCTGGTTTATGGGATGATGACAGATTTTTGTTTATGTCCTGGACTTTTTGGGGATGATGTTAGGAAACTCTGGATCCTATTTAAATCTTCTATGTTAGCCAGCAGTCACCCAGTTTAGGTTTGGCACATGGGTCCTGGCCTACTTTTGTGGGCTGTGGGTGGTGCAAATGACATTTAGATTTCAGAGTCTTGCAATGCTATTCTGGTGTACTTCATTTTTATGCTACACGGCATGGAGGCCACTCCAAATCCTGGGTGGTATTCCAAACGTTATTTCTGTTCTGAAACATTTGTACATGTATATTCCAGTAAGTTTTATGTGTGAGTTGGTCAGTGGTCTGCCTAGTGTTTTCTTACCATTTTAAGGAATTCCATTCTCTAGCTTTCTCCTCTCTGAGATCTTGTCCCACTTGCAGTTAGGCAGGTGAGGGATACTGTTGACCAGTGTCTCATATGGTGCTGGGGAGTGACAAAAGGCAGGCCCCATTGCTCAGTTTTTGCTGTCATCATTGTTAGTGGAGAAAAGTGTTTCTCTGGGCTGACTTCTTGCACTGACTGGCGATTAAGGTCTAGTTTCTCTACTCAGTCAACACAGACACCATGGTGAGAAATGAAAACCCCTTCCTGGACCATCTGTTAACACTGGGTCATTGACAACATGCTACTAGTAGGGGAAGAAAATGCCTTCCTGTGCTACTGCTGCTATTGGATTGGAGTCAGGAGATGACAGTCCTCATTAGGTCTTCATCAGTAACAAAAGTAAGGTAGGAAAACTTCTCACTGGACTGCCTGCTGCCACCAAGTTGGGGGGACACAGGAAACCAGACTCCATCCATGGTCAGTCTTCTACTAACAATGCTGGAAAGAGGACAATCATTCACAGTGTTTGGCTGGGGTAATGTGGGCACTAAAAGTTCTCAGGGGTTCCCTGGTGGCTCAGTTGGTTAAGCATCAGACTCTTGATTTCAGCTCAGGTCATGATTTCAAAGCAGTGAGATCAAGCCCCAAGTTGGACTCTGTGGTGCTGGGCATGGAGCCTCCTTAAGATTCTCTCTCTCCCTTTCCTTCCACCCCTTCCCTACTTGCGCTCTTACTCTCTCAACAACAACGAAAGGTTTCCATCCTGTTGAATTGTATTTTCCCGGTCCTTTGGCTCTCATGTGTAACCTCTGTTTTGACATATACCTTAGCCATGGAGTTTGTCTACATGTTTACTAAGGGCAGGATTTGGATATGATTGACCAGATTTTAGAGACCAAACAAATAATTGTTTAGTAAATGTGACCATTCCAGTGGTTACCACTCTGAGGCCCAACTTCACAAAACTGACAGTTGATTCTACATTGCAATTAATTCTGTCTGTTTCTGAGTCCTGACACTGCCTTTTCACATTGGCTATATTGCCTTTCCAAACTCGTAAATCACCCTACCAAATCTCGGACACAGGAATGTCTGTGTTATCATCATGCCTTGGCCCAAGTCTTTCATCCCCTTTTCAGGCTTCCTTGATGCCAAAACCAAAGTAGGGACTCACTCTTTGAACCTACACACCATCTCTGTCCTAATGCTGTGGTAACAAATGTTCATCGAATTAAGATGCTGTTAGTTCCTAGAAGCCACACATGCAGAAAAAAAGACAAGGTCCAATCCTGAAGTAGGTTACTTCCTATTTGAAGGAAGTCTTGGAAACCAAGACTATGGTATTAGTGATATTACATAATGGAGGTCTTTGGCACCATGGGTAGAGCCTAGTGGATGAAACAGGAAAAGCAGTTGAGTAGAAGATGGAATCTTCAGCAGAGCTTGGGGCAGCCTGAAAGAGTTGTGAGGTTTAAGAATGAAAAGGCAGGGCTTCCAGGGAAGATGATGGAGTAGCAGGACCCTAAGCTCACCTTGTCCCATGGATACAACTAGATAACACTCATATCAGTGTAAACCCAAGAAATGGCCCAAATACTGGCAGAAGAAACTTTCCACAGCTAGTTGTAGAGAAGAGTCTACATCAAAAGGGTGGAGGTGAGGTCAGGAGCTAAATACAAGTGTGGGACTCTGTGAAGGAGGGGGGGACATGGTGGGTGCAGAGAGGGGAGAGAAACAGACTTTCACACCAGAGATCCCACACAAGGAAGAATAATTCCTGTAATATTTGGCTTTGAAAACCAAGGGAACTGAATTTTGTAAGTTCTCACAATCAGCAAGACTTAGCAACTGGAATGTTATAAATAAGAGGGTTTGGCTTTGGGAGAGCTAGGAGGGCCAGAGGATATTAAGTCCTTGCCCTTAAAGAGAGCACAACATATAGCCCCATAAACATATAGCATAGAAGCAGCAGTTTGAAAACTGCCTGGGGTATAGGGGATAAAGATTTGTTTACTAATCTCAGAACATGTTCTGGAGGGGTAGGGGTTGTTGGGAGACTTCTCCAGAAGCAAAGGAGCTGGCAAAGCCATTTCCCTCCTCCACCAGCCAGCATAAACCCAAGGACACCTGTGCAAACCAGTGCATCACCAACACTCTACCTAGCTTGCTAATAGAATGCCTGCCCCTGTGCACTTCTGCATATCCATACCCTCCAACACGGCCTGCCTCAGTCCCAGTAGCTGTGGGTCTTCTCCCCTAGTAGACCAGTGCAACTCAACTGAAGACTGGCCCACCAACAATACAAATACAGGGACCAGGCCCTGCCCACAATACACAAAAGGAGACATTGCAGCCCACTGGAATGAAGGCAAGAGTGGCTCAGCTGCAAGAGCTGGGAACATGCAGTACACATAGGAGACAACCTGAAACACCATGTACTGGTGAACAAGGGGTTATGCATTGCTGGGCACTACAGGACCTCTTATTCATAAGGCCACTACTTTTAAGAGAAGGAGATGTGGCCAATCTTCATAACACATGTTGTCATGAACGGCAAGATGTCATTCCTTTTTTGTGGCTGAGTAGTATTCCATAGTGTGTGTGTGTGTGTGTGTGTGTGTGTGTGTGTGTGTGTGACATCTTCCTTAGCTATTCTCTATTGTTGGACACTTAGGTTGCTTCCATATCGTGGCTATTATAAATAATACTGCAATAAACATAGGGTTGCTCATGTCTATTTGAATTAGTGTTTTCATTGTTCTGGGGAAAATACTCAGAAAAAAGATTACTGTATCCTATGGTACTTTTATGTGTAGTTTTTTGAGGAATCTCCCTATTGATTTCCACAGTAACCAAACAATATACATTCCTGCTGACAGTGGACAAGGGTCTTGTTTTCTCCACATCCTGGCCAACGCTTATTACTGCCTGCCTTATAATCCTAGCCATTCTGACTAATGTGAGGTACTATTTCATTGTGGTTTTGATTTGCATGTCCCTGATGATTAGTGATGTTGAACATCTTTCATGTGTCTGTTGGCTATCTGTATGTCTTCTTTGGAAAAATGTCTCATCATGTCCCCTGACCATTTTTTAAATCAGATTACATATGTTTTCATTTAGGAGTTTTAAGGTTTCAGGTCTTATATGTAGGTTTTTAATCCATTTTATGTGTATCTTTGTGTATGATGTAAAGAAGTCATCTAGTTTCATTCTTTTGCATGTAGATGTCCAGTTCCCCAACACCATCTATTGAAGAGACTGTCTTTTCCCCATTGTATTCTCTTGCTTCCTTTGTTATAGATTAATTGACCATGTAAGTGTTGGTTTATTTCTGGGTCTCAAATCTGTAGCACTGACTTATGTGTCTATTTTTGTGACAGTACCGTACTGTTTTGATTACTACAGCTTGATAATATGTCTTGAAACCTGGGATTGTTGTATCTCCAGCTTTTGTTTTTCTTTCTCAAGATTGCTTTGGCTATTCAGGGTGTATTGTAGTTCTATACAAATTTTAGGATTTTTTTGTTCTAGGTCTTTAAAAAATATTATTGGTGTTTTGATTGGGATTTCATTGAATATGGACATTGCTTTGGGTACTGTGAACACTTTAACAGTATTCTTCCCTTCTATGAACATGGTATACCTTTCTATTTATCTGTGTCATCTTCAATTTCTTCCTCAATGTCTTATGCTTTCCATAATATTGCCTTTCACTTCTTTTGTTATATTTATTTCTGATATTTTATTCATTTTGATGCAAGTGTAAACGGGATTGTTTTCTAAATTTCCCTTCCTGCTTTTTCATTATTAGTGTCTAAATAAGCAACAGATTTCTGTGTATTGATGTTGTATTCCACAACTTTACTGAATTAATTTATTAGTCCTAATAGTTTTTTGGTGAAGTATTTAGGGTTTTCTATATCTAGTATCATGCCTTTATAGAGAAGGACTTTTTCTTCATTCTTACCAATTTTAATGCCTTTTATTTCTTTTTTATGTTTGATTACTATGGCTAGGATTTTCAGTACTATGTTAAGTAACAGCGGTGAGAGTGGGCATCCTTTTCTTATTCCTGATATTAAAGGAAAAGCTTTCAGCTTTTCACAATTGAGTATGATGTTAGTTGTGGGCTTGTTATATATGGCCTTTATTATGTTTAAGTATATGTTCACTCTACACAAGCTTTGGTGAGAGTTTTTTTTATCATGAATGGATGCTGAATTTTGTCAAATGCTTTTTTAGCATTTATTGAAATAATCATGTAAATTTCTATCCTTTATTTTGTTAATTTGGTGTTTCATGTTCATTGATTTGCATATATTGAATCATTCTTTCACCCTTTGAATAAATCCTACTTCTTTGTGATCAATGATCCTTTTAATGTATTTTTGAATTCAGCTTGCTAATATTTTCTTGAATATTTTTACATATGTGCATCAAGGACAGTGGTGTGTATATTTTTTTGTAGTTTCTTTTTTATTTTTATTTATTTATTTTTTTTACAAATAGTTTATTGTCAAATTAGTTTCCACATAACACCCAGTGCTCATCCCCACAAGTGCCCTCCTCCATGTAGTTTCTTTTTTAGTTTGTCTGGTTTTGGTATTAGAATTATGCTGGCCTCATAGAATGAATTTGGAGGGATTTTTTGTCCTCTGATTTTTGGAATAGTTTGAGAAAGATGGGAATTAACTCTTATTTAAATGTATGGTAGAGGGGCGCCTTGGTGGCTCAGTTGGTTAAGCACCTGACTTCACCTCAGGTCATGATCTCACAGTTGGTGGGTTTGAGCCCTGCACTGGGTTCTGTGCAGGCAGCTCAGAGCCTGGAGCCTGTTTCAGATTCTGTGTCTTCCTCTCTCTCTGCCCCTCCCCTGCTCACACTATGTCTCTCTCTGTTTCAAAAATAAATTTAAAAAAACTACTAAAATTTTTTTTTAAATAAATGTTTCATAGAGGGGTGACTGAGTGGCTCACTCTGACTTCAGGTCGGGTCCTGATCACGGGGTTTGTGAGTTCAAGCCCCATATCAGGCTCTGCTGACAGCTCAGAGGCTGAAGCCGGCTTCGGATTTTGTGTCTTCCTCTCTCTCTGCCCCTCCTCTGCTTGTGCTCTCTCTCTCTCAAAAATAAATAAACATAATAAAATAAAATAAATGTTTGGTAAAATTCATCTGTGATGCCATCTGGTCCTGGACTTTTGTTTGTTGGGAATTTTATGTGTTTTTTTTTTAATTACTGATTCAATTTCACCACTAGAAATTGGTCTGTGCAGATTTTCTACTTCTTCCTAATTTAGTCTTGAAAGATTTCATGTTTCTAGGAATTTATTCATTTCTTCTAGGTTGTTTTATGATTTTCTTAAAAAATTTCTCCCTTATCAATTTTATTTCTCCTTTGCCATTATTATTCCTTATATTTGCTCTTTCTGCCTTTTTTCTTGAAAAGAGAAGGTTGTGGTTTGTTCTTTTTTTTTCTAGATGTTTCTCTTGTATAAATCATATAATTCGGTGTTAATTTGTGGCAAAATTGAAAAAATATTTTTATTTTTAGGGATGAGCTGAACTTATTCATATTGATACTACTGATTTTTTGGTCTAAAATTTTCCAAATATTTATAATTAAATGTACTTTAACTACTCTTTTTAAAATTTCGTTGGTGGTTCTTACTTGCTCTCTTATACATCAATTATTCATTTATTTAGGAAGCTTTGTTTTTAGAGACATGATATAGTGATTTATGATAAATATATATTTAGTTTTTATCCAGGGTTCCTGGAACATAGTTCTTAAAACACCATAATTCCTGTGTAAGAGACAGAGAGGCATGTTTTGTTATATAGTTGTTTCTAGTTCCTAAAATAGCTGCAAATTAATAAAGGTGAAATAGTTGTCTTTTGTTATGCTTAACAAGCCCCTCTCAGCTACACTTGCATTTATATTAATGAGGGAACTTTTGAAAAGACTTTTGGAGGGTGAGGTCTGGTTGCCAGAAGCTCTAACCACATGATCTGATGGTTCATGCTTTCAGTTTCACCCACTATCTTCTGGGGAGGAGGAGGAGGAGTGGAGCTGGAGGTTAAATTAATCACAGATGATGAATGATTTAATCACTCAGGCCTATGTAATGAAGCCTACAAAATCCAGAAAAGATGAAATTGGGAGAGCTTCTGGGTTAATGAACACACGGAGGGGCTCATTTTCACATACCTTGGCCGATATATGTCGTCTATCTGACTTTCTCTGAGTTATATCATTTTACAACAAACTGGTAATACAGTAAATAAAATGATGCCCTGAGTTCTATGAGCCACTTTGGCAGATTAATCATATCAATGATGAGGTCACAGGAACCTCAGATTATCTCTGGCCAGTCAGAAGCACAGACTAACCAAAAGTCTGTCAAGTTTTGAATGAATGAATAACTTCAGCGATAAAATATTCATGTGATAAAATACCATTGAGCAATATAAAGGAAAAATACTTTTAGACATAAGAGCACAGCTACATCTCACAGACTTAATATTGAGAGAAAGGTACCAGATACAAAGGAGCACACCGTGCCTGGTTCCATTTTATGGAGAACAAAGGCAGCAAAACTAATCTATTCTGATAGATTTCAGAATAGTCATTATTTTAGGGAGGTATTGCCTGGGAGGAACATGAAGGAGCATTCAGGTTGGAAATAATCTACATTTTGAAACAAATGGCAGATTCATACATAATTACAACTAAGGATTCTGTGTAATGCTATAGGTATGGTTCATAGAAGAAAAGCAAACAAAGATAAAGACCTTTCAGGCTGCACTCACTCAGGTGGGGAAGGCCAGGTGCTTATGGCCACTCCCACGCTGATCATTCCAGGGGCCGGGCTGGGCTGGGCTGGGCAGGGCAGGGCAGAGTAGGGTAGGGTAAGGTCAGGTTAGGTTCCGGTGGGCTCTTTTCCCTCCAGGAGCCAAGTAGGAGCAGGATTGCTGAAGTCTCCATAGCAGGACACTCTGTCCTCTGCCTTCCCTTCCTCCTGGTTCCTAAAAGAAGCTTGCATTGCTGTTCTGTGGTTCCAGGTTCAGGTAAGTGATTCTGGGAAAGACGTAGCTTGGAGCGTCTTGTCTTTTTTTTTTTATGTTTTATTTATTTGTTTTGTGTGCGTGTGTGTGAGAGACAGAGAGACACAGAGAGAGAGAGCGTGAGAGCAGGGGAGGGTCAGAGAGAGGGAGACACAGAATCTGAAGCAGCCTCCAGGCTCTGAACTAGCTGTCAGCACAGAGCCTGATGTGGGGCTAGAACCCACGAACCGTGAGATCATGACCTGAGCTGAAGTCAGACGCTTAACCGACTGAGCCCCCCAGGCGCCCCTGGCGTGTCTTGCCTTCCAGTTGATTTGCCGAGGCAGCTGGTGAGAGTAGTGAGAGCGGGTTGAGAATGAGGGACGGGAAACTTACCCCCCTCTGTGTTCTTGTGCCCTTCCCCAGAGGAGCAGTCCGGGGGTGAGAATGGCTTTGTGTGGGTTGGGGTGGTGGGGTGAAGAGCATGTATGGTCGCCCTGGTGTTCTGTGTTCTCCTGATTCCCACGCATAGCCTGGCAGCCTCTTTCTGTGATTTCTCAGTCCTCACTGTCTTTATTTCCTCCCTTCACATTCCCTTAAGTCTCTGTTCTCAAACATACGCCTCTGATGCAGGATGCCAAGAGAGGACATGTCAGAGTCGTCAGGTAGTTGCTGTGGGGTTCCGGTCAGCCAGCTCAAGCTCCTGTCCTCAAAACCATCCCAACTCCAGACCTTGTCAGTACAAGGAAACCTGCCCATGGGTGGTCAATTGCATGAGCCCTTGTTGCTTTGGTCCTCATCACCAGTGACGGTCACTGAAGACAGGGAGGGGTAGGACTAGATGATCCACAGAACAAATAACTTCCTCCCTAGGCAAAAATGGTGATATGTGAACTAACAACTCCGTATTTACAAGCAGTCAGCTGGAAAGAATTTCCAGAATCGAGCAATATTTGCTCACCTAGGCTCCCTCCAACTCTAAGCAAAAAGTACAATTAATGAAGCAAAGCATACAAATTATAGCAGGCACTGTGAAGTCATTAAAGGTGCTCCATTCCAGGCATAACAACATCTTAATGATATCTGTTGCTCAGAGAGCCATCACCTTTTAATACTATAACCTGTGTGGTTGCACTTTACAAACAGTGACAAAGGCTTACAAGGCAAACAGATAGTGAAATATTACATAGCAAGTAGTTTGGTGGACAATAATGATGCCCGATGAGTCCTGTGTCTCTGTGAGCACACCTTTTGTAATGGATCTTTTTTTTCTCCCTTCAGGGTTGAATTTATATCTCTACATGCTGATCTTTGGCTGGCTTGTAACTAGTTTCTTTTCTTCTTTTATTTCTTAATTTATTTTGAGAGTCAGCAAGCAAGCAAGCCGGGTGGGGTGGGGTGGGGTGTGTGTGCGTGTGTGTGTGTGCGTGCGCGCGCATGTGTGTGACAAACAGACAGAGACAGAGAGAGACAGAGAATCCCAGTCAGGCTCTGTACTGTCAACACAGAGCCCAATATGGGGCTCAATTCCATGAACCACGAGACCATGACCTGAGTGGAAATCCAGAGTCAGATGCTTAACCAACTGAGCCACCCAGGTGTCCCAAATAACTTGTTTCTATTTACAGGATGTTTCAGATGTGACATTGCTCACCTTCCAAGGCTAAGCCTTAAGATACCTTGTGGGTTTCTGTGTTTGTCCTTTAGGAACCTTGACCTGTCCATGCTCTGAAGAATTTAGGAATGAGTGACCCAATGGAGGGATAGGCCAGCGAGTCTAAGCTGCTATTGCAGCTGGTACCAGGTCCATGTGAGAGGGCATCTTAGATCACCCCGGCTCAGCTGTGTGTATTTGCATGAGTGACCTCAGGTGAGCTCAGTGGAAGACATTCCTAGTCAACTTAAATCACGGGAAATAATAAAAGATTATATTTTTAGGCACTTACATTCAAGATGGCCTGTTATGTAGCCAGAGCTTGAGTTCAGTCTTGGTAAACTTTAGCCTGATGAGATCAGACTACTTATTTGGTTCATGGGTTTAAGCAATTTATTTAACTTCTGTGAGCTTCACTCTTCATGTATAAATGTGTGATATAAGTAAGTACTGTCTTCTTAGGGTTTTTAGTTGATTAAATGAGGTAATACATGTATTCTTAACCAACTCTCTGTATTGTCACTGTGGAACAAAGCCTAGTGGGAAAAAAGTACTAGAAATGCTTATGTAGAATTCAAAATTTTACTGCATCTGACTTAAAGTTTTTTTTGAACAATCCTAGGAAACGCTTTGAAATATTTAAAATACACAGTGGACCAAGAGTCAAAACATTTCTCACAAGTAATCAGCAAGGATATGATGGAATCTAACATTGAAATCAAATAGTGTTTCCAATATATTTACTGATGGCTTAATGTTTTTTATAAAATACATTATGTGGAAAAAGTTTATGAGAAAATGGCTTAAAGTTTGATGTCAACCTACAACATTTATATAAACACAGTTAAAAATATGAAATAATGTACTTCTAAATTTTAAAATAAAGACTTTATCTGCATTATAGGGTTACTGATATTTATATGCTTCCTACTTTTTAGGTGTTTGCCACATTGTTGTACAATGACTAGAAATTACCCTCATGGTCAGAAAAAAAAGATAAATTAATAAAAATGTATTTCCTTGACAGAATTTTTTTTTTACAAATAATTTATTGTCAAATTTTCCTTGACAGAATTTTGAAGAAAGAAAAACTTGTCAGGATGTAACATTTGTTCTTGGCAATTATTTTCCCACTTTTGAGCTCCCTGAACCATTTCAGTTAGAGTCCTTGCCTTTCCATTTTCCTTATTCTTAACCCTTATAAATGCTAACATATTAGAAATTATAAAGATAATATATTTACTTTAGACATGTGACAGAGTTAGAGTTATCAAGGAACTTCCAGAAGGAACACATAATCACTAAGTGTTAGCTGAAATTGTGAGGATTTTAGGACCTGTGATATGTTTTGACTAGAGTGCTTTGGGACCATATATATTCCTCCTTCTCAACTATTGTATCTGTATCAGTTTAACTATCGATGCATAATTAAACTGTCCCAATGCAATGTGTAACTATTATTTGTTACCTCTACAGTTTGTGGTTTGTCAGGAAATCACTTGATATATGCTGGACCTGGCTGAGGTGAATCTGCTCCAAGTTTGTCTCATTATGCTCTGGACACCAAGAGGTGAGTCTGGGCATACCTTTCCCATGGTACTTGCAGATGCAAGAATTTGTAGAAATATGCATGAAGCCTAGGTTTGGAACTGGCACCTCATCAGTTCCACTTTATTCTGATTACCAAGTCCAGCTATGTGGCCAAGGTCCGTTTCAGGGAATGGGGAAGGAGACTTACTGGGCATGAAAGGACATTGCAAAGTTTCGTTCATGGCAGAGGGCATGGGTACAGCGAGGAGTGAAGTATTGGGGACATGAATGCAGTCTGCCATGTGAGACTTCTCTCTATTTACTGTATTAGGAAATAGATTTATTCACTTTGGTAAACTAGCTTTACTTAGGTTTATGCAAGATGTTATATTCAGAGTAATTAAAACTACTTTTTAGTAAACAAAATTATCTTCACCGTTTGCAAGTTTAAATACCGCTAATACTGCGTTTATAATTTTAAATATCTATGTGCTAGGTGATGCATCCATTATTTCAATTAGCACAATAACCTTTTGAAGCATTTATTGCTACTCCATTGAAGACAAAAGAGACATGCGTGCAAAAAGGTTCTATAATTTGCCACAAATAGTACAGCTGTCAAGTGGCTGATACAGCATTGTAAATAATGTCTGGCTACCACAGGATGAACAGTCATTAAACCAGTGTCTCCTAATTTACCCTCCTTTCGTAAATATTAGAATTATATATTTCTTAAATCCTATGTTGGACTAAATATATAAAAAGAAAATAGATATCTTTGTTTCCTATTTGAACCTCATTGCTGACTCTATCCCCACTGCATATGTTACCGGTATTTTCATGCTGAGAATGATATTATTTGTTGAGGAAAGAATTACAAACCACTGCAAAGCCATTGAGCACTTCTCATGTGTCCCCGTGGTCTCATTCTTACTTAGATGTGTGTAGGGAACATAGAAGCATAGCTGTCTCTACTCCCATTATTTCAGGTACATGTGGGAAAATTATGGGCTTTGTGCATGTGAATCCCACATGCAATTTTGAAAAATTACTCCCTTGTCCATATTCTACCAGAACTAAAATGAGATGCCCAAGGTACATGCGCATAGTGTTTAACATCTGGTCATTTTCTTGCGCTGTCTCCTGTTTCAATAAAATCCTTGGAATATTTCCAGTTGCAGTCACATCAATTCCCAGAATCCTTGTAAAAATTTACTTATAAGAATACGATGTAAAGATTAAACTGAAAAGTGCTTTGTAAGCAAAACATTATCACAGTCGTTGCTGCCAGTAAGCATTCATGGCATCTCAGACTAGCCCATTGTTCTAATCACAGTGTAGCCATTTATTTCATTTCTCTCTTCCTGTGAGGAGGAAGAGATACACTCTAGCCCAGTTATTGGTGCTTGTACTGTACAAGTCACTATGCCAGGCATTGGGACAACACGTGAATGTGATCCTTGACCTTGAGGAACTCAAGAGAGGAGAGAGTCATTTATGGAAGCTCTTAGAAGGACAACTATGAATGGAGCTATAATGGAGGTATACAGAGTTGTATGGAAGCATAATGAAGGAAGATAGGACAAAATGTCACAAGCTAGCTTTTGAGGTCTGAGTAGGATTTTGATATGATAGAGAAAATAAACATGGGTGAAAGAACAGAAAAAATGGATTACATTATGTTATGGAGACAAAGTAAACTGTGTAGGCAAAGGAGCATGGGTTAATGCAAGGGATATAGAGTGACAGAAGGGATGAAAGAGGAGAGGTAACTAAATAGGTAAGCTCAAGAGTGGAGGGATTAAACCCCTTACTAATGAATCCGAACTTTACCTTTTACATCAATTGCCTCCACGTACTTTATTAAGCAGCTTTATTGAGGTATAATTGATGTACTAAAAAATCTACATATATTAAATTTATTTAATTTGCTAAGTCTGGACATATGCATACACCTAGATACTATCCCCACAATCATGCCTTGTTTGCCTACTTTGTGATATGAATGCTTAACATGTAATCTACCATCTTCAAAATCTTAAATGCACTATTACCATATTGTTGACCATAGGCACTATATTGCACCGCAAACCTCTAGAATTTATTCATCTTGAATAGCTAAAACTTGGGAAGTTATTGTTCAATGAGTACAGCGTTCTACATTTATTCATGTGCTTTGCTTGCTTACATTTAACAGTTAAAACAATTGAGGACACACCCGATACCACTATATGTATGTTGATAAAATCCATACATGAATTACAAATGGAGTATATATTGCATTAAAATATATGGAAATAGACTTTGAAAATGGAGAGATGTTAATCAAAGAACACACCCTTCAGTAGTAAGATGAATATATTTTGGGGGTTTAAAGCATTACATGGTGACTATATTTAATAGTATTGCATAACATACTTGAAATTTACCAAGACAGTAAATCTTAAGTGTTGTCACCACATTAAAAATAAATGGTAACAATGTAAGATGATGAATGTGTTAATTAGCTTGATTGTAGTAATCATTTCACAGTGTGTATGTGTATTAAATCATCACTTTGTACACCTCAAATATCTAGTATTTTTGTCATTTATATTTCAATAATGCTGAAAAACAAATGGACTCTGAGCTAAAAAAAATAAACCATTCAGAAAATTATTAATGGACTAAATTGTTTTAATGAATTAATGTTAAATGTGATTAAATAGGCTTAATTATTACTACTTTTTCAAAATTTTCATTTTAACTCGTTAACACAGCGTTATATTAGTTTCAGGTGTACAAAATAGTGATTCAACACTTCTGTACCTCACAAAGTATTCATCACAAGTGTATTCCTTAATCCCCATCCCCTATTTCACATCCCCCACCCGCCTCCCCTCTAGTAACCATCATTTTATTCTCTATAACTAAAAGTATGTTTCCTGTTTGTCTTTCCCTCTAGCTCTTTCTTTCTTTTCCTTTTGCTATTTTGTTTCTCAAATTCCACATATGAGTTAAGTCATGGTATTTGTCTTATTTTGCTTAGCATTATACTCTCTAGCTCCATGCATGTCATTGCAAATGGCAAGATTTTATTTTTTTAAGGCTAAATAATATTCCAGAGTGCACGTGTGTGTGTGTGTGTGTGTATGTGTGTAATATCTCCCTATTTTGGCTATTATAAATGCTGAAATAAACACATAGGCATGCAGGTATCCCTTTGAATTAGTGTTTTTGTATTCTTTGGGTAAATATCCAGTTGTACAATTCCTGGATGATAGGGTAGTCCTACTTTTAACTTTTGAGGAACCTCCATACTCTTTTCCAGAGTGGCTGCACAGTTTGCATTTCCACCAACAGTGCATGAGGGTTCCATTTTCTCCACATCCTTGCCAACACCTGTTGTTTCTTGTGTGGCTGATTTTAACCATACTGACAAGTATGAGGTGATATCTCAGTGTAGTCTTGATTTGCATTTCCTTGATGGTAAATGATGATGAGCATCTTTTCAAGAGTCTGTTGGCTGTCTTTATGTCTTTGGGGAAATGTCTCTTCATGTCTTCTTCCAATCTCTTGACTGGATTATTCACTTTTTGGGTATTGAGTTTTATAAGTTCTTTCTGTATTTTGGATACTAACCCTTTATCAGATATGTCATTTACAAATATCTTCTCCCATTCCAAAGGCTGCCTTTTAACTTTGTTGATTCCTTCCCTCACTGTGCAAAAGCTTTTTATTTTGATGTAGTCCCAATAGTTTATTTTTGCTTTTGTTTCCCTTGCCTCAGGAGATCTATCTAGAAAAAAGTTGCTGTGGGATGTCAAAGAGGTACTGTCTATTTTTTCTTCTAAGATTTTTATAGATTCAGGGCTCACATTTAGGTCTTTGATCCATTTTGATTTAATTTTTGTGTAAGGAGTAAGAAAGTGGTCCCATTTTCCCAGCACCATTTGTTGGAGAAACTGTCCTTTACGTAATGGATATATTTGCCTGCATTGTGGAAGATTGATTGGCCATATGGTTGTGGGTTCATTTCTGGGTTTTCTATTCTGTTCTATTAATCTATGTGTCTATTTTTGTGCTAGTACATTGCTGTTTTGATTACTACAGCTTTTTTTTTTTAATGTTTTATTTATTTCTAGGAGAGAGAGCATGAGTAGGGGAGGGTCAGAGAGAGAGGGAGTCACAGACTCTGAAACAGGCTCCAGGCTCTGAGCTGGCAGTCAGCACAGCGCCCGACGCGGGGCTCGAACCCACGAACCGTGAGATCATGACCTAAGCGAAAATCGGATGCTTAACCAACTAAGCCACCCAGGCGCCCCACTACAGCTTTGTAATAGAATTTGAAGATCAGAATTTTGATGCCTCTAGCTTTGCTTTTCTTTTTCAAGGTTGCTTTGGCTACTTGGGGATTTTATGGTTTCATACAAATTTAGGATCATTTTTTTCTAGTTCTGTGAAAAATGCTGTTGGTATTTGATAGGGATCGCACACAATGTGTCAATTGCTTTAAGTAGTATAGACATTTAAGCAATATTTGATTTTCCAATCCATGAGCATGGAATGTCTTTCCATTTCTTTGTGTTCTCTTCAATTCCGTTTTATAAGTGTTTTACATTTTTCAGAATGCAGGTCTTTTACCTCTTTCATTAGGTTTATTCCCAGGTATCTTATTATTTCTAGTGCAACTGTAAATGGGATTATCTTCTTAATTTATCTTTCTGCTGCTTCATTATTGGTATATAAAAATGCAACAGGTTTATGTGCATTGATTTTGTAGTCTATGACTTTACTGAATTCATTTGTCAGTTTTAGCAGATTTCTGGTGGAGTCCTTCCGATTTTCAATATCTAATATGTCATCTACAAATAGTGAAGGTTTGACTTCTTTCTTGCCAATTTGGACGCCTTTTCTTTCTTTTTGTTGTCTCATTGCAGTGTCTAGGACTTCTACCTATGTTGAATAAAAGCGGTGAGAGTGGACCTCATTGTCTTGTTCCTTACCATCGAGGAAAAGCTCACAGTTATTCCCCATTGAGGATGATGTTAGCTATGGACTTTTCATATATGACCTTTAATATGTTGAAGTATGTTCCCTCTAAACCTAATTTGTTGAGGGTTTTTATCATGAATGAATACTAAACTTTGTCAAATGATTTCTCTGTGTCTATGAAATGACCATAGGGTTCTTATTGTTGTGGTGTATCACACTCACTGATTTGAATATTGAACCACATTTGCAACTCAGGAATAAATCCCATTTGATTGTGATGAATGATTATTTTAATGAATTGTTGGATTAAGTTTACTAGTTTATCCTGAAGATTTTTAGATCTATGTTCATCAGGGATATTGGCTTATAGTTCTCTTTTCCAGTAATTTCTTTATCTGTTTTTGGTATCCAAGTAGTGCTGGCCTCATAAATGAATTTGGAAGTTTTCCTTTTCTTTTTTTGGAATAGTTTGAGAAGAATAGATATTAATTCTTGTTTAACTATTTGGGAGAAATCACCTAAGCCATCCGGCCCTGGACTTTTGTTTGTTGGGAGTTTTTTGATTACTGATTCAACTTCATTGTTCGTTATTGGTCTGTTCAAGTTTTCTATTTCTTCCTATGTTTCTAGGAATTTATCCATTTCTTCTATTTTGTGTAATTTTTTAGCACATAGGTTTTTATAATATTTTCTTACAGTTTATATTTTTGTGGTGGTGTTGTTTCTCTCATTTGTGATTTTATCTGAGTCCTTTCTCTTTTTTCTTCATAGATTTGGCTAGAGGTCTATCAGTTTTCATTTTTTCAAAGAACCTACTCCTGGTTTCATTGTTCTGTTCTATTGTGGGCTTTTTTTTTTTTTTTTAGCTTCTATACCATTTATTTCTGCTTTAATCATTATGATTTTCCTTCCTTCTGGTTTTTGGTTTTGTTTGTTCTTTTTCTAGCTCTTTTTGGCATAAGGTTAGAATATTTGAGTTTTTTTTCTTCTTGATATAAGCTTGTATTGCTCTATATTTCTCTCTTTGGACCACTTCTGATGCATTCCAAAGGTTTTGGACTATCATATTTTCATTTTCCTTTGTATCCACATATTTTAAAATTTCTTCTTCTATTACCTGGTTGACCCATTCACTTTTTAGTAGCGTGTTATTTAACCTCCGTATACTTGTGGTCTTTCCAGACTTTTTGTTGTGGTTGACTTGTAGTTTCATGGCATTGTGGTCAGAAAAGATACATGGTACGACCTCACTCTTCTTTAATTTGTTGAGGCCTAGTTTATGGGCTAATATGTGATCTGTTCTGGAGAATGTTTTGTGTGCAGTTGAAAAGAATGTGCATTCTGCTGTTCTAGGATGGAATGATCTGAATATATCTTTGTACTCCATCTGGTCCAGTGTGTCATTCAAAGTCAACGTTTCCTTTTGATTTTCTGTTTGGACGATCTGTTCCTTGATGTAAGTGGGATTTCAAAGTCTGTTGCTGTTATTGTATTGTATCAATCAGTTCCTTTATGTTCATTATTAACTATTTTATGTATTCGGGTGCTCCTACATTGAGTGAATAAATATTCACAACTGTTATATCTTCTTGTTGGTTTGTACTCCTTATATAGTGTCCTTCTTTGTCTCTTGTTAACAGTCCTTGTTTTAAAGTGTGGTTTGGTATAAGTGTTGCTACTTCTGCTTTCTTTTGACATATCTTTACATGATAGATGTTTTGTCATCACCTCACTTTGAATCTGTTGGTGTCTTTAGGTCTAAAATGAGACTCTTGTAGGCAGCATTCAATCTGTTGGTGTCTTTAGGTCTGAAATGAGTCTCTTTTAGGCAGCCTACAGATGGGTCATGTTTTTTATCCATTCTGTCACCATGTCTTTTGATTGAAGGGTTTTATCCATTTACGTTCAAAGTAATTATTGATAGATACGTATTTATTGCCATTTTAATACTTGCTTTGTAGTTTCTGAGATTTTCTCTGATCCTTTTTTGTCTTTCTCTCATTTATTAAGGATATTCTTTAGTGATGTAATTGGATTTTTTTCTCTTTATGCTTTGCATATTTATTAGTTGTTTTTAATATATGATTACCATTAGGTTCATATATAATCCCATCTGGTAATATAATAATAACATTCTTATTAAGTTGATGGCTATTAATTTGGACCCATTCTTTTCTCCTTCCCACATTTTAAGTATATGTTAAATTTTATATCCTTTTTTGTTCTAGTTTCTTAACTGATTTTTGCAGACATATTCATTTTTTTACTGATTTTCTTTCCTGCCTTTATACCGTATTTTTGGTCTTTCCTTTCCACTCAAAGAATCCTCCTTAATATTTCTTGCATGACTGCTTTAGTGCTCATAAACTCCTTTAGTTCCTTTTGTCTGGAAAACTCTTTCTCCTTCTATTCTGAATGATAGCCTTTCTGAATAGAGTATTCTTGGCTGTAGATGTTTCCCATTCAGCACTTTGAATATATCATGTTACTCCCTTCTGGTTTGCAAAGTTTCTGTTGAAAAATATGCTAGCCTTATGGGTTGATCATTGTAAGTTACTGATTTCTTTTGTCTTGCTGTCTTAAGTTTTTCTTTATCACTATAATTTGCCAATTTAGTTACACTGTGTTTTGGTATGGGTCTGCTGTTGTTGATTTTGATGGGAGTTTTCTGTGCCTCCTGGAATTGGACATCTGTATCCTTTCCCAGATCAGGGAGGTTTTCAGCTATTATTTCTTCAAATACATTTTCTGTCTCCTTTTCTCTCCTTCTCCTTCTTCTTCTTCTCCTCCTGGGACATCTATAGTACAAATATTATTGCATTTGATGGAGTCAATGAGTTCCCTAAGTCTATTCTCATTTTGCATAATTTATCTCTTTTGTTCAGCTTCTTTGCTTTCCATTACTGTGTTTTCTAGGTCACCAATTCATTCTTCTGCTGCTTCCATCCTATTGTTCATTCCTTCAAGTGTGTTTCTCTTCATTTTTTGAGCATTTTATCTCTGCTGTGTTATTCCTCATCTCTGTGTTAAGGGTCTCACTCATCTCTTCCACTCTTTTCTTAAGTCCAGTGAGTATCTTTGTAATCATTGCTTTAAATTCTGTATCAGGCATTTTAGTTATATATGTTTTGCTTAGATTCTGGCCACGGCCTTTTTCTCTGGTTTCATTTGGGATAAATTTATCTGTCTCTTCATTTTGTCTTCCTTTCTGTGTCTGTTTCTGTGTGTTAGGAAAGTCAACGGTGTCTTTTGCTCTTCGAGGTAGCAACTTTATTAAAAGGAGATCATAGAGTGCTCTGCAGTTTCCCAGACAAACAAAACTAAAGGAGTTTGATGACATCTTGTTGTAAACATGAACCTTCAGGAGAGTATCCTATATGTGCTTATGCCCTCTTATTATGTCTGAGTCACTTTTCCTTTCTGTGCAGTTGTCTGCATTGACTCTCTGCCTATTGTGGGCTGTGCTTACTCTCTCTGATGCCAGTGGGTGGGATTCAGGCAGGCCATCTCTGAGAGGGCATGTCCACCAGGGAACTTTAGAGTTGGGCAGGGGTGTTAGCAAAAGCTGTGCCGGGCCACTAGTTCTATGCCAGATCCCCTGAAGTGCTGTGGTGACTGGGGACTGTGCTCTAGGGTGGCTGGAGGAATGATGCTTGGTATGGCATGCAGTGATGGCAGGGCCGGATCCATTGTACAAAGCTGGCACAGCTTGGTGGCTGGGCAGGGCGTATCCACTAATAAAATTTACCCTGAGTCCCGGGCTGAGTCTAGCAGGCTTGGGAGGAGTATAGTGTACCGCTAGCAGGTTAGGTAGCAAGTACATCTGTAGTACCACCTCTCAAGGTGGCTCTGTGGTTATGCTGGGGGAGGGTGGGGGAGGGAGGGGCAAAGGAGGAAAACGGCACCTGCCAGCTTCCTCATTTTTGAAGTCCCCTAACATACCCTGAAATCAGTATAAACGCATCTGTCTCCCATTTGTTTCTGGTGTTGTGTAAACTGCCATTTTTATGTTGCCTCTCTGCACAGTCTGCTGCCATTTTATGGGCAGCAATGCAGCTCTCACTCATCCTCCTGGCTGGCCCAGTGCTGAATCAGCTGACAAAGCTCCAGCCTCCAAGTCTCACTGGTTTTACAAACTCACAGTATTCAGACCTTCTGGTTTTTAAAGCCACACTATGGGGATGTCTTCCCCATGGGAGCTCCCTGGTGCCTGCGCCCATTTCTCTGCCCTCTCCTTGTGCAGAGCTCCCTCCCTGTGGTCAGCCTACTTCTGCCTTTCTGACATTCCTAAATTTTCAGATGCAGCTTCTTCTCTTAATTTAGTAGTGGGGTTTGTCCTGCCAGTCTTTAGACAGCTCTCTGGTTTATTGACTTGGATGTGGATGGTACCTTATTGTAAATATGGAACAAGGAGAGCTCAGTGTCCTCCTGCTTCATCGTCTTCCCAAGCTCAATCTCCCATTATTACTACTTTGTAAATCATGGTTTAATGATCTGTAGTAGAGCAATTCAAAAGACTGGTATGGAGTTTATATCTACATTTTTGTTTTAAATGCTGACATACAGGAAAAAAATAACCCCTAGAGATCCATAGATCCATATGAAAGGAGTACATCATGGTGTACATTTTTCAGTCCCAAATACAAATTTTGCAAATTTGTATTCATGACGTTGTTGAAAATACTACTTAGAAGTAATGTTTATATATTTTATAGATATAAATTTGAATCTCTTTACTTGAAATAAAAGTCTATAAAATTGTGTTTTTATTGTATACAGGTAATAGAGACTTTATAGGCAACATACTTATACTGTTTTGGCCAAAAGGAATTTAAAAAATCACATGGTGATGAAAACATTCCAAATATTCATCTTTGAAATGCTCTTTCAGTAGTACAGGTTCCTATCATAGGCCTTCACTTTTTAGTCATAGCTAAAATATTAATATGTCACTTTTACTTGGGAGGTTCAGATAAGCCTAAAGAAAAAGCATCAGTTTGGCAGCTTGTTTTTAATTTTTAAATGTTTTTTATTTATTTCTGAGACAAACAGCATGAGCAGGGGAGGGTCAGAGAGAGAGGGAGACACAGAATCTGAAGCAGGCTCCAGGCTCTGAGCTAGCTGTCAGCACAGAGCCTGATGCGGGGCTCAAACCCACAAACTGTGAGATCATGACCTGAGCCAAAGTCTGACGCTTAACTGACTTAGCCACCCAAGTGCCGCTGGCAGCTTGTTTTTAATTGTGCTTGAGTCATGACTGTTATCTACAATCTGCGGTTTATTTCCATCAATATCTTTAAGCTACTGTCCAGTTTGTGACAGTTTCATTATTAGATAAAATAATGTGAAAATATAATTGTGCATAAGTAAAACGCAATGTGTAACATTGTGCTCAAAGCAAACCAAAGGGTAAAGTGTGTGGAATTCCCACTCTTCCCTAAAGATACCTTGAACTTCCATAAAGAGACAAAATGAAGATGTATGTATGTCAATGTACACTACCTTCAAAGAATATATGAAATATAAATAGTGCTTATTTTCTCATAAAATTAATACACATTTTGTAATATTGCATACAGCATGTGTGTCAGTGGAGAACGTGCCAATTGATACAACAATGCCTAAAAACCTCACACTTGGGAATGCTTGATGAAGATAGGATAACAAAATGCACACCCCAAGGTTTACCAAGGCGGTGATATCTTCCAGCTCCCTCAGTTTTCTGGTCCCCTAACGTGCTCCAAAGAAAGTGCTGCAGTATTATAGAAATGACAGAAAATATTGTTAATACCTAGTTAAATCATAAGTCCAGTTTTTCCACATTTATTAGTATCCGTTAAATTGGAAAATGTGTTAAAGAAGAAAGTTTTTAAATATTAATATTGATTTTAATATTAATTATAATAGCAGATAGAGAGTGCTACATTTTAAACTTACTCATAATGTTTAATTAATTTTGAATAAGTAATCCATTACGTTCATTCAAAACAGAAAGGATAAATAAGTATTACAGTGAAAAATTTCTCTCCCTCCCTGTCTCCCTCTCCTGAAAAGGTAATCCCTGTTAATATAGTTTCTTACACATCTTTCCAGAGTCTCTCTATGCCTAAGAAAGCGAGTGAAATTATATATTCTATTCTGTTGTTTGCATAAGAAAGCAAGTGAAACTATATATTCTATTCGGTTGTTCGTTTTTTTTTTCTTACATAGTTTATTGTCAAGTCGGTTTCCATATAACACCCAGTGCTCATCCCCACAAGTGCCCTCCTCCATGCCCATCACCCCCCTTCCCCACTCCCCCATACACATTAGCCCTCAGTTTGTTCTCAGCATTCAAGAGTCTCTCATGGTTTGCCTCCCTCCCTCTCCCCAACTATTTTCCCCCTTCTACTCCCTCATGGTTCTCCGTTAAATTCCTCCCAATCCACCTATAAATGCAAACATAAGGTATCTGTCCTTCTCTGCCTGACTTATTTCGCTCAGCATAACACTCTGAAGGTCCATCCATGTTGCTACACATGGACAGATTTCATTCTTTCTCATTGCCATGTAGTATTCCATTGTATAGATAAACCACATCTTGATCCATTCGTCCGTTGATGGACACTTAGGCTCTTTCCATGGTTTGGCTATTGTTGAGACTGCTGCTATGAACATTGGGATACATGTGCTCCTGTGCATCAGGACTCCTCGATCCCTTGGGTAAATTCCTAGCAGTGCTATTGCTGGGTCATAGGGGAATTCTGTTGTTAATTTTCTGAGGAACCTCCACACTGTTTTCCAGAGGGGCTGCACCAGTTACATTCCCACCAACAGTGTAGGAGGGTGCCTATTTCTCCACATTCTCACCAGCATCTAGCGTCTCCTGATTTGTTCATTTTAGCCACTCTGACCAGTGTGAGGTGGTATCTCAGTGTGGTTTTGATTTGTATTTCCCTGATGAGTAGGGATGCTGAGCATCGTTTCATGTGTCTGTTGGCCATCTGGATGTCCTCTTTGGAGAAGTGTCTGCTCATGTCTTCTACCCATTTCTTCACTGGATTGTTTGTTTTTCAGATGTGGAGTTTGAGGAGTTCCTTATAGATATTGGATACGAGCCCTTTATCTGATACGTCATTTGCAACCAAGTTTTCCCATTCTGTCAGTTGCCTATTAGTTTTATGGATTGTTTCCTTTGCCGTGCAGAAGCTTTTAATCTTGATGAGGTCCCAGTAGTTCATTTTTGCTCTTGATTCCCTTGCCTTGGGGATGTGTCAAGTAAGAAGTGCTGCAATTGAGGCCAAGGAGGTTGTTTCCTGCTTTCTCTTCTAGGGTTTTGATGGTTTCCTGTCTCACATGAAGGTCCTTTATCCATTTTGAGTTTTATTTTGGTGTATGGTGTGAGAAAATGATCTAGTTTCATTCTTCTGCATGTTGTCCAATTCTCCCAGCAACATCTGTGAAAGAGACTGTCTTTTTTCCATTAGATAGTCTTTCTCGCTTTGTCAAAGATTAGTTGGACATACAATTGTGGGTCCAATTTTGAATTCTCTATTCCATTGGTCTATGTATCTGTTTTTTGTGCCAATACCATACTGTCTTGATGATGACAGCTTTGTAGTAGAAGCTAAAGTCTGGGGTGGTGATGCCTCCCATTTTGGTTTTCTTCAATATTACTTTGGCTATTTGGGGTCTTTTGTGGTTCCATACAAATTTTAGGACAGTTTAGTTTTGAGAAGAATGCTGGTGCAATTTTGATTGGAATTGCATTGAATGTGTAGATTGCTTTGGGTAGTAATGACATTTTAACTATATTTATTGTTCTGATCCATGAGCAGGGAATGTTTTTGCATTTCTTTGTGTCTTCTTCAATTTCCTTCATAAGTTTTCAATAGTTTCATCATACAGATATCTTATACTTTGGTTAGGTTTATTCCTAGGTATTTTGTGGGTTTTTGTACAATTGTGAATGGGATCAGTTTCTTCATTTCTCTTTCTGTTGCTTCATTGTTGGTATCTACAAATGCAACCCATTTCTGTTACATTGATTTGGTACCCTGCGACTTTCCTGAATTCATGGATCAGTTCTAATAGGCTTCTGATGAAGTCTGTCGGATTTTCTATGTAGAGTATCATGTCATCTGTGAAAAGTGAGTTTGACTTCTTTGCCAATTCCGATGCCTTTGATTTCCTTTTGTTGTCTGATGGCTGATGCTAGGACTTCCAGCACTATGTTAAACAATGGTGGTGAGAGTGAACATCCCTGTCGTGTTCCTGATCTCAGGGGGAAAGCTCTCAGTTTTTCCCCATTAAAGATGATGTTAGCTGAGAGCTTCTCATAGATGGCTTTTATGATATTTAATTAAGTTCCTTCTATCCCAACTTTCTTGAGGGCCTTCATTAAGAAGGGATGCTGTATTTTGTCAAATGCTTTTTCTGCATTTATCGAGAGGATATGGTTTTTATCTTTTCTTTTGTTAATGTGATGTATCACATTGATTTTGTGATTATTGAAGCAGCCCTGTAACCCAGGAATGAATCCCACTTGATCATGGTGAATAATTCTTTTTATGTGCTGTTGGATTCGATTTGTAAGTATCTTGTTGAGGATTTTTGCATCTGTATTCATCAAGGATATTGGCCTGTAGTTCTCTTTTTCTGCTAGGTCTCTGGCTTGGGAATCAAAGTGATGCTGGCTTTGTAAAGTGAGTATGGAAGTTTTCCTTCGATTTCTATTTTTGGGAATAGCTTGAGAAGAATGGGTATTAATTCTGTTTTAAATGTCTGGTAGAGTTCCTCAGGAAATCCATCTGTCCCAGGGCTCTTATTTATTGAGAGATTTTGGATAACTGATTCGATTTCCTCACTAGATATGGGTCTGTTCAGATTTTCTTTTTCTTCCCATGTGAATTTTGGTAGTGAGTATATGTTTAGGAATTTGTCCATTTCTCCTAAGTTGTCCAATTTGTTGGCATATAACTTTTCATAGTATTCCCTGATATTTGCTTGTATTTCTGAGGGGTTTGTTGTAATAAGTCCTTTTCATTCATGATTTTGTCTATTTGAGTGCTCTCTTTTCTTTTTGAGAAGCCTGGCTAGAGGTTTGTCAATTTTGTTTATTTTTTCAAAAAACCAACTCTTGGTTTTGTTATTCTGTTCAACTGCTTTTTTGGTTTCTATATTGTTTATTTCTGCCCTGATTTTTATTATTTCTCTTCTCTTGCTGGGTTTCAGGTGCTCCTGTGGCTCTCCCTCTAGTTCCTTTAGTTGCGCTGTTAGATTTTGTACCTGCGCTTTTTCTAATTTCTTGAAATAGGCCTGGAGTACAATGTATTTTCCTCTTCGGACTGCCTTTGCCACATCCCATAGAGTTTGGATTGTTATATTTTCACTTTCATTTGTTTCCAATATTTTTAAATTTCTTCTCTAATTGCCTGATTGGCCCATTCATTCTTTAGTAGGCTGTTCTTTAACCTCCATGTTTTTGGAAGTTTTCCAGACTTCTTCCTGTGATTAATTTCAAGTTTCATAGCATTATGATCTGAAAGCGTGCATGGTATGATCTCAATTCTTTTATATTTGTTGAGGGCTGCTTTATGTCCCAGTATGTGATCTCTCTTGGAGAATGTGCCATGTGCACTTGAGAAGAAAGTGAATTCCATGGCCTCAGGATGTAGAGTCCTGAATATATCTGTCAAATCCATCTGGTCCAATGTGTCATTCAAGCCCATTGTGTCTTTAGTGATTTTCTGTCTAGTTGATCTATCCATTGCTGTAAGAGGAGTATTAAAGTCCCCTGCTATCAGCACATTCTTATCCATAAGATTGTTTCTGTTTGTGATTAATTGTTTTATGTATTTGTGTTCTCCGTATTTGGTGCATAGACATTTATAATTGTTAGCTCTTCCTGATGGCTAGACCCTGTAATTATTATATAATGCCTTCTTCATCCCTTGTTACTGTCTTTACTTTAAAGTCCAGTTTGAAAAAACTGAGGACTGATGGATGTGGGAGGAGGAGGGATGGGCATGGAGAGGACACTTGTGGGGATGAGCACTGGGTGTTATGTGGAAACTAATTTGACAATAACTATTTGTAAAATAAATAAATAAATAATAAATTTAAAAAAAAATAAAGTCCAGTTTGTCTGATATAAGTATAGCAACTCCCGCTTTCTCTTGACTTCCAGTAGCATGATATACATTTCTCTATCCCCTTACTTTCGATATGAAGGTGTTCTCAGGTCTAAAATGAGTGTTTGTAGACAGCAAATAGATGGATTTTGGTTTTTTATCCATTCTGCTACCCTATGTCTTTTGATTGGAGCATTAAGCCCATTTACATTCAGTGTTATTATTGAAATACATGGGTTTAGAGTCATTGTGTCCTTTGTGGATTCATGCCTGTGGCGGTGTCTCTGGTATCTTGTGTTCCTTGCAACATTTTCCTCAGAGAGTCCCCCTCAGGATTTCTTGTAGGGCTGGTTTAGTGGTGACAAATTCTTTCAATTTTTGTTTATTTGGAAAGACTTTTCTCTCTCCTATTCTGAATGACAGGCTTGCTGGTAAGAGGATTCTGGGATGCATATTTTTTCTGTTCGTCATATTGAAGATTTCCTGCCATTCCTTTCTGGCCTGCCAAGCTTCAGAAGATAGGTCTGTCACCACTCTGATAGGTTTCCCTTTGTATGTGAGGGCCCTTTTCTCCCTAGCTGCTTTCAAAATTCTCTCTTTGTCCTTATATTTTGCCATTTTCACTATTTGCCATTTTCACTATGATATGCCATTTTCACTATGTCGTGCAGATGGTTGATTCAACTTATGTCTGAGGGGAGTTCTCTGTGCCTCTTGATATTCAATGTCTACTTCCCTCCCCAGGTTGGGAAAGTTCTCTGCTATAATTTGTTCAAGGACTCCTTCAGTGCCTTTCCCTCTCTCTTTCTCTTCTGTAATTTCTATGATACGGATATTGTTCCATTTGATCGTATCGCTGAGCTCTCGAACTTTCCTTTTGTGTTCCTGGATCTGTTTATCTCTCTTTTTCTCAGCTTCCTCTTTTTCTATAATTGTGTCTTCAAAATCACTAATTCTCCTTTCTGCCTCTTCAATCCATGCATTGGATGCCTCCATTTTATTATGTATCCCATTTTAGCATTTTAAATTCATCACAACTATTTTTAAGCTCCGTAGTCTTTGTAGCAATAGTTTCTCTGACGTCTTCCATGCTTTTTTCAAGCCCAGCGATTAATTTTATGACGAAGGTTCTAAATTATTGTTCAGTTATGTTGCTTATATCTGTTTTGAGCAGTTTTTAGCTGTCATTTCTTCCTGGAATTTCTTTGGAGGAGAGTTCTTCCATTTCATCATTTTGGTTAGCTTTCTATCTCTTGTTAATTTTAAAATGTTTTTATGCACTCTGCCCCTGTGGGTGCTGCTGTATTCAGGAAGGCTTTTTGACTGTCCAGGGCCTTTCCATTCAGGAAGTGTTCTTTGAATGATGTCACTTCTTTGTCTTGTGAGACTTTTGGTTATTTTGTTTCCCTACTCGTAGTGGTATTTGGGACTCTCCACCATGTGTACTTTGGCTTGTTTCTTGAGGTAGCCCTGGAAAAGAAAACAGACAACCACACAGGGAACAAAGGTACACAAACACATGCACAAATCCAATAAACATGCAAACTGTAAGGGAAAAAGAAAAAGAAAAAGAGGAAGGGACAAAAATAAAACAAAACAAAAAAAGAAAGAAAAGAGGAAGGGAAGACAAATAATAGAAATTAAGAATTAATAATAAATTGAAAAAACAAGAAAAGGAAAGAAAAAACCCAAAAGATAAAGAACAGTGAAAAGGCATAAAACCAGATTTCCCAGCTACAAATAAAGAGCCAGGTGTATGCAGTGCTGATGGAAAGCATATATAAAAAGATAAATGACAGGGTGGGGAGGAAGAGAAATTGGAAGAGAAATGACCAGGCAGAGAGACTAAGAGGCTTACTTCAGAGGGAGATACTGTAGCATATGTTTAGAGGCGAGGAGAAAGAAATGAAGATGTTACTCAGAGAAACTATATAGTCTAATTACTCCAGAGAGAGAGAGATAAAAAGGTAGCAGTGGAGTGTACATGTAGAGAATGGATTAAATGTGACTGTTTAAACAAACCAGTGACCAGAGTGCCCTGACCAGCTGAGTGGGGGGTTATGAATGAGAAAAGGGAGAATATATCTGAATAGAAAGAATTATCTAGAATTAATCATGGCAGTGCATCCATGTTGGCCTTGTCCCAGGCTCAGGTTAAAAAAAAAAAAAGCAGCTCTCTAGCAGGGATGGGGGGCATGGGCGTGGTTTGGTGTAGGCTGGTCTTAGCCTCTATTGTGTCCTGCTGGCCACTCCCTGAGGTCTCACGTTGGTGGCTGTGGGGAGAAAAATGGTGTTGCCCCAGTCCTTTCTCCAAGTGTTGCAAATTACTCCTTTGGGTCTGATCTCCCTGTGCTGCAAGCATAGCCAAGGTGGGCTGTGTTCTATGCCCCATGCCCCACCTCATTTCTTGCTTTATTGATACTGCCCAAAATACAGTCCAGCAGGTTGCTGCTTCCCTGCTGATGGGTGGGGGCGTGTGGGTGGGGGGATTGTCCTAGCCTTAGATCTGCTGGGGTTAAGCTGCGGCACAACCTGGGATCCACCGCCTCCTTGCTGCTGTGGGTCAATCCTGGGGAACTCAGCCTAGGCCCACGGCCTCAGCAGAGCTGCCGGGGTCAAGTCTGGGGAACTCAGCCTCAGGCCCGCAGAGTTCGCGCTGCCTGGGATGGTGCTGGGAGAGCAGTAGAGCAGTTTTTCCTGGTGCCCTCTGGGACCGGGGGCACCTAGTTCAAAGTCAGCACCACAGCCAGAACTAAAAAGCACTCACTTTCCAAGCCGAGGTTTTTATCTTCTGCAGGGACAGTTCTATGAGCAGTTTCAGCTTCTCTTTCTTTTCCCCTCCACTCACCGCAGCTGCCCGCAAGCCGGGCTCGATGTCTCTGATCCTGGTCTGCTTTTAGCTTCCCCAGTTCGCACTGACACGCTTATGAGGTTGCCTTCCCAGTGTATTCTATCTCTTTCTCTTCCCAAAATCCTGTAGCTCAGTGTTCCATGACTTCAGGCCTTCCCTGTTTGACAGATGGGTATAAGCGAAATGCATGGAGCTCCCTACTTCTCCGCCATCTTGCCTTTCTCCAAGAAGAAAGTTTCTTTAAGCCAAGTAGGGTTAATTGATCTAGCTGTAAGCAAAAGAGTTAATACATGAAAGTAGGAGAAAACACATATGTGAAGCCAGGAACAGTAACTAGTAACTATAACATGAAAAATTGCTTAAATCCCATGAATGTCATGATTTAAGCTAACCCATATTTTGTAAACATAAGTTTTTCAGAGAAAGGTCAAGTGCCTGTGATGGTATGTGAATCAGAATGCTGAAATTGTGAACAACATTGTAGACCATACAGATTTTCAAAATGAGTCCAACTGAAATTGCATGATGTGAAAAACAAGGCTCTGGGGTGTGAGAGAAAAGCTTTTGATGGTGTTTGACCAGGCAATGTGGCAATAATTGGATTCTGCCAATGGATAGAAAATAATTCCGTTTCCTTGTCCTCAAGGTGTTCACAGTTTAATGGGACTTATGGACTTATACAGATTATTACAAATATTGCATTGTGAGTAGCACTCCACTCCACTCTACTTTACTCTGTAAAGTAGTTTCAGATCTGTCTTGACAGGATATGATGTGGGTCTTAAAAGATAATAGAAACTTACACAGTAGAAATGGAGGGAGCAGTGTTCTGGTTTTATAAAGGAGGGGGGTAATGAAAGACATGGTTGTGTTTAAACCATTTAAAGAACATAGCATGTTCAGCAAGTGGTGATAAATCTGATTTGGTTGAAGATTTGTGTATTTGTATAAAAAGAGTATGGATGGGGTGCCTGGGTGGCTTAGTCGGTTAAGCGTCCGACTTTCGCTCAGGTCATGATCTCGTGGTTCGTGGGTTCAAGCCCCGCATCGGGCTCTGTGCTGACGGCCAGCTCAGAGCCTGGAGCCTGTTTCGGAGTCTGTGTCTCCCTCTCTCTCTGACCCTCCCCTGCTCACGCTGTCTCTCTCTCTCCTAGAAACAAAATAAAAATATTAAAAAAAAAGAGTATGGATAGATGAAACTAGCAAGATCGGGAATAGACTGTAGATAGCCTTTTAGATCAAACACAGGAATGAAGATTCTACCATTACTCTGCCTTCTTTTACAGTATCCTAGGAACACATCTTGATTTGACTTGTAACAGGTACCTGGTGTACATTGGGACCAATAGTGGTCCTTATCAGATGACAAACATTAGCATTATAATTATGCTTGACATCCTGTTTAGCCCGTGGGTTTGGGTTCTGCTTCCTTTATTCCTAAGCATTAGCTAAATGGTCTATGAGAATATACAGATCTGGAAACACAAAAGTTCAGTTCCACCAGCCTCTTCAATCATTATTCTTAGGTTCTGTCACCACTAGGATCTTCTGAATGGACATTTTGCTATCAGCACCCGATGCCTTCTAAGCAGCAGAGTACAACAAACAGGCATTGGCATCAGACGGACATTGGCATTATTTTCCTTTTACTTACCAGTAGTGGTAAAAAACTTAAACGTTGAGTCCTATTTTCCTTACCTGTAAAATTGATGTAATAATGCATACCTCCTAGCAGTGTTATAGCTTTTAGCAGCTAAACGAATGTTAATTTTCAAGGCCATCGCTCAGCTTTATGGGCAATGTACTGTGGCCTGCTTGGTTGCTTTTTCTCAGATGGTGCAGCCATCCTGTACCCTCGCTCAGTACTCATTCCACCTCTCTCAGCAAATCAACTCTGTACCAAGGTTCCATACTGTCTTTAGCATTGGTTTTTGTGTTTTTCTTTTCCAGCTCTGACAGTTTCCCTTTGTTTGCAGTCTTTCCAAGGAGTGAGCTACAGGTAAATCTGCACACTGTGTGTACATGTACCTATGGGCACAACTGATCAGTCCAAGTATAAGTAGCTAGGCAAGCAGATTCTTGCGAATTCTTAATTTCGTCTAAAATTTACTCTCAAGAACATGGCTCAGTAATGTCAAAATTTGGAAGCAGCCAGTGACCATATTTTATGTCTAGTATCTTCAAAAGCAGAAATGACATGCTTATAGCTAGAATTATATATATATATTGTATGTAAAATATTTTTATATTTTATTTTATATTTATAAATGTATACATATATATTTATATAAATATTTATAAATATTTAATATGTTAAATATTAAATACAATAAATTTTTATTTAATATTTATAAATATATTTTTATAATTTTATATATTATATACATATATTATATATATATGAAGCAGACCTAGATATATGAATCGAAAGTAGATTTGGCAAGTTTAAGGGGCATTTCAATATCTAGCTTTAATTCTTAAAGCTTAGCTGTATTCCTGCACCTTGAGATTTATGATTCATTGAGTATCCTCATAGTCAATCTCTCTTTTTAGCCTCGTACCACTAAGCATCTGTTATTTGCAACATAAAGCTACTTTGTGATACAGGTATGCATATATTTCTTCTCAGGGACTCAAACTGAATCTCTGCTTTTTTATATAAGGTCATATACCCAATACACAGGGTTTCACATAAGTTAATACTAACACTCATTTTTCATACAGGTGCTCATTCCTCCTCCCATTCCAAACATCGATTGCTCTGTGTACATCTAAGTCAATGATTATAATTGAATAGTCATAGACTCAGTTAAAAAAAATTTTTTTTCTAGCCAGGGGCACTTAAAACCTATTTTATTCTTGTTTTAATTAGTTGAATCATTTCCCTTGACTAGTAGGAGTAGTATTATTTTAGGAGGAAATTCTAATATAGCCACATTTCTGAGACTCTGTGTTCTCAAAATTTTTTTCTTAATGTGACTGTTTTTGCTTTGAATTCTGGCTTTAATAGTGTTATGGAAAGGCTAATAATATTGGAACCCACAGTTTCTTTGCTTAAATGACACTTTAAGGGAGATACTGGCAGTATTTTATCTCAGATATCTCGCTTTCAGCACAGAAGCACTTGGACCAAAAATGTGGTATATGAAAAGGCTACTCCCTCAACATCATCCTTCTCCTTTATTTCAACACACAAACATGTTTAAAGCAAGACAAAGAACAATATTTTGAAGTATAGAATAAATGTTAAACTGTGTATTCACTGTTTTTGAAATGAAACAGATAAAACATTATAACTATATCATTCCAGACCTATCAGATTGCTGTTGTATATCCTACTTGATTCTTCTGGCTTTTGACCTTTATCATCTGTCAGCTTGATTCTGGAAATTTTGTATCCTACTGTGTGGACTTCAATTGCCCACAGATCTATAAAATTGCAGTGCCATTAAGCACCAAGTGAAACCTTTTCTTTCTGATGGCCAACAGAGGGGAGGACAAAACCAAACCTGAGCTACGCATCTGCTAAGGAATGGGCTTTATATTATACATATACAGAGACCCCTTCCCACCCTTGATAAATTTGAGGATCACAACTCTTCTTCCTTTCAGGAACACAACACATTTCCAAGTATCTTATGGAACAACTTGACTCCTTTATATTTTATGTCAGTTTAAATTCTTAAAGTAAAGTTCATTTTATTTTAATACAATGTTAATACTTTCGAAAACAGATTTTTTTAGTGGGATAAATCATGAAAAGTTGTTGCTTAATTTAAGGAACTACTTTCTTAATTGAAAATAGATGAGTATTTGTATTTGTTTCCTCAAGCAGTTAAATAGGATTGGAAGGAAGGAGAAGGGAAACAGTATGATGGAATCAGTTATATGGTCAGCATGTTAGGAAGTAACCATGATGTGGAGACTGATGGCTAGACATGTCATAGGACATAAGTCACAAAAGTGGATGGGTTATGAAGTGTTCACTTGATAGAGAATAGTGAGCAAAAGTGAGGAATCAGAATGTCATGGGGTGTCTTAGTCCATTTGGGCTACTTTAACAAAATACCACAGACTGGGTAGCTATCTTTTTCTCACGGCTGTAGGAGGCCAGAAGTCCAAGATCAGGGTGCCAGCATGGTCATATAAGGGCTATCTTCTCAATCCTAGACCTCTCATGCCTTCCCATGCCAGAAGGGGCTAGACCTCTCTCTGAAGCCTCTTTTATAAGGCACTAATGCCATTCATGATGACTTAAGCACCTCCCAAAAGTTCTACCTACTAATACCATCACCTTTTGGAGGCTAGAATTTCAATATATGATTTTTTTTAGGGGGAATACAAAAATTCAAATCCTAGCATGGGGTATATTGCGGAAGAGCAAGTAAGCCTACTTAGTTTGTGTTGAAGGCACCAAAAGAGAGCTAGTGGTATAAAGGAGGAGCTGTCCAGCAGCACACAAGGATTGATTAGAGATAACACTGATTATATATGATGTGTCTAACATACTACATGCCAGATCCAAAATCATAGACTCTTGTGTGTAGGAACCTAGCTTATGGATGCTCATGGAATATCAGTATAGTCAGGGATTTTTTTAATGTTTTTCTTTATTTGAGAGAGAGAAAGTATATGTGTGTGTGAGAGAGAGAGAGAGTGCGCACCCATGAGCCTGACCAGGGGAGAGGCAGAGAGATGGGGAGAGAGAGAATCCCAAGCAGACTGCACTGTCAACACAGAACCCATTGTGGAGCTTGGTCCCATGAACCATGAGATCATGACCCGATCCGCAACCATGGGTCAGACACTTAACTGACTGAGCCACTCAGGTGCCCCAGGGAATTTTTATGTACTCATTACAATTTTCTATTTATACAAGTTTCTAGGAGAGATAATAACTGAACACTGCATCCTGGTTACAGTTAGAAGACTGATGAGGCAAGCCCATAAGGTCTACTTACAGGATATACTAAATCACCTGCTGGGAAAGTGAACTCAGTTGAAGTGAAGAGTATGTCAGGCCCACAAGGTTTTAGTTCTTTATTCCTTAGTCATCAAAAGGGTATAGTTCTCTGTTACTCATTTTCATGACCCAGTTTTACATGTTTTATATGGTCAACCAACTAGTGAGAGAGGAGAGCTTCAATTAAAAGCCAAAATTATGTGTGATTTAAATCTCTTAATATGTTACAGTGCAAAATGTAACTCAAGGTGGAGAGAAAGTCTTTATTGATAAGGTGGCTGCAAACCACGAGACAGAGGAAGGAATAGGAATCAGTTTGTTCTCTGTTATCATGATAGGCCAAATTATTAAAGCATAGAAAGCAAAATTATGCTGATTTTTAAAAATTTGAGTTAGATTTTTTTAAATGGAAGCATAGTTGACTGACAGTATTTGTTTCAAGTGTATGACATAGTGGTTTGACAATTATATACATTAATCAATGCTCACTGTGATTGATTTAAACATAGCTACAATTGGTCACCATGGAAACTTACTGCAATATTACTGACTATACTCCTGTGCTGTATTTTACATCCCTGTGACTTATTTATTTTATAAGCACAAGTTAGTACCTTTTAATCCCTTTCATCTATTTTGCCCATCCCTCTACCCACCTCCTCTCTGGAAACCACCAGTTTGTTCTCTGTACGAAAGGGTCTGTTTGTTTTTGTGTTTCTTTGTTCATCTGTTGTTTTTCATATTCCACATATGAGTGAAATCATATGGTATTTGTCTTTCTCTTATTTCAGTTATCATTTACCGGCTAGGTCCAACCATATTGTTGCACATGCCAAGATCTCATTCTTTTTTAAGGCTGAGTAATATTCCATGAATAATATTCCATGTATACACACACACACATATATATATACGTCCTCACACATATATATGTACACACACACACACACACACATATGCCACCTGTTCTTTGTTCATTTATCATTGGACATGTGGGTTGCTTCCATATGTTGACTATTATAAATAATGCTATAATGAACATAGGGTTACATATTTCTTTTTGAATTAATGTTTTTGTTTTCTTTATAAACACCCAAAAGTAGAATTACTGATTATCTGGTAGTTCTATTTTTAGAATTATTTTAGTGGAACATCCACACAGTTTTTCACTGGCTGTTTTAATTTACATTCCTACCAGCAGCACATAAGAGTTCCTTTTTCTCCACAGCCTCACCAACACTTGTTAACTTCTTGTCTTTTTGATATTAGCCATTCTGACTGGTGTGAAATAATACCTCATTGTGGTTTCGATTTGCATTTCCCTGTTAATTAGTGATGCTAAGCACCTTTTCATGTATCTGTTGGCTATTTCACTATCTGTGTGTCTTCTGTGGAAAGCTGCCTATTCGGACCCTCTGCCCATTTTTTAATTGGAGTTTTTTGGTATTGAGTTGTATGGGTCCTTTATATATTTGGGATATTAACCTCTTATCAGATATATGATTGCAAATATCCATTCCCATTCAGCAGATTGCCTTTCATTCTGTCAGTGGTTTCCTTTGCTGTGCAAAAACTTTTCAGTTTGATGCAGTCCCAATTGTTTATTTTTCTCCCTTGCTTGAAGAGACAGTTCCAAAACAATTATTGCTAAGACTGATATCTAAGAGTTTACTGCCTTCGTTTCCTTTTAGGAGTTTTATGGCTACATGACTCACGTTTAGGTCTTTAATCCATTTTTGAGTTTACTTTTGTGTATGCTATAAGAAAGTGGTCTAGTTTCATTCTTTTGCATGTAACTATCCAGTTTTCCCAGCACCACTGTTCGAAGAGATTGTACTTGTATATTCTTGCCTCCTTTGTTGTAAATTAATTGACTATCAGTTTCTGCGCTCCCTATTCTCTTCCACTGATCTGTGTCTGTTCTTGTGCCACAACCATAGTGTTTTGATTACTATAGTTTTGTAGTATACTTTGAAATTGAGGCCTGTGATACCTTAATTTTTTATCTTTTTCAAGATTGCTTTCACTATTTGGGATCTCTTGTAGCTCCATTTCAATTTTAGGATTATTCTAGTTCTGTGAAAAATGCTATTGGTATTTTGATAGAGATTGTATTGAATCTATGGGTTTATTTGGATAATGTAGACATGTAACAACATTCATTTATTTGTGTTATCTTTAATTTTTTCATCAATAGTTTTCAAAGTACAGGTCTTTCGCCTCCTTGGTTAAATTTATTCCCAAGTATCTTATTATTTGTCACAGTTGTAAAGGGATTTTCTCAATTCTTCTGATAGTTATTAATTTATAGAAACACAACATATTTCTCTGTTAGTTTTGTATCCTGCAACTTTACAGAATTAATAGTTCTAATAGTTTTCTTGTGGAGTCTGTAGGTTTTTCTGTATATCGTATAATGTTACCTGCAAATGGAGACAGTTGTACTTCTTTCCTTACCAGTCTTGATGCCTTTTGCTTTTTGTCTGACTACCATGGCGAGGACCTCCAGTACCACGTTAAATGAAAGTGGTGCAAATGGGCATCTTCGTCCTGTTGCTGATCTTAGAGAAAAAACTTTCACCACTGCGTGTAGTGTTAGCTGTGGGTTTGTCATTCGTGGTCTTTATTATGTTGAGGTATGTTTCCTCTCTGCACATTTTGTTGAGAGTTTTTATGTAAGTAGCTGCTAAATTTTGTCAAATACTTTTTCTGCATCTAATGAGATGTTCATATAGTTTTTACCCTTCATTTAAAAATGTGACGTGTGACATTGATTTGTGAATTCTGAAACGTCTTTGCATCCTTGGAATAAATCCCACTCGATCATGGTGGATGATTTTAATGTATTGAATTCAGTTTGCAAGTATTTTAGTGAGGATTTTTGCATGCATGTTTTCATCAGGGATATTGGCCTATAATTTTCTGTTTTGTTTTTGTTTTGTAGTATCTATTTGATTTTAGTATCCAGGTAATGCTGGCCTTATAGAATGCATTTGAAAGTGTTCCACTTCAATTTTTTGAGTACTTTGAGAAGAATAGGTATTGTCTTCTTTAAGTGTCTAGTAGAATTCAGTTGTGAAGCTATCTGGTCCTGCAATTTTATTAATTGGAAGAGTTTTGGTTACTGATAACATTTATTAATTGGTTATTAATTGGTTATTATGAATTTATTAATTGGTCTGTTCAGATTTTTCAATGTCTTCCTGTTTTAGTCATAAAAGACTACACTTTGAGAAATTGATCCATTTTTTTCTAGGTTAATTTGTTGGCAGATTTTTCATAGTAGTCTCAGAATCCTTTGTGTTTCTGCAGTGTTGGTTGTAACTTTTCTTCATTTCTGATTTTATATTTTGGGTTCTTCTTTTATTTGATGAGTCACTTAAAGGTGTATCCATTTTTTAAAAATCTGAAAGGTGTATCCATTTTTAAAAAATCTTTTCTGAGAAGCAGCTCTTAGTTTCATTGATCTTTTCTGTTTTTTAGTCTCTATTTATTTCTACTTTGATCTTTAAAATTTCTTTCCTTCTATTAACTTTCAATTTATTCTTATTTTACTAGTTTCTTTTTAGACTTCCTGTTTGATATTTTTCTTGTTTCTAGAAGTAGGCTTGTGTCATTATAAATGTCCCTCTTGAAACCACTTTTGCTGCCTCCCATTGATATCGGAATGTTTTATGTCTATTTTCATTTGTCTCCATGTGTTTGCATGCTTTCCAGTTTTTTTTTTCCTAATGTAGTTTCATTTTCATTGTGGTCAGAAAAGATTCTTGATGTGGTTTCAATCTTCTTGAAGTTACTGAGATTTGTTTTGTGGCCTAACAAGTGCTCTATCCTGGAACACATTCTGTGTGCACCTGGAAAGAATCTACGTTCTACTTTTTTTGGATAGAATGTTCTCTCTATATATATCTATTAAGTCCATCTGGTCTAATGTATCATTTAAGGTCACTGTTTCCTTATTGATTTTCCATCTGGATGATCTATCCATTGATATAATGGGGTGTTAAAGTCCCCTACTATTATTGTATTACTATTAGTTTCTACCTTTATGTCTGTTAATCATTGCTTTATGTATTTAGGTGCTATGTTGGGTGCATAGGTATTTACAATTGTTACGTCCTCTTGTCGGATTGATCCTTTCATCATTATGTAATGCCCTTCTTTGTCTTTTGTTACAATCTTCATTTTAAAATCTATTTTGTCTAAATATTGTTACTCCAGATTTCTTTTAATTTCCATTTGCATAGAATATATTTTTCCTTCTCTTCACTTTCAGTCTGTATGTGTCTTTAGGTCTGACATGAGTCTCTTGTAGGCAGCATATAGATGGGTCTTGCTTTTTTAATCCATTAAGTTACTCTTTGTATTTGATTGCAGCATTTAGACCATTTACAGCATTGATAGGCATGTACTTATTGCCATTTTGTTGTTTGCTGGTGGTTTTGCTAGTTTTTCCCTGCTCCTTTATTCTTTTCGTGCTCTCTTCCCTTGTGATTTGATCACTTTCTTTAGTGTTATGTTTGGATTCCTTTATCTTGTTGTCTATCCAAGTTTATGGTTACCATTAGGTTCAAGTGTAACACTTTATGTATAGCAGTCTATTTTAAGTTGATGGTCTCTTAAATTCAAATACATTCTAAAAGCACTACATTTTTGGCTTGGCTTACACACACATTTTGTTTTTTGACATGTTTCACATCTTTTTATTTTGTGTATCCGAAGGTGAATAATATATAGTTGATTTTACTACTTTTGTCTGAGTCTTCATAAGTGGTTGATGCACTACCTTTACTGTATGTTTGCTTTTACCAGTGAGATTCCTTTTCTTTCACAATTTTCTTCTAGTTACAGCCTTTTCTTATCTTTTTTTAAATAAAATTTTTAAAATGTTTTATTTATTTTTTGAGAGAGAGAAAGAGACACTGTGAGCAGGGGAGGGTCAGAGAGAGAGGGAGATACAGAATCTGAAGCAGGCTCCAGGCTAGCTGTTAGCACAAAGCCTGACATGGGGCTGGAACCCATGAACCATGAGATCATGACCTGAGTTGAAGTCAGACACTTAACCAACTGAGCCACCCAGGTGCCCCCAGTCTTTTCTGTTCTGCTTGAAGAAGTCCCTGTAACATTTTTTGTAAAGTCATTTTAATACTGATGAACTCCTTTAACTTTTACTTGGGGAACTTTTTTTTTTTTTAAATCTCTCCTTTAATTCTGAATGATATCTTGCTAGGTAGAGTATCCTGGTTGTAGGGTTTGTTTTTTTCTGTTTCAGCACCTTGAATATATTGGCTATTCCCTTGTGGTCTGCAAAGGTTCAGCTGAAAAATCAGCTAATAATCTTATGGGTGTTCC
>JAESUZ010002881.1:600000-947398 GCA_017311185.1 Proteles cristata cristata | reverse complement strand
ATCAAATAAAAAGTGATGAATTAATTTTGATTCTAGCAGTATTAGAAGTATGAACAAATTTATTTTTGTCAAAGCAATCTTTGCCTACTAATAAGTATAATGTATTTAAGGAAAAATTATATGGCTACTAATGCGTCTTAATTATAGGCAGGTTAATATTTAAAGACATATGATGCTGATATTTATATCTAAACTCGCCAATGAAAATCTGCAATTTTATTATACATAACTAAAATGATAATTTCACTAGATCCAGTCTGGTAGTTAATTAATTTGTTTTGTATTTTAACTATTCCCTTTTTTTATATATCTATTGAAAATCATAAGTTGTTGGTAAGGGTGTTAATAAAGTTTTAATTTTACATCCAAAGTTAGTTAACATACAGTGTTAGTTTTTGGGTGTACAATCTAGTGATTCAACAATATACGTATATCACCTGGTGCTTAACAAGACAAGTGTACTCCTTAATCCCTATCACCTGTTTAGCCCATGACCCCACCCACCTCTCCTCTGGTAACCATCAGTTTGTTTGCTGTAGTTAAGAGTTTGTTTCTTGGTTTATCTCTATTTTTTTCTCTTTGCTCACTTGTAGCGTTTGTTAAATTCCACATATGAGTGAAATTATATGGTATTTGTCTTTCTCAGACTGATTTATGTTACTTAGCATTATACTCTCTAGCTCTGTCCATGTCATTGGAAATGACAAGATTTCATTTTATGTAATGTCTGAGTAATATTCCATTATATATATAAAATATGTATATATACATATATATATATATATACATATATATATGTATATATCCATTGATCAATTAATGGACACTTAAGCTGCTTTTATATCTTGGCTATTGTAAATAATTTTGTTATGAACATTGAGGTCCATCTATCCCTTTGAATTAGTCTTTTTGTATCTTTGGGTAATTACCCAGTAGTAAGATTGCTGGGTCATAAGGTAGTTCCATTTTTAACTTTTTGCGGAACTTCTATACTGTTTTCCACAGTTGCTTCACCAGTTTACATTACCAACAGAATAAGAGGGTTCCTTTTCTCTATATATTTGCCAAAACTTGTTATTTGTGCTGCTGATTTTAGCCATTCTGACAGGTGTGAGATGACATCACATTATAGCTTTGATTTGCATTTCTTTGATGGGAAGTTACAATATTTTAACATTAATTAAGTGCCTCTCTTCATATTTAGTGCAGCAGAAAATTTATTATATCAAGAATTGTTCTGATTTGATCACAATCACACCTGATAAGCCCTGACATAATTTTCAATATCACCTATATTGGTTTCCTACACCAGTATTTTTTTTTCCTGATCTTATGTTTATTGTCCCCAGTTGAAGCAAGCATACCAAACAAGCAGCCATGTGTTATTCTGAAAGTTGAAACCAATGCTACATATTGAAATCTTCATCCCTTAGCAGAAATAAACCAATTCTTTAAAGACAACTCATTAGTAACAATTACTACCACACCTTTGTTTGCAAAGATGCAAACTTGTTTTTAGTTCAATTCAGATTACATATTTAGACACTACTGAACATAAGTAGCAAGTATGTAAGCCTTCTATCTAGTGAAACATAAAGATCCATGACTAGATTTTTACTAACTTTCTTTTTTTTTCCCTTCATAGTTTATTGTCAGTATTTTAAAGAACACAAACTTTTGCCAACAATAAATATATTAAGTTCCTTTAATAGTAACACAGACGTTTTCATAAAAATAATGGCAAGACAAAAGGAATTGAAAGTTTAAAGCATATTAAGATTTAGGCCTTTGAATTAATTTACTTGGAAAAAATGTTGATGTCCATTAAAACCATCCCTACTTCTAGATCTCTATATGGAAACATTCATATATAAGAAAACATAAAGGCAACCAGACATCTTATACATTATACTTTTCTTTCTTAAAATTCTGCTTATATGTAGCATGGCTTTATCAGAATATTCTGTTTTGTGGGTAATAACTTGAAATAAGCAAACTAAGAGTGTTTTTATAGTTTGGAGGCAATATGGAGTTTTATAAGAACTCATCTAATAGTTGTTATGATCATTTCCCTTTGAAACTTTCATCTCCAGGATAACTGGCAATCACTTCTATGTGTGTGTCTGTGTGTGTGTAAGTTAATGAAGAAATTCTTCCTTGTAACACCTGTTAAGAAATCTCATGTATGACAGCTTCTATTTTTCACCCAAGAGAAATACACAAATTACTTCCTATTTGAGAAAAACTTACTCTGTTTTAAAGCAATGCTTAAGTTTCTGAAATCACAGATTCCTTGGTAGCACCCTTCAGATTCTGATTCAGTAGGCTTGCAGTGGGCCTAAGAATTTACATTTGTAAAAACAAGAAATAATTATATTTTTGCTTGTCTGAGGAACACACCTGGAGGTAGCTAGAACATCATTTGTAATATAAATTCCTTAAGTTTTAGATTTGATACACATTCTCTTTATTTGGGGCATAACATCTTAAATTGTAATTATAGGACCAGCATTGTTTATTCTTATAAAAGTAATGACCTAGATCCTAGCGTTTTCTGAATCCTTGGGAACTATATTTTCCCTCAAGATTTATTGACTTTTATTGACCAAGTTTATAGCTCACTTTTGCTCATAAGAGGCATGCTCATAGCTCAGCAGGAAAACATTATTCCTTTCTATAGGTCAATTCTTACAACTAAGGATCCTCATCCTTTCCCAGAGGATCTTCACCTTCTAACCCTCTGCCCACATCATATTCACAAGGTAAAAATATGACTCATTAGAATGCAATGCCATTTTCATTGTGTAATCATTGTCGTCATAAATTCTGAGGGAGGTCCCAACTCTGCTACTTCTAAACTCCATGATCTTGGTCATTTAACTTTTATGATTTATATTCAGAGTAATTTACTCTCAAATGGGCATAAAAGTAATAGTACCTATCTCATAAATGAAATTATATGAACAATTTATGCTATATAGTATTATCTAAGACTTTATTATCATTTTTCTAAATCTATTTTTTTTCCAGTTTAAACAACAAAATCTTGACAAGAGAGCTAGTTGTGATTTACACAGTCTGGTCTCCACCTATGATTCTATCTGAAAGTCTTTTAACCTAGGACTTTATAACAAAAGATTGTTGACTTATAAAGATTGCCCTACTATATACCACATTATAGAGTATAACACAACCTTAAATAAAACCAATCTTATAAGGAAATAACTTCTGATATAATATGATAGAAAATATATGTTGGCCTCTGCTCCTGGTTCCTGACAGAGCTCCTAAAACCCTTGTCTTTTTCTGGTTAATAAAAGTGACTTTTATTCTCATGAGGTAGGTCCATATGGCTTGTGGATGAAGGTAGATGTGGGAGAAACCTAGATGCTTGGAATTCATACTCTTCAGAAGGGCTGAAAATAGAGTTAATGATTGAGTACGTCCATAAGATGAAACATCCATAAAACCACTAAGTATAGGGTTCATAGAGCTTTCAAGTTGGTGAACATAGAAAAGTGCTTGGAGATTGGTACCTTTCTCAACACCCATTCCCACATATACTGCTCTGTTTCATCTGGGTATTTATCTCTATTCCTTACCATATTTTTTTAATTAACTAGTAAACATAAGTTTTTCCCTGAGTCCTGTGAGCCATTCTAGCAAAATAAATAATCAAATCCATGGAGAACCTCTGATTTATAGCCAAGTGATAGAGATAACAACCAAAACTTTTGATTGGCATCCATTGTTAGAGTGGTTGGAACCTCTAATTTAGCTGTTCAGTTGGAAAAACAAGTGATGGCTAAGGTGTATTACTGGTACCAGAATTGTGTGTGGTGGGGTAAGTCCTATATGACTGAATGCTTAACCTGTGGAACCTTATGGTATATGCATTCAGTTAGAGAATTGCTTGTTGGTATGGGGAAATGATATATACAGATGTGAATTTGCAATTATTTAAGCTAAGATTTCAGTTAAGATATTGATCAGAATGACTAAGGTAATATCTTTGGGGGCCTATGGATCTTCACTAATGTATATTCATTACTTATTCAAAGCAACATGGACTGTGTATGATTATAATTCTCTTTGATGAGAAAGAGACTTTTGTGTCTAGGGATATGTATCTCTAGTTTGAAATATGTGGAAGCTACAACAGTTTGAGGAACACCATTTATTACTCTTCAAACAGAAAACATGTAGTTTCTATTTTTACTTAATACTATATATTATGTAAACTATGTTGCAAAAAGCCCATTATTCCTTTAAAAATCATCTTGAGGGGCTTCTGGTGGCTCAGTTGGTGAAGCATCCAACTCTTGACTAGGCAATGATCTCACCTCAGGTCCTAGTCTCATGGTCTGTGGCTTCAAGCCTCATGTCGGGCTTTACACTCTCAGCACAGAACTTGCTTGGGATTCTCTCTCTCTTTCTCAAAATAAATAAATGTTATAAAAAATAAAATAAATGTCATCTTTATCCAAGTAATGCTTAGAGATATCAGAAATTGATTAATATAATTATTTTAAATCTTATATTTAATGAATTAGAGTTTTGAAAACAAAAGGCAGGGGTGCCTGGGTGGCTCAGCAGTTAAGTGTCCAACTTCAGTTCAGGTCATGATCTCACTGTTAGTGTTTTCAAGCCCCATGCTGACAGCTCAGAGCCCTGGAGCCTGTTTCAGATTCTGTGTCTCCCTCTGCTTTTCCCCCACTTACACTCTGTCTCTCTCAAAAATAAAACATTTAAATTTTTTTAAATTAAAAAAACATAAGGCATGGTTATCATATAATTAGTAGGGATCTAATATTTTAGAACTAGAATTTCACTGTTAATGTTGCATCCTTAAGTACAAGATCTGTGAAGACTAAATTTTTCTCTAAGGGTTGGGAGCTGAGAAAGTTATCCTATAAATAATCTGACCCCAACTCACATACTGCTTAATTGTAAAGATTAATTTTGTGTTATATATGCTGTTTATTTCTATTCTGCCATATTTATCAATGAATTATCCTGGGGAGTCAAACCACACTGGCAAAGTGGTGCTGTAACTAGTAACCCTGATTGTAAATTACAATTAGTCTGTGTGAAGAAATGTTTGCCTATAAATGTGATTGACATGGGGCCAAAATTTAGAGAAGTTGTAGATGAATATTCCAAACAATTCACAATATAACACAAAAATATTTTTTGGAAAATTAGTATGAAAAGTACCTTATACAGATAATACTTACACAAACATAAAAATAATTAAACTACACTGTATAGCTAAACTAATCAAACTGATCTATGAACCTTGCTAAAACTACTGTCCCAGGTGAAGTCAGACATATCAGAGTTTAGTTTCTCTGCCTTCTTTTTTAATGAAACCAGCCACATGTTTATTTGATCAATATCTTCATATAACAACTTTTCCCATGTCCATTAAAAGTATCACATCCTCATAATTTGTAATGAAGTGATACTATCAATTGTCCTTTGTAGCTTGTTTGTTTATTTTACTTTCATTCTGTTGTCCTTTAATATCTGTTTATCAGAGATATGTTAATTATACCTTCACTTTAGTCCACATGGTAAATATTAGATGTTTTCCTGTACACAATGCTGTGGTCTACAAGGTAATTTTATTTGCTAAGTTGATACAATCATTCTACATGCTTTCTTTCATATCCTCTAAAACGAGCATAATATAAATCACTAAAGAACCAGGCACCTTTTCCCAAAATTTAATAAATCATAAAGAAATATGAAAAAACTCAAATTTTAGAGTACACACATTCAGTGGAAATATGGATTTTCTTTGCCACCAAAACAAGTACGTGCCATGAAGAAAGAGTTATATTTTAGTCTATCAGGGATGTTTGTGTGAAAGAATACTTCCTAAAGCACTGTTTTTAACTCAAAAATTAATATTCAAAAGACTCCAGAAAATGTAAATTAAAAGAAGGATAACACTGAAGATACATATTATATAAATGTTGCTAAACATTTTGCAAAACAGAGATTCTTAAAGCCCAGGTGATTCATAATTTTTAGCACTTCTATGATTGATATATTTGTTCACATATTATTTTAAACTGTTTCTTTCAGTTTTGGAAATGGCTAGAACATTTTCTCTGAAATATTTACTGCTTAACTATTTCAGATTTGCAAATGTAAAATTGTATTTATGTTATACAATATGTAAGCATTTAGTTAAATTTACATACTCATCATTGCCTTTGGAGTGCTGTGGAATTTTATACTAAAATTTCAGTTTAACTTTGATGGGTGTTATTGAGAGAGAAAGAGATGGAATAAGGTAAGGCAAGGTGTAAATAAAGAATACTCTGATTTCTAAGTAAAGAATAGACTGCACTAAGGCAAGGTTAGAATTAAAGGTAAGGAAGAATTGCATAAGTTTCCAGTTACAGTGATTAAAAAATAATAATTAGTATTGAAAATAACTCAATAAAGGGAAAACAATCTTGTGATTGTTTAAACAGACACAGAGATTACCACAAGATAGTGAAACAATAAGATTAATATGTATTTAAATAAAGGACAGCTATAATAGTTAAGCAAAGTAGGCCTCTAATTTTTTTAATGAGTATTTTAGTTGAAAAATTATTTGGGGGCTAGGTGTACACTGACAGGGAAAAAACTGATGTCAACCTTGAGGAAATTAATTATTTGATGAGACTGTTCTTAATTGTCTGAATTTAGATGGTTGTTCAAAAGAATGAGCCCATTACTAATTGGCATACCTTAAAAAAAAATTTTTTTTTTCCTATTTTGTTCACATTTCTTTTTTTTTTCTTTTTTTTTTTTTTACAAATAGTTTATTGTCAAATTAGTTTCCACATAACACCCAGTGCTCATCCCCACAAGTGCCCTCCTCCATGCCCATCCCCCCTCCTCCCCACATCCATCAGTCCTCAGTTTTTGTCAGCATTCAAGAGTCTCTCATGGTTTGCCTCTCTCCCTTTTCCCCACCATTTCTGCCCTTCTTCTCCCCCTTGGTCCTCTGTTAAGTTCCTCCTAATCCTCCTATACGTGCACACATGATATTTGTCTTCCTCTGCCTGACTTATTTCGCTCAGCATAACACCCTCAAGGTCCATCCATGTTGCTACATGGCCAGATTTCATTGTTTCTCATTGCCATGTAGTATTCCATGGTATAGATAAACCACATCTTCTTGATCCATTCGTACGTTGATGGACACTTAGGCTCTTTCCATGTTTTAGCTATTGTGGAGAGTGCTGCTATGAACATTGGGGTACATGTGCTCCTATGCCTCAGCATTTCTGTATCCCTTGGGTAAATTCTAGCAGTGCTATTGCTGGGTCATAGGGGAGTTCTATTGTTAGTTTCCTTAGGAACCTCCACACTGTTTTCCAGAGGGGCTGTACCAGTTTACATTCCCACCAACAGTGCAGGAGGGTGCCCGTTCTCCACATCCTCGCCAGCATCTAGAGTTCTCTGATTTGCTCATTTTAGCCACTCTGACTGGCGTGAGGTGGTATCTGAGTGTGGTTTTGATTTGTATTTCCCTGATGAGGAGGGATGCTGAGCATCGTTCATGTGTCTGTTGGCCATCTGGATGTCCTCTTTGGAGAAGTGTCTGTTCATGTCTTCTGCCCATTTCTTCACTGGGTTGTTTGCTTTTCGGGCGTGGAGTTTGGTGAGTTCCTTGTAGATTCTGGATATCAACCCTTTATCTGATATGTCATTTGCAACTATCTTTTCCCATTCGGTTGGTTGCCTATTAGTTTTGTGGGTTGTTTCTTTTGCTGCGCAGAAGCTTTTAATCTTGATGAGGTCCCAATCGTTTATTTTTGCTCTTGATTCCCTTGCTTTGGGGGATGTGTCAGGTAAGAAGTTGCTGCGGTGGAGGTCAAGGAGGTTGTTTCCTGCTTTCTCCTCTAGGTGTTGATAGTTTCCTGTCTCACGTTCAGGTCCTTTATCCATTTTGAGTTTATTTTTGTGCATGGTGTGAGAAAATGATCTGGTTTCATTCTTCTGCATGTTGCTGTCCAGTTCTCCCAACACCATCTGTTAAAAAGGCTGTCTTTTTTCCATCGGATATTCTTTCCTGCTTTGTCAAAGATTAGTTGGCTGTATACTTTTGGGTCCACTTCTGAGTTCTCAATTCTATTCCATTGGTCTATGTGTCTGTTTTTGTGCCAATACCATACTGTCTTGATGATGACAGCTTTATAGTAGAGGCTAAAGTCTGGGATGGTGATCCCTCCCGTTTTGGTTTTATTTTTCAGGATTACTTTGGCTATTCGGGGTCTTTTGTGGTTCCATACAAATTTTTGGATAGTTTGTTCTAGTTTTGAAAAGTATGCTGGTGCAATTTTGATTGGAATTGCATTGAATGTGTAGAGTGCCTTAGGTAGTAATGACTTCTTAACTATATTTATTCTCCTATCCATGAGCATGGAATGTTTTTCCATTTCTTTGTGTCTTCTTCAATTTCCTTCATAAGTTTTCTATAGTTTTCATCATACGGATCTCTTTCATCCTTGGTTAGGTTTATTCCGAGGTATTTTATGGTTTTGTGTGCAATTGTGAATGGGATCAGTTTCTTGATTTCTCTTTCTGTTGCTTCATCGTTGGTGTATAAAAATGCAACTAATTTCTGTATGTTGATTTTGTACCCTGCAACTTGGCTGAATTCTTGGATCAGTTCTAGTAGGCTTCTGGTGGAGTCTGTCGGGTTTTCTATGTAGAGTATCATGTCATCTGCGAAGAGTGAAAGTTTGACTTCCTCTTTGCCGATTCTGATGCCTTTGATTTCCTTTTGGTGTCTGATGGCTGATGCTAGGACTTCCAGCACTATGTTAAACAGCAGTGGTGAGAGTGGGCATCCCTGTCGTGTTCCTGATCTTAGGGGGAAAGCTCTCAGTTTTTCCCCGTTGAGGATGATATTAGCTGAAGGCTTCTCATAGATGGCTTTGATGATGTTTAAGTAGGTTCCTTCTATCCCGACTTTCTCGAGAGTCTTTATTAAGAAGGGATGCTGTATTTTGTCAAATGCTTTTTCTGCATCTATTGACAGGATCATATGGTTTTATCTTTTCTTTCGTTGATGTGATGTATCACATTGATTGATTTGCGAATGTTGAACCAGCCCTGTAACCCAGGAATGAATCCCACTTCATCTTGGTGGATGATTCTTTTGATATGCTGCTGGATTAGATTTGCGAGGATCTTGTTGAGAATTTTTGCATCCGTATTCATTAAGGATATTGGCCTGTAGTTCTCTTTTTTTTTTTGCTGGATCTCTGTCTGGCTTGGGAATCAGTGTGATGCAGGCTTCATAAAATGAATCCGGGAGTTTTCCTTCGCTTTCTATTTTTTGGAATAACTTGAGAAGAGTTGGGATTAATTCTGTTTTAAATGTCTGGTAGAATTCCCCAGGGAAGCCATCAGGTCCAGGGCTCTTATTTGTTGGGAGATTTTTGATCACTGATTCAATTTCTTCACTCGTTATGGGTCTGTTCAGGTTTCTATTTCTTCCCGTGTGAATTTTGGTAGTGAGTGTGTGTTTAGGAATTTGTCCATTTCTTCTAAGTTGTCCAATTTGTTGGCATATAATTTTCATAGTATTCCCTGATAATTGCTTGTATTTCTGAGGGGTTGGTTGTAATAAGTCCATTTTCATTCATAATTTTGTCTATTTGTGTGCTCTCTCTTTTCTTTTGAATAAGTCTGGCTAGAGGTTTGTCAATTTTGTTTACCTTTTCAAAAAACCAACTCTTGGTTTCATGGATCTGTTCAATAGTTTCTTTGGTCTCTATGTTGTTTATTTCTGCTCTAATTTTTACTATTTCTCTTCTTCTACTGGGTTTAGGGCGTTCTTGTTGCTCTGCCTCTAGTTCCTTTAGGAGAGCTGTTAGATTTTGGACTTGCGCTTTTTCTAATCTCTTGAAATAGGCCTGGAGAGCAATGTACTTTCCTCTTAGGACTGCCTTTGCCGCATCCCATAGATTTTGAATTGTTGTATTTTCATTTTCATTTGTTTCCATATATTTTTGAATTTCATCTCTAATTGCCTGATTGGCCCATTCATTCTTTAGAAGGGTGTTCTTTAACCTCCATGTTTTGGAAGTTTTCCAGACTTCTTCCTGTAATTGATTTCAAGTTTCAAAGCATTGTGATCCGACAGTGTGCATGGTATGATCTCTATTCTTTTATATTTATTGAGGGCTGCTTTATGTCCCAGTATGTGATCTATCTTGGAGAATGTGCCATGCACACTTGAGAAGAAAGTAAATTCCCTGGCGTCAGGATGTAAAGTTCTAAATAGATCCGTCAGGTTCATCTGGTCCAATGTATCTTTCAAGTCCATTATTTCTTTAGTGATTTTCTGTCTGGTTGACCTATCCATTGCTGTAAGCGGAGTATTAAAGTCCCCTGCTATTAGCACATTCTTATCTAGAAGCTTGTTTCTGTTTGTGATTAATTGTTTTAGATATTTAGGTGCTCCCATATTCGGTGCGTAGACATTTATGATTGTTAGTTCTTCCTGATGGATGGACCCTGTAATTATTATGTAGTGCCCTTCTTCATCTCTTGTGATTGTCTTTAATTTAAAGTCCAGTTTGTCTGATATAAGTATCGCTACTCCGGCTTTCTTTTGATTTCCTGTAGCATGATATATATTTCTCCATCCCCTTACTTTTAATCTGAAAGGTATCTTCCCGTCTAAAATGAGTTTCTTGTAGACAGCATATAGATGGATTTTGTTTTTTAATCCATTCTGCTACCCTATGTCTTTTGATTGGAGCATTCAGCCCATTTACATTCAGTGTTATTATTGAAATATGTGGGTTTAGAGTCTTTGTATCTTTTGTAGGGTTCATGTTTGTGGTGGTGTCTCTGGAATCTTTGTTCCTTGCAACCTTTCCTTCAGAGCATCCCCCTCAGGATTTCTTGTAGGGCTGGCTTCGTGGTGACAAATTCTTTCAATTTCTGTTTGTTTGGAAAGGTTTTTATCTCTCCTTCTATTTTGAATGACAGGCTTGCTGGATAGAGGATTCTTGGCTGCATATTTTTACTGTTCATCACATTGAAGATCTCTTGCCATTCCTTTCTGGCCTGCCACGTTTCAGTAGATAGGTCTGTCACCACTCTGATGGGTTTCCCTTTGTATGTGAGGGCCCTTTTCTCCCTAGCTGCTTTCAAAATTCTCTCTTTGTCCTTGTATTTTGCCATTTTTACGATGATATGTCGTGCAGAAGATCGATTCAAGTTACGTCTGAGAGGAGTCCTCTGAGCCTCTTGTATTTCCACATTGACTTCCTTCCCCAAGTCGGGGAAGTTCTCTGCTATAATTTGTTCCAGGACTCCTTCAGCACCTTTCCCTCTCTCTTCCTTTTCTGGGATTCCTATGATACGGATATTGTTGCGTTTGACTGTGTCGCTGAGCTCTCGAATTCTTCTTTCCTGTTCCTGGATCAGTTTGTCTCTTTTTTTGTCAGCTTCTTGTTTTTCTAGAATGGTGTCTTCTAAATCACTTATTCTCCTTTCTGCCTCTTCAAGTCCGTGCATTGGAGGCCTCTAATTTATTATGGATCTCATTTATCGCATTTTTTAATTCTTCATGCCTATTTTTATTTTCCATTCTGTCTGTAGCCATAGTTTCTTTGATGTCCCCTATGTTTTTTTCAGCCCTGCTATTAATTTCACCATTATTATTCTAAAATCTTGTTCACTTATGCTGCTGATATCTGTTTTGAGCAGTTCATTAGCTGTCATTTCTTCTTGGAGTTTCTTTGGAGGAGAGCTCTTTCGTTTCGTCATTTTAGTTAGCTTTCCGGCTCTTGTTGGTTTTAAAGACCTGTTATGCTCTCTGTTTCTATGAGCGCTGCTATATCCAAGAAACTCTTTCTTTGACTTTCCAGGGCCTATCCTTTCAGAGATTGTTTTTTGAATGGTATCCCTCGGTCACTCTTGTTGGGACCTTAGTTATTTTATTTTCCTATTCGTAGTGATATTTGGGACTCTTCACCTTGTGTACTCTAGCTTGTTTCTTGAGGTAGCCCTGGAAAAGAAAACAGACAGACAAACACACAGGGAGCAGGAGCACACAAACGCACAGGCTGATTCAACTAACATGCAAAGTGAGAGGGAAAAGGAAAAAGTTAATAGAAAAGACGGAGGAGGGAGGGCGAATAATAGGGAGCATAAAATACATAAAAGGGTCAAAAAGGGGAAAAGAAAAGGAAAAAAGAAGAAAACCGATGGACAAAGAACGGTTTAAAGCATATACCTGGATTTCCCAGCTACAGTTAAATAGCCGTGTGTATGCAGTGCTGGTTGAAGAGCATAGAGAAAAAGAGAGAAGGCAGGGTGAGACAAGGCAGATTTGGAAATAGAATGAACAGGCAGAAGGGATAAGAAACTTTTTTCAAAGAGGTAAAGGGTAGAATATGGTTGGATAGGTGAGAGAAGGATGCTGGAATTATCCAGAGAAACTATATAGTCTAATTACTCCTGAGAGAAATAGCTGAAAAAGTCGGTAGGTGTAGAATTTACATTTACAGAATGGACTTGTGATTGTTTAAGCAAGCTGGCGACCAGAGTTAATCAGGTCAGTGTTTTGGGGAAAAAAGCGAGAAAAGAGAAAGAAGAAGAAAAAAGAGAAAAGAAAGGGGAAAAAAAAAGAAAGAAGAAAAAAAAGGAAAAAAGAAAGGGAAAAAAAAAAGGGAGGAGGGCACCTCTCAGGCAGGGATGGGCGTGGCGTGATCCGATGCCTCAGGCGGGGGTTCTGCCTTGGCGATTGTGGGAAGGAGAGTGACGGTGCTCCAGTCCCTTCTTGAACCCCGCGCTGCAGCTCGCTTTTTTTTTTTTTTTGGCGTGTCAACTCCCCGTTCCGGGGACGCAGCCGAAGTTGGTTGCACTCTTCAACCCAGACCAGTTCCAATCTCCAAATCCCAGTCCGCGCCCCGCTGAAGTTGCCTTAGACACAGCTTCCCAGACAACCCCCTCGGGCAATTCCAGGCTCCCTGCTGAGCTCTGGGGGCTGAGTCAGGATCGCTGCTTCCTTCTCTGGGTCGGCTCTGGTGCGCATGCGCGGGGGCTTGCCTGCCGGGTCCGCGTAGCCTGAGCCCGCTGGAGTGAGGAAAACCGGGTCTCTCTATGGCTCGTCACCCGAAACACGAACTCACAGGCAAATTTCCCAGTTTTTAGCTCTTTGCCTTCCCTCTCGAGTTCCAGCCAGCCAGGAGCGCGGACGCCCGGTGTCTGTGCGTCTCCTTCAGGGGTCCCAGCAGCGCTGGAGCTACAATGGCGGCAGGCGCGCCGCTGCTGGAGTGAGGAAAACCGGGTCTCTCTATGGCTCGTCACCCGAAACACGAACTCACAGGCAAATTTCCCAGTTTTTAGCTCTTTGCCTTCCCTCTCGAGTTCCAGCCAGCCAGGAGCGCGGACGCCCGGTGTCTGCGCGTCTCTTTCAGGGGTCCCAGCAGCCCTGGAGCTACAATGGCGGCTGGCACGCCCGCGCCGCTTTAAAAACCAACCTCCAGTAGCGGCACAAAGAAGCAGTTTGTGTGCTCAGCCTCCCCCAGGACCAGTTGGCGCGAGGGGACCCGGTGTGCAGGTATTTGGCAAGTACGGTCTTTCTATGCACCGAGCGGAGATTTTTCTGTCTCGGACTCTCTCCTTTTCCCCTCTCACTCCCCGTAGAGGGTAGAGGGGGATCGCCTCCCACCCTGGAGGCTCCGATCCCAGCCCGATTTTACCTTCCCCGGTTCGCACTCACGTTAGAAGGCTTTCTCAGTGGATTCTGCGTCCTTTTTCTCAGAGTCTCTCAGGTTTTGTATGGTTTCCAATGGCTTCAGATCTTTTCTGTGTGATGTATGGGCGCGAGTGCAAGTACGGAGCTCCTTACTTCTCCGCCATCTTGCCTCCCTGTTCCGGCTTACCTTAAAAAATTTGAGCCTGGCTTGATTGGTTGGTTTTTAGAGTCTTGTGTACTAGAACAAGTTTGTCACTGATCAATTAAACACTAATTCTGGGGGTTCTTTATCCATAAAATAAACTTTCCTGTAAATAAATATGATAATATACAAAATGTGTTTGTTAAAAAACAGAAAGACTCTGGCAAATGAGGAATACAAACTTTGAGAGACAATGTCCAGTTACTATTATAATTTATTGAAATGTTGATGTATTTTCCTTGAAATAGGAATGAAGACAGCTTGTGTTCAATATTGTACTTTAGGTCCAAGCCTGATATATATATTATTATATAATATAATTATATAATATGACATATTATATAATATATATAATATTATATATAACACGTGCACATATGTATATAGTGCAACAGTTATTTTTATCCACTATTGTTATCTATTAATATTATATCATATCTGAACCCTATCAAATACACTAGGGAGAGAAAGATTCAAAAAGATTATGGATATAAGTATACATATAGTAATGCAAAATTTTGTCTACACAAGCAAACATGATAACGAATAAAAAGGAAATGTTTGATGAATTACAGTAGAAAGTACTAAAGTACATTTCCTTTTTTTTTAAAGTTTATTTATTTTGAGAGAAAGAGAGTGCAAGTGGTGGATGGTCTGGGAGGGAGGAAATAGAGAATCCCATGCAGGCTCCATGCTGCCACCACAGAGTTTGATACTGGACTTGAACTCCATGAGATCATGACCTGAACTGAAACTCAGGGTCAGATGCTTAACTGACTGAGCCATCCAGGCACCCACCAAAGTACATTTCAATTCTATGATAAATAAAACACCTTGTTATTAGTATAATGATAAAAGGGAAAGTTCATTAGAAAGTCTAAACAGTAGGGGTGCCTGGGTGGCTCAGTTGGTTAAGGAGTCTGACTGTGGCTCAGATCATGAAATTACAATCTGTGAGTTCAAGCCCCACATCGGGCTCTGTGCTGACAGCTTAGAGCCTCCTCCAGATTCTGGTTCTCCCTGTCTCTGCCACTTCCCCACTCACACTGTTTCTCTCTCTCTCAAAAGTAAATAAACATTAAAAAATTTTTAAAGAAAATCTAAATAGATAAATTCATAATTTTAAAATAGGTCAGTTGAAATATTCTAGTCTAAGAAACAGAAGGAAAAAAAAAAGAGTGAAGAAAAGTATAAAGACTTGTAGGACACCATAAAGTACCAACACAATGGAGTCCCCCAAAGAGAGGAGTAGACAAATGAGCAGAAAGAGGTTCTAAAGAAATAATGTCCAAGGCTTTCCAAATCTGCTCAAAAACCATCTACATATTCAATAAACTCAAAGAGGTTCACACCTAAACACATCATAAATTGTTGAAGGACAAAATTATGAGTTCATCCTGAAAAACATAAAAGTAATGCATAGGAGATCAATAATTAGATTAATATAGCTTGAACACATTCATAACACATTCCATATGCTGAAAGAAAGACTATCAAATAGAAAAATTATACCCATCCAATTATTCTTAAAAATGAAGGATATATTAATACCTTTGAAAACAGGCCAAGATAGCAGAATAGGAAGATCTTGAACTCCTCTTTTCCCATGGACATACCAAATCTATAGCTACCTATAGAAAAATTTCCTTTGGGGGAAAATAAAGAGAGATCTGAAAACAAGCTGAGCAGCAACCTGACATCAAGAAATGAAATAGGGCCACATTAAGGTGGGTAGAGGAGGCTGATATAATACTATCTTATTATAAACTCCACCCACAGTATGGCAACCTATGGAGAAGAAATTCACAAATCTGGAACTTCTCCTTACAAGCTTATCACTCATGTCAGTCTGGCAACTGAGAGACAAGTTCCCAAATACCTGTATTTGAAAACGAAAGGGGTTCAAGTCCACAGGATCCAAAGGGCTGTAGCAAACTAAGATGCACCTCTTAAAGGCTTTAACCAAGTTCACTCATCATCATTCTGAAGCACAGAAGCATCAATTTGAAAGGTGCCCAGACTTTATTTGAAAGAGATTTGCTAATCTTAAAGCATTAGCTAAAGGGCAAGGGCCTTTTGGGATACTATCCTGGGACCTCTGTTTCTGCTTTGCTAAAGCAGGCAGGTTCTTTCTCTCTCTCTCTTTGGTGTCATATTTACCTTCTTCCCCCCCCCTCCCCCCGAGAGAGAGAGAGAGACAGCGTGAACAGGGGAAGGTCAGAGAGAGAGGGAGATACAGAATCCAAAGCAGGCTCCAGGCTCTGAGCTAGCTGTCAGAGTGGGGCTTGAACCCACCAACCGCTAGATCATGACCTGAGCCAAAGTCGGATGCTTAACCGACTGAGCCACCTTCTAATTGGTGGGCCCCATTTTGTACCCTACCTCTACCTTACTAAAGCTGGTTGGAGCCACTTTTTATTCTTCGCTAGGTGCCATCTTTATGTTATCTTTCTTCCATGCTTAACAGTTCCACTACTTTCTGGAGTGGAGCTTTTACACACATCTGGTGTCCTGGGTGTTGTGGTTGCAGCCTAGGAGACTCACCCCCTTGGGTACCTATCTCTGGAGACCAGGTGAATTTGAATTCCTGGGTCCCATAAAACTGTACAGTTGAGTAGACTGTTTTTTGTAGAGGTCCACCCACAGGGCACTGCACAGATGGCAGACTGAAACACACTCCTGGACTTTCCGAGAGAAAAAAGACAATTAGCTTGCCTAAGAGTTTTGGCTTAAGGCTTCTGTCATGGCACAATTTTAGAGGCATAAACCGTACTCTCAGAGAATGTAAGCTAACGAATTCCAGTTTTATATTCTTTCTCTGCCTCACTACAGATCATGGACTTATCTGGAGCCACAATTTTTGAAACTGTCCCCCAAGCATCACCTCTAGATGATCTTGTCTGGTGGCCAGAAAGATCTATACTTGAGTCCCACAGAACTGTATATATTTGCACATTTTAAAAGCTGCTGCATGAAGGTTTGGCTTCCAATCAGCCTGAACTTAGGTGCTGAATGAGATCTTTCCCTTTGGGACACTGACAGATCTTGGCACATACTCAACCATGGATAGTTATTAAAAATAGAATAGACTACTTGGGCAATCACAAGGGTTTCAAATACAATGAAGAACTAAGGCAGGTTTAAAAGATAAGTTTCTCTCTCTCTCTCTCTCTTTTTTTTTTTTTTTTTTTTTGAGAGAGTGGTTGGTAGAGACAGCATGAGCATGGGAAGGTCAGAGAGAGGGAGACACAGAATCCAAAAACAGGCTCCAGGCTCTGAGCTAGCTGTCAGCACTGAGCCCGACGCGGGCTCGAACCCACAAAACATGAGATTATGACCTGAGCCTAAGTTGGAGGCTTAACTGACTGAGCCACCCAGGTGCCCCAATAAGTTTCTCTCTAATACAAGACCAACCCTTCATGACAGGAAGAGGTAGCTCTTCATCTAAAACATAAAAACTACACAAAAAGTCATGTAAAATGAGGAATGGAGAAATACATTCTAAAAGAAAGACTAAGAAGCACCTGGGTGGCTCAGTCAGTTAACTGAGTTCAACTTGGGCTCAGGTCATGATCTTGCAGCTCATGAGATTGAACCCCACATGGGACTTTGTGCTGATGGCTCAGAGCCTAGAACCTGCTTCAGATTCTGTCTCCCTCTCTCTCTACCTCTCCTCCACTCCTTTTTTCTTTCTCTCTTAAAAATATATAAACGTTATATTTTTTTAAAAAGTAAAAGAAAGAACAAGATAAAACCTAAGAAAAAAGCAATAAAATGGAGATAAGTAATTTACCTGATAAACAGGTCAAAATAATGATCATAAACTAGCCTACCAAACGTGGAAGAAGAATGAATGAACACAGTGAGAACTTCAACAACAGAAATAAAAAATATAAGAAGTACCAAATGGTAGTCACAGCTATGAAAAATGCAATAACTGAAGTGAAAAACATAAACAGCAGGCTAGATGAAGCATAAAAAAGAAATATAAGAGGAACATACCCAATATGAGCAGCAAAATATATATACTTTTTTTTTTAAGTAATAGCTTAAGGATCTTACAGGATAACATCAAACAAATTAGCATTTTCATTAAAGAGGCACCACATAGAAAAATAGAAAGGGGCAGAAAAATTACCTGATAAATAATAGCTGAAAACTTCCTTAACCTGTGGAAAGAAATATATCCAGATCCAGAAGGCCCATAAAGACTCAAATAAGAGAAACCCAGAGACTCACACCAAGACACATTATAATTAAGATGTCAAAAGCTAAATACTGTCTTAAAATCAGTAAGAAAAAAATCAACTTGTTATATACAAGGGAACCCCAATGAAGGAATGTCCATAAACCATCAGCATATTTTTCAGCAGATATTTTTCAGGCTATAAAGGAGGGGCATGATACATTCAAAGTACTGACAGAAAACAGCAAACAACAACAAACAAGTAACTTGTGATCAATAATAATGCTACCTGGAAAGTTAGCATTCAGAACTAAAGGAGAGATTATGGGGGTTAGGGGTGGAGAGAAGAAAGAGAGGCAAACCAGAAAACAAAATTAACTATAGAAAACAAATTGATGGTTGCTGGAGGGGAGGTGTCCAGCGGGATGAATTAAATGGAGTTGGTATAAAGGAGGGCACTTCTGAGGAGTACTTAGTGTTGTACATAAGTGATGAATCATTACATTCTACTACTGAAACTAATATTACATTATGTCAACTAACTGGAACTTAAATAAAGAAGCCTGAAAAAGAAAAACAAAAGGACTGAGAGATTGAGTTTTCCAGACAAGCAAACCTTGAGTTCACTATTACTAAATTGGTTGTACAAGAAACATTAAAGAGACTTATTTAAATTGAAAAGGAAAGGTGCTAATTAGTAACAAGAAACATCAAAATATAAATCTCATTGCTGAAGGTAAATATGTAGTAAAGATAGTGGACTGATCAATTATAAAGCTAGTAGGAAGGATAAAATACAAAAGTAGTAAAAATAGCGATAATAAAGTGTACATACAATAAAAATGTAAATTGTGACATAAAAAACATGGATGGGGAGAGAGAAAATGTAGAACTTTAAGTAGGGCACACATTTAAACTTCAGTTATCAACTTAAAACGTACTGCTCCAAATATAGTCTGTTAAATATTAGCCCCAAGATGATCACAGAACATCATCTATAAGAGATTACAACATAAAATAAAAAAGTAATCTAAGCATACCACAAAAGAAAGTCCTCAAACCACAAAGGAAGAGAGTGAGAGAAGCAAGGAAGAGAACTTCAAAACATTCTAAATTGTTTTCGATTGATAATGAGTGCATGCCTATAAATACTTATTTTAAATGTAAATGTATAAATTTTTCCAATCAGAAGAGATAGAGTGGCTGAATAGATGTAAAAAATAAGATTTATCTATATACTGCCTATAAGAGAATGACTTCAAATGTAGAACACACAGACTGAAAGCAATGGAAAAAGATGTAGTATGCAAATGATAACCAAAATAAAGCCAGGGCATCTGTACTCATACAAAATATATCTGAAAACAAAGATTATATTAACAGACAACTAGGGGGATTGTATAATAATAGTTCAGCCTAAAAAGAAGATATAACATTTGTAACTATTTATGCCCTGCACCTAGAGACACTTAAATATAAAAAACAAATATACAATGTAAAGATCTAAAGGGAAAATACACAATAATAGAGGGTTTTAATATCTGACTTTTATCAAAGTATAGATGATCTAGACAGAAAATCCATAAGGAAACCTCAGCTTTAAATGATACGTTAGAATATATATATTATATATAATAAATATTTACATATTTTATGTAGAATAGAATGGTTTAAATAGAACATTCCATCCAAAAGTGGCAATATACACATGGAACATTATAACAGTATGCATCATATGTTAGGCTACAAATCAAGTCTAAAATTTTTAGGAGACTGAAATCATATCAAGTATATTTTCTAACCACAAAATTATAAAACGAGAAATATATTACCAAAAAAAGAGAAAATTCAGAAATGTGTGAAGATTAAGTAACATGTTACTGAACAAAGTGTTAATAAAGAAATAAAACATACTTCAATAAGTGAAAATGGAAATAGAATAAAAAATTTATCAAATGCAACAAAGTTACTTTTAAGAGGAAATTAATAGCAATAAATACCTACCTTCAAGACACAAGAAAAATCTCAAATAACCTAAATTTACACTTTACAGAGTGAGAAAGAAAGAACAAAACCCTGATTAATAGAAATGAGGGAAAAACAAAATCAGAAATGAAATAGAGACTAAAAAGATAATAGAAAAGATCCGTGAAATTAAGAGCTGACTCTTTCAAAAGATAAAATTGAAAACACATTAATGTTTTTAGATGTTTACCCCTCTCCCCCGTCAAAATAAATAAATAGAAAGGGAGACAGAGATTCCCAAGCAGGCTCTGTGCTATTAGCATAGAGCCCAATATGGGGCTTGATTCAATGAACAATGAGATCATGAGCTGAGCCAGAATCAAGGGTCAGACACTCAACAGACTGAGCCCCTAGGTGCCACAAAGTTGGAAAAACTTTAGCCAGACTCAAGGAAAAATTAAAGGACTCAAAGTTAGAAATGAAAGAGATGTTACAAATTATGACAAATAAAAAGAATCATAAGGCACTGTCATAAACAATTGTATGCAAACTAATAGGACAATATAGAATAAATGGATAAATTCCTAGAAATATATAACCTTCCAAGACTGAATCATGAAAAAAAAATTCAACAGATGGATTACAATAAGGAGACTTGATCAGTAATCAAAAAATTCTTTTAATTTTACTAATTTTTGAGAGTGAGAGACAGAGTGCAAGAAGGGGAGAGGCATACAGAGAGGGAGATAAAGAACCCAAAGGAGGCTCAAAACTCTGATCTATCAGAACAGAGCCTGACTAGGGGCTTAAACCCATGAACTATAATAACTATAATATCATGACCTGAACCGAAGTCAGAGGTTTAACCGACTGAGCCATGCAGGAACCCCTAAAACTTTCTTTTAATCAAACAAAAGTCCAGGACCAGATGGTTTCACTAGGGAATTCTACCAAATGCTCAAATAATTTACCAATTCTTTGCAAGCTGTTCCAAAAAATAGAAGAGGGGGTAACACTTCCAAATTAATTTTATGAGGGCAGCATCACCATCATACCAAATCTAGAGAAGGACACCACAAGAAAATTATAAGCCAATTTCCTTGATGAACATAGAAGCAAATACCCTCAACAGATTAATAGAAAACCAAAGTCACCATTAAAAGAATCATATATCATGGTCAACTGGGTTTTATGCCAGGTATGAAAATGTGGTTTAAAGTCCATAAAAGAGACTCTTAAGCATAGACTACAAACTGCGGATTGCTAGAGGGGAGGTGTGGGGGGATGGGCTAAATGAGTAATGGGTATTAAGGAAGGCACTAATGATGAGCACTGGGTGTTATATGTAAGTGATGAATCACTATATTCTATTCCTGAAACTAATATTACACTATATGTTAACAAACAGGAATTTATTTTTGTGGTATAAGATTATCTTTTTTTAAAATAGTTTATTGTCAAGTTGTTTTACATATAACACCCAGTTGTCATCCCAACAACTGCCCCTCCCCATGCCCATCACTCCTCTTCCACACCCCCATCAGCCCTCAGTTTGTTATCAGCATTCAAGAGTCTCTCATGGTTTGCCTCCCTCCCTCTCCCCAACTATTTTTCCCCTTCTTCTCCCTCATGGTCCTCCATTAAGTTCCTCCTAATCCACTTATATGTGCAAACATATGGTATCTGTCCTTCTCTGCCTGACTTATTTCACTCAGTGTAACACCCTCAAGATCCATCCACATTGCTACACATGGCCAAGTTTCATTCTTTCTCATTGCCATGTAGTATTCCACTGTATATATATACCACATCTTCTTGATCCATTCATCAGTTGATGGATACTTAGGCTCTTTTCATGTTTTGGCTATTGTTGAGAGTGCTGCTATGAACATTGGGGTACATGTGCTCCTATGCATCAGCACTCCTGTATCTGTTGGGTAAATTCCTAGCAGTGCTATTTCTGGGTCATAGGGGAGTTCTACTGTTAGTTTCCTGAGGAACCTCCACACTATTTTCCAGAGGGCTGTACCAGTTTACATTCCCACCAACAGTGTAGGAGGGTGCCCGTTTCTCCACATCCTCGCCAGCATCTAGAGTTCTCTGATTGGCTCATTTTAGCCACTCTGACTGGCGTGAGGTGGTATCTCAGTGTGGTTTTGATTTGTATTTCCCTGATGAGGAGCGATGCTGAGCATCGTTTCATGTGTCTGTTGGCCATCTGGATGTCCTCTTTGGAGAAGTGTCTGTTCATGTCTTCTGCCTATTTCTTGACTGGATTCTTTGTTTTTTAGGTGTGGAGTTTGTTGAGTTCTTTATAAATATTGGATACGAGCCATTTATCGGATATGTCATTTGCAACTATCTTTTCCCATTCTGTCAGTTGCCCATTAGTTTTCTGATTGTTTCCTTTGCCATACAGAACAAGGGGATGTGTCAAGTAAGACATTGCTGCATTTGAGGTCAAGGAGGTGGTTTCCTGCTTTCTCTTCTAGGGTTCTGATGGTTTCCTTTCTCACATTCAGGTCCTTTATCCATTTTGAGTTTATTTTTGTGTATGGTGTGAGAAAATGATCTAGTTTCATTCTTCTGCATGTTGCTGTCCGGTTCTCCCAGCACCATCTGATAAAGAGGCTGTCTTTTTTCCACTGGATACTCCTTTCCGCTTTGTCAAAGATTAGTTGGCCATACATTTGTGGGCTCAATTCTGAGTTCTCTATTCTATTCCATAGGTCTATGTGTCTGTTTTTGTGCCAATACCATACTATCTTGATGATTACAGGTTTGTAGTAGAGGCTAAAGTCTGGGATGGTGATGCCTCCCGTTTTGGTTTTCTTCTTCAATATTACTTTGGCTATTTGGGGTCTTTTGTGGTTCCATACAAATTTTAGGATACTTTTTTCTAGTTCTGAGAAGAATGCTGGTGCAATTTTGATTGCAATTGAATTGAAGGTAGATTGCTTTGAGTAGTAATGACATTTAACGATATTTATTCTTCCAATCCATGAGTATGAAATGTTTTTCCATTTCTTTGTGCCTTCTTCAATTTCCTTCATAAGCTTTCTATAGTTTTCATCATACAGATCTCCTATATCTGTGGTTAGGTTTATTCCTAGGTATTTTATGGTGTTTTGTGCAATTGTGAATGGGATCAGTTTCTTGATTTCTCTTTCTGTTGCTTCATTGGTGGTGTATAAAAATGCAACCGATTACTGTACGTTGATTTTGTACCCTGAAATTTTGCTGAATTCCTGGATCAGATCTAGTAGGCTTCTGGGGGAGTCTGTCAGGTTTTCTATGTAGAGTATCATGTCATCTACGAAAAGTGAAAGTTTCACTTCTTTGCCAATTCTGATGCCTTTTATTTCCTTTTGTATGATGGCTGATGCTAGGACTTCCAGCACTATGTTAAACAGCAGTGATGAGAGTGGGCATCCCTGTCGTGTTCCTGATCTCGGGGGAAAGCTCTCAGCTGAGGGCTTCTCAGAGATGACTTTTATGATAGAACACCCTACTAAAGAACCAATGGGCCAATCATGCAATTAGAGAAGAAATTTAAAAATATATGGAAACAAATGAAAGTGAAAATACAACAATCCAAACTCTATGGGATGCGGCAAAGGCAGTCCTAAGAGGAAAGTACATTGCACTCCAGGCCTATTTCAAGAAATTAGAAAAAGTGCAAGTACAAAATCTAACAGTGTGCCTAAAGGATCTAGAGGGAGAGCAACAGGAGCACCCCAAACCCAGTAGGAGAAGAGAAATAATAAAAATCAGGGCAGAAATAAACAATATAGAAACCGAAAAAACACTTGAACAGATCAATGGAACCAAGAGTAGTTTTTCTGAAAAATAATATTGACAAACCTCTAGCTAGGCTTCTCAAAAAGAAAAGAGAGTGTACTCAAATAGAGAAAATCATGAATGAAAACGGACTTACTACATGAATGTAATCATGAATGAAAAAGGAAGTGAGAGAAAATCTGAACAGACCAATAGCAAGTGAGGAAATAGAATCAGTTATCAAAAATCTCTCAGCAAATGAGAGCCCTGGGCCAGATGGCTTCCCTGGGGAATTCTACCAGACATTTAAAACAGAATTAATACCCATTCTTTTCAAGCTATTCCAAAAAAAAAAAAAAAATAGAAATAGAAGGAAAACTTCTGGACTCATTTTACAAAGCCAGCATCACTTTGATCCCCAAGCCAGACAGAAACCCAGCAAAAAAAGAGAACTATGAGGCTAATATCCTTGATGAATACAGATACAAAAACCCTCAACAAGATACTTGCAAATCAAATCCAACAGCACATAAAAAGAATTATCCATCATGATCAAGTGGGATTCATTCCTGGGTTACAGGGTTGGTTCAATATTTGCAAATCAATCAATGTGACACATCACATTAACAAAAGAAAAGATAGGGGCGCCTGGGTGGCTTAGTCAGTTAAGCTTCCGACTTTAGCTTAGGTCATGATCTCGCGGTTTGTGGGTTCAAGCCCCGCGTCAGGCTCTGTGCTGACTGCCAGCTCAGAGCTTGGAGCCTGTTTCGGTCTGTGACTCCCTCTCTCTCTGACCCTCCCCTGCTCACGCTGTCTCTCTCTCTCTCTCTCCTAGAAATAAATAAAACATTTAAAAATTAAAAAAAAAAAAAGAAAAGATAAAAACCATACGATCCTGTCCATACATTCAGATAGCATTTGGCAAGATACAGCATCACTTCTTAAGAAAGACCCTCGAGAAATTTGGGATAGAAGGAACTTAGTTAAACATCATAACAAACAGAAACTTAAATAAAAATTTGAAACATTAAAAAAAAGTCCAAAGTCAATCAGTGTGATACATCACATTAACAAAACGAAGGATAAAAACCATAGCATTTGAAAAGATGCAGAAAAGCAATGACTACGTTCAACATCATTTGATGACAAAAACTCACAATAAAGTGAGTATAGAGGGAGTACACCTAGGATAATAAAAGTCATATATGAAGGGTGCCTTGCTGGCTCACCTGGTTAAATGTCTGACTCAATCTCAGCTCAGGGCATGATCTCATGGTTTGTGAGTTCGAGAGCAACATTGGGCTCTGTGCTTGACAGCGTTGAGCCTGATTGGGATTCTCTCTCCTTCTGCCCCTCCCCTGTTTGCATGCTCACTCTCTCTCTCTACTTCTCTCTCTCAAGATAAATAAACATTAAAAAAAAAACTTTAAAAATAAAAGCCATATATGACATATCTACAGCTAACTTCACACACAACAGTAAAAAGTGAAAGGGTTTCCCATAAGATCAGGAACAAGATTAAAATATCCATTCTTTGGGCAACTGGGTAGTTCAGTTGGTTAAGTGTCTGGCTTTTGCTCAGATCATGATTTCATTGTTCCTGAGTTCAAGCCCCATGTCAGGCTCTGTGCTGACAGCTCAGAGCCTGGAGCCTGTTTTGGATTCTGGGTCTCCCTCTCTCTCTCTGCTCCTCCCCCATGCATGCTTTGTCATTCTTTCTCAAAAATAAAAACATTTTAAAAGATGTCCATACTGGCCACTTTTATTCAACCTAGTTGGAAGTTAAAGCCATAAAAACCATGTAGAAAAAGAAATAAATGTTATCCAAATTGGAAAGAAAGAAGTAAAATGGCCACTGTTTGCATATGACTTAATATTATATATAAAAACCCCAAATGATTCCACCCAGAAATCCTTTGAGCTAACCAAAAAATTCAGTAAAGGTGCAGTATACAAAGCAATATTAAAGAGGTTATTATATTTCTATACACTAATAACAACCTATCAGAAAGACAATTTTAAAAACAATCTTACTTACAGTTACATCAAAAGAATAAAATACCTAGGACTAAGTTTAACTAAGGAGTGAAAAACTTGTACACTGAAAACTATAAGACTGATGAAAGAAATTGAAGATGACATGGAATTGATATTCCATACTCACAGGTTAGAAGAATTAATATTGTTAAGGTATCCATACTACCCAAATAAATCTACAGGGTCAATGTGATCCATTATAAATTCTGATGGGCTTCTTCACAGAAATAGAACAAGCAATTATAAAATCCATTTGTATGGAACCACAAAAAATCCCGAATAGCCAAAGCAATCTTGGGGAAGAAGAATAAAGCTGGGGGTACCTCATTTTATGATTTCAAATTGTATAACAAAGCTATAGTAATCAATATTGTATAGTGTTGTCATAAAAAAAAGAAACACAGATCAATCTAACAGAAATAGAGAACCTAAAAATAAACCCAAGTATAAATGACCAATTTATGACAAAATACTATATAAAAGGGAAAGGAGGCCCTTCAATAAATGTTGTTCAGAATGCTAGAAAGCCAAATTCACAAGGACAAAACTGGGCCACTCCCCCCTCCATACAAAGAATTAACTCAAATGGATCAAAGACTTGAATGTAAGACCTGAAGCCATAAAATTCCTACAAGAAAACATAGATAGTAAACTCATAGTTATATAGCCATTGTGTTTTGTATCTTACTCCAAAACCAAAAGCAACAAAAGCAGATGTCAATAGGTGGGACTAAAGCTAACTAAAAAGCTCCTAAACAGTAAACAAAACAACTAATCAAATGAAAATGATATATCAAGTCAGAGAAAATATTTGCAAACACACATCTAATATGTAGCTAATATCCAAAATGTATAAATAACACATAAAATATCCAAAAAGAAAATAGCAAAACAAATGAGTTTAAAAGATGGACAGAGGATCTGAATAGACAATTTTCCAAAGAAGACAAATAGATTGCCAACAGGAACATGAAAACATAGTTAATATCACTAACCATTATGAAATACATGTCAAAACATCAATGCAATATCCTCTCATATCTGTTAGAATGGCTATTATCAAAAATAAAAAATAAAAATGTTGGCAAGGATTTGGAGAAATGGAATCCGTGTACACTGTTGCTGAGAATGCAAATTAATGCAGCCACTATGGAAAAGAGTATGGAGTTTCCTCAAAAAGTTAGAAATAGAACTATCCTATGATCCAACAACTGCATTATTAGATATTTACCCAAAGGATACAAAAGGATACATGCACCCCAATGCAGATTATCAGCATTATCAACAATAGCCAAATTATGGAGAGAGCCCAAATGTCCATAGACCAATGAATGATAAAGAAAAGTGGTACACACACACACACACACACACACACACACACACACACACACTGGAATATTACTCTGCCATAAAAAGAATGAAATCCTGCCATTTGCAACAATGTGGATGGAGATAGCATTATGCTAAGCAAAATGATCAGATAACGACAAATACCATACGATTTTACAAATATGTGGAATTCAAGAAACAAAATGGATGAACATATGGGGAAGAAAAAGGAGATGCAAACCAGAAAACACGTTCTTGATTATAGAGAACAATCTGAAGGTTACTGGAGAGGAAGTGGGCAGGGAATGAGTTAAATGGGTGATGAGTTAAGGCGGGTACTTTAGTGATGAGTGCTGGGTGTTATATGGATATAATGACTCACTGAATTCTACACCTGAAACTAATATTACACTGTATATTAACTCACTGGAATTTAAATAAAAACTTGAAGAAAAAAATGAAAAAAGCTAATAAACTGATTATGCAGAAAAACAATATAAAATTAAAAAAAAGAAGCTAAACATCTTCATGAATAAACCTTCAATAATTACAAAACAAAGAAAAATTTGATACATTGGAATTCATTAGGATTATGAAGTGTTATTCAACAAAAATCCTCATTAAAAAATGAATAAGAACCCTTCAATTAGAAATGGACAAATTCAGCAGGCAGAATATCACAAGGACATAGATGAAGTCAACACCAATCAACTAGAAATAACTGACATCTGTAAACTACTTCTTCCAACATAAGCAAAATACACATTCTCGTCACGTTGACAAAGAACATTTACTAAAACAGACCCCATTATGGGCCACAAAACATATCTTTACAAATTTAAAAGAATATATATACTAATATGTCTGCTATCAGACCCCAGTGGAATTAAAAGTCAATAACAGAAACATAACTGGTAAAACTGAAAATACACGTTTAATAATACATATCTAGATAATATACAGGTCAAATAAGAAACCTCAAAACAAATTAAAATATTCTGAACTGCTTATGAATGAAATTACAACTAATCAATACATAAGGGATCCTGGGGGACCTGGGGGTGCTCAATTGGTTGAGTGTTTGATTCTTGATTTTGACTCAGGACATGATCTCATGGTTCATAGGATTAAGCCCCACGTTGAGGTCTGCATTGACAGTACAGAGCCTCCTCTCCTCTCTAAAAATAAATAAACATTTTTAAAAAACATGTATGGGATGCATCAAAATCAGTGCCTACTGGAATAGGCACATATAGATTGAATGCATATATTGGCAAAGCATAACTACCTAAAATCAATAATATAAATTCCCACCTTAGAAAACTAGAAAAACTGGGGCACCTGGGTGCCTCAGTCAGTCAAGCGTCCAACCTCGATTCAGGTCATGAATTCATGATTCATGGGTTTGAGCCCTGCGTCCGGCTCTGTGCTGACAGCTAGCTCAGAGCCTGGAGTCTGTTTCAAATTCTGTATCTCCCTCTCTCTCTGACCCTCCCCCTCTCTCTCTCTCTCTCTCTCTCTCTCTCTCTCTCTCAGAAATAAATAATACAGTAAAAAATTAAGAAAATGAGAAAAAGTAAAGCAAATTAAATCCAAAGTAAGCATAAGAAAACAGTAAGAATTAGAGCAGAAGTCAATGAAATTGAAAATAGAAAATCAATACAGAAATTCAACCTAAATAAATGCTTTAAAAATCAATAAAATCTAAAAGCCTTTAGTCAGATTCAAATGAGAGAGTGTGCATGATATCAAAAATGTCAGAAAGAAAACATATTAGAAAAAAATCAGGGGAAATCATTGCAGACTATATGGATTTTAAAGGATATTAAAGGCATATTACAATCAACTCTATTTCCATAAATTTGACAACCTAAACGAAATGAATCAATTCCTTGGAAGATGCAATTTGTGAAAACTCATAAGAGAAAAATAAGGTGAACAGACATAAGTAGTAAAGAAATTGAATCAATACTTAATAACCTTTTAAAATGGAAAGTGCCAGCCCAGATTTGTTCACTGGTAATTTATACCAAGCATTTAAGGAAGTAATTATACCAATTATCTACAATTGCTGTCTGAAGATAGAAGTACAGGGACCCTTCCTAATTCATTCCATGAGACCTGCATTATTCTACTACAAATTCAAAAATAGACAATACAAGAAAACTATACAACAGTTTCTTATAAACATAAATGCAAGAGTCCTCAAAAAATGAGAAAATTATATCCAACTATGTATAAATTTCTAAACAATAAAAAATGTGATTTATCCCAGGTATGGAAGGCCAGGTCAGTATGTGAAAAATAATTAATGTAATCTGTCATACCAGCAAGCTTGATCAAGCAAACATCACATGATCATATCACTAGATTCAGAAAAAGCATTTTATAAAATCTAATCTATCATACCAGCAAGCTTGATCATATCAAGCAAACATCAAATGATCATATTACTAGATTCAGAAAAAACATTTTATAAAATCTAATCTATCATACCAGCAAGCTTGATCATAGCAAGCAAACATCACATGATCATATCACTAGATTCAGAAAAAGCATTTTATAAAATCCAACACCCAATTATAATAAGAACTCCTAGTAAAGTATAAGTAGAGGATAACCTTCTAAAACTGATAAAGAATACCTACCAAAAAATCTAAAACTAGCACCATACTTAATGGTGAGAAACCTGAGGCTTTACCAGTAACATGAGGAAAAAGTAAGGATGTTCCTGTCACCATTTTTTCAATATCATATTACAATTCCTCATAATGCAATAAGGCAAGAAAAGGAAATAAAAGATATACATCTTGAGAGGAAGACATAAAACTGTCTTTTTTGGTACGGTACATGACATTATATGTAGAAGATTTGAAGGAATTGACAAAGTTTTCTGGAACTAATAAGCAGTTACAGCAATATTGCAGGATATATGGTTAATATAGAGAGTTAACATACAAAATCAATTGCCTTTCTATATACCAGCAATGTACAAGAATATGGTATCAGAAATAAATGGCTAATACCATTTATATTAGTAACCCCAAAAATAAAATGCTTAGGCATTAATCTAATAAAAATGTACAAGATATATTGAAGGAAAGTATAAATCTCTGATGAATGAAGTCAAAGAATTAAATAAATGTTCCATGTTCATTAGCAGGAAGAGTCGATATTGTCAAGATGACAGTTTTTTTCCAACTTGATCTGTAGATTCAGAGCAGTGCCAGTCAAAATTCCAAATAATTTGTGAATATTATAGAGTGATTCTAAAGCTTATATGGAAACACTAAAGACCCAAAATAGTCACCAATACAAGACTTAAGATAAAGCTGCAGCAATACAGTATAATATAAGTCAAAGAATAGATCAATGGAACAGAATATAGATCCCAGAAATTGGTGCACATATATAGTCAAATAATTTTTGACAAAGGAGCAAAGGCAATACTGTGGAGAAAAGATGTCTTTTCAGTGATGCTTCTGGAACAAATGGACATCCACATACAAAAAAATAAATAATAATCTAAACATATACCTTACACTCTTCACAAAAATTAACTCAAAATGGATCACAGACTTAAATGTAAAATACAAAACTATGGATTTTGAAAAACAATCAGAGAGGAAACCTAAATGATCTTGAGTATGGTGTTGCCTTTTTGGATAAAACAGCAGAGACTCAATCCATGAAATAAATAACTAATAAGCTGGAATCACTAGGATCAAAACTTTTGTTGGATGAAACACTGTTTCAAGACAGTGAGAAGACAATCCAAAGACTGGAAGAAAATGTTTGCAAATAACAATTCTAAAAAAGGGTTATTCTCCAAATTACACAAAGAACTCTCAAATTGAATTTTGTGAGAAAACTATTAGCCACATAAAAAAAGGGCCGTAGACCTTTAAAATACATCACAAAAGATTTATAGATGACACATAAGCTAATAAAATGATGCTCCACTTTATATGTCATCAAACAAATGCAAGTTAAAACAAAAATGAGAAATTATGCTACTATTAGAATGGTCCAAACCAGGGGCGCCTGGGTGGCTTAGTCGGTTAAGCGTCCGACTTTCGCTTAGGTCATGATCTCACAGTTCGTGGGTTCGAGCCCCGCGTCGGGCTCTGTGCTGACTGCCAGCTCAGAGCCTGGAGCCTGTTTCAGTCTGTGACTCCCTCTCTCTCTCTGACCCTCCCGTGCTCACGCTGTCTTTCTCTCTCTCTCCTAGAAATAAATAAAACATTAAAAATATATTTTAGAATGGTCCAAACCAGAATACTGACAACACTCAATGCTGGCAAGGAAATAGTAAATCTTCTTCATCAATGGACGGAATGCAAAATGGTACAGGCACTTTGGAAGACAACTTGGCATCATCTTATAAAACTAAATATACTCATACAATACAATGCAGCAACTGTGATCTTTGGTATTTACCCAAAAAGTTGAAAACTTATATCCACACAAAGAGCTATGTGTGGATATGTATAGCAGCTTTTTTCATAATTGCCAAAACTTGGAAGGAAACAAGATATTGTGAAGTAGGTAAATGGATTAGCTTTAACACATCTAGACAATATAATTCAGTGCTAAAAAGAAATGAGCTATCAAACCATGAAAAAACATGGTTTTTAAATTTATGCTAAGTAAAAGAAACCAAATCGGAAAATCTATACACTGTATGATTCTAAATATAAAACATTCTGGAGAAAGGAACACTATGAAGACAGTAAAATGGTCAGTGGTTCCCAAGGGCTAAAGGGCAGAGACAGATGAACAGGTAGAGTGCAGAAGATTTTTAGGGCAGCGAAACAACTCAGTATAAGACGTAATGGTAGTGGGGCACTGCGTGGTTCAGTTGGTTAAGTGTTCAACTTTGACCCAGGTCATGATCACACAATTCCTGGGTTCGAGCTCTTCGTCAGGCTCTGTGCTGACTGTCAGCTTAGAGCCTGGAGTCTGTTTCGGATTCTGTATCTCCCTCTCTCTCTGACCCTCCCCTGCTCACGCTGTCTGTCTGTCTCTCTCTCTTTCTCTCTCTCGCTCTCTCTCTCAGAAATAAATTAAAAACCTTAAAAAAATTTAATACCTAATGGTAGATACATGTCATTATACATTTGTCTAAATCTGCTGAATGCATAATACCCAAAATAAACCTTAATGTAAACTACGGACTTTGAATGACTATAATATATCAATGCAAGTTTTTCAGTCTCAACAAATATATCACTCTGGTGGGGGATGATGACAATAGGGAAGACTGTGTATGTGCAAAGGTAAGAATTAAGTGAAAAATCTGCATCCCTCCCTTTCAATTTTGCTTTGAAACTTAAACTGCTCTAAAATTAAGGCTTTATTCATAGCAGCACTCTCCACAATAGCTAAAACATGGAAAGAGCCTAAGTGTCCATCAACAGATGAATGGATCAAGAAGATGTGGTTTATCTATACCATGGAATACTACATGGCAATGAGAAACAATGAAATCTGGCCATGTGTAGCAACATGGATGGACCTTGAGGGTGTTATGCTGAGCGAAATAAGTCAGGCAGAGAAGGACAAATATCATATGTGTGCACGTATAGGAGGATTAGGAGGAACTTAACAGGACCAAGGGGGAGAAGAAGGGCAGAAATGGTGGGGGAAAGGGGGAGAGGCAAACCATGAGAGACTCTTGAATGCTGACAAAAACTGAGGACTGATGGATGTGGGGGGGAAGAGGGATGGGCACGGAGGAGGGCACTCGTGGGGATGAGCACTGGGTGTTGTGTGGAAACTAATTTGACAATAAACTATTTGTAAAAAATAAATAAATAAATAAAATAAAATTAAGGCTTTAATTAAATATAAAAAAGTAAAGAGGAGAAATTTTTTAGTACTTTTATGAAAAATTGTATTATTCAAAATATAGAAAAACACCTATAAATCATTAAGAAACGTCAAAAAATGAATACTAAAATGGGTGCAAAAGACCTAAAATGAGAATCGCTAACCTAATAGTCAATATCTACAAAAAGATGATCTCCTTAGTCATCTGAAAAATACAAATTAAAACAACTATAATACAAGTACATACTTGTTAGAATGGCTAAAATAGATTAAAAACAACAGCAACAACAACTTGGGCTAAGATATGGAGCTGCACTAGCTCTCCTATGCAGCTGATCAATTTGTAGGTCATAACATTTTCAGAAAGATTTTTGGGAAAAACTTTTAGGGAAAATGTATTAATTTGTCACTCATATTCCTGGAGACACATTGATTCCATTCCTAGATCTTTTTCTAGCAAAATACACATACTTGGGCTATGACAAAATACGTATAAAAATAGCCGTGGAAACTTTGAGTAGGCAATTGGTTATGCATTTTGCTTTCAGAGGAGATGCTTAGGCTATGGATAGAAATAATAAATCTTATATATGTGTGTATATATTTGTAACAGTTTTCAGTATATTATAGTGCTCAATATCATCTATATCATTTTGGGATTATTTCTATTAATTTTTTTATTATGAATTTTCTTGTTTACTTGAACTCTCCCTTCGCTATATATATTTCTTAATTGAATTTTGTGCTTTCTAATTTTTTATAACCAGGTGCTGGATTTGGTTTTATTATCCTAAATACTAGTGGCACTTTTTCTAGGATTAGAGTGATGAACTGTTTTGATTCTTCCCAAGGCTGCTTTTAAGATTTTGGCAGTGGGTTTATGACAACCTTTATGATGAGCAATTTATTCCCACTAATGATGCAATGCCCTTCCCTAGACACCACTCATCACTGCACGTATTAAGAAGTCTTGCATATTGGAACACAAACAGACATGTTTTAGGTTTGGAGATCATTCTACGGATAACTTTCAGGCAGTCCTTTCCCATCGTTGAGTAGTTTATTCTCACACAAATACAGATGAAATCTCAGCCGAAGATGAAAATGGTTTCTTCTGCAGTTCCTTTGAGCTTCATGTAGTGCAGATTCTTCATCTTGGTATTTGTTTTACAAATTCTCACTTCTTTAGGCTCTCTGATCTATGGACTCTATCTCCTAAATTCAGTTAGACCACTGGGCTCTGACTTCTTTCCTGCAGCCCGGCATCTCTCTCCAGGTAGTAAACTGGAACAATCTGAGGACTCACCTCTTTTGTTTTGTTTTATTCAGAACTGTCTGCTGTCCAGTCTCAAAATTTCTATATCCTATAGGTAGTCCAATTTTGTATATACTTAACGGGGGAAAGAAAGGTAAGTCTGTTCTCTGTTACTCTATCATAGTAGGATACTGGTATTTCAATAGACATGTATAGTTTTTAATATAAACAGACTTCTTGTTGCTCTATGTTCATACGAGGATGTCTAATGTCTAAGTAGCACAATGCTTGATAAATACATACACACATACATACATAAATAGCAGGCCAAGGCAAGATTTGGTTGTTAGCAACTTACAAATTAAAACGTGTAAAATATTGTTCATTTTAATAAAATATTAATCATACGAAGAATGTGAGTAAAGGGTAAATGCAGATCTAAGGAAAGCCCATTGAAGCAGTTTCCCTGGTAGAACTAGTTCTTTCTTATCTAGGTGGAAGTGGATTATCCTTATCCAAAGCCATTTAACATATAATTCCTATACTTAACAGTTGTTGTTTTCATTCTAGGAACATCAATCAATCATCTAAGGATAATTTTCTCACATGAAGACTTCTTATAGTATATTTAAGATCCCATATAAACTAGCTATTATATTCCTGAGGAATTTATATTTTTCATACAGCAAGAATTTTTTTAATGTTTTATTTATTTCTAGGAGAGAGAGAGAGAGAGAGACAGCGTGAGCAGGGGAGGGTCAGAGAGAGAGGGAGTCACAGACTCTGAAACAGGCTCCAGGCTCTGAGCTGGCAGTCAGCACAGAGCCCGACGCGGGGCTCAAACCCACGAACCGCGAGATCATGACCTAAGCAAAAGTCGGACGCTTAACCGACTAAGCCACCCAGGCGCCCAGCAAGTTTTTTTTTTTTATATAACAGTGAAGAAGTTTAGTGTATTTGTCTCTGACATACTGAGTCATTTTCATACCTAATACATTAAAATTAAGTCTCTAGAGAGTAAGGAGAAAAGTTATTTGAAACATGTAATGCTTGGAGCACCTGGGTGGCTCAGTTGGTTGAGTGTCTGACTCTTGACTTTGGCTCAGGTCATGATCCCAGGTCATGGGATCAAGCCCCACATCAGGATCCATGCTCAGTCTGGAGCCTGCTTGGGAATCTCTCTCTCTCTCTCTCTCTCTCTCTCTCTCATCTTCTCCCCCACTTGTTCACTCTCTCTCTCTAAAAATAAAACAAACAAAAAAACATGTAATGCTTGCTACATAGTTTTTGAAGCATAAACATATCAAATATACAAATATCTTATTTTTATACATTTAAATGTTCTTTATACAATAAATATATCTCAGAGAATACTCACACTTTTTCCACTCCCTACATTGATGAGGACATGTCATGTCATATAGATGAGTAAAACATCAGCATTGATAACAGTCTGATCCTTAATAAACCATAGTGCATTTCAGTTCCAAAGGTTCCAATAGATTATGACTTAATATTTTTGTATGTTTCCATTAGTATAACACTTGCAACGTAATGTACTTGATAAGTGTTTATTGCACATAAATGATGTGCAATGAACTAAACTCTAATAGAATTCTGACTTTGTCTAAGAACAGCCAGGTAGCATGCCTTGAATACTTAACATTTACAGATTATAAACTCAACAGGAGTCTATACCAATCATTCAGAACCCTGCTGTACTCCTGGATGAGTCTTGACATACATTGGACTAAAACTTACTCCCATTCAATATATGATATTAATCAAACAGTAGGGTTCTGTAGACTCTTCACCCCATTCCTGTTTATCTTCTCTGATTTTCACCCTGACCCAATTCTTAGAATGGAAGAGGTCAAAGCTTTGCCAAAATCTCATCATAAAGAGAATTATTAAATACTAGATATTATAAATTTTTACTCTAAACCAAAATTATAGGATTTCTTAAAAATTTTTCTAAAATATGTCCTTTTATAGAGGTACCATATCATTATTAGCATATTCTTCTTTATAAGCTAGATAAGTAGTCCCTTTATACTTGGGCTTTCTAAGTCATTTTTTTAGTAAGACTTCAGTGAAATACCAACAATTTTTTACCCACTAAGTCATTACTTATTATTTATTGTTATACTGATCCTAAATTTTATTTTAGAATAAGAAATTTATTCTTTATTCTGTCAAAAGTAGGTTTATTATATAGTTCCTTTAGTCTTCTAAATATTTGTAGCAAAATGGATTTGTGGGGGTGTATGGGGGGTGTTTACTTAAAAGTATCCCATTTGTAAGGCAACATTTTTTTTAAAGATTTTATGAAGCTAATGATTTTAAGCATATGTTATTTGATCATTATAACCAAATATGTTAACCAAATGGTTTTCACATCATACAGTACTTGAAAGCCCACTTTAAGAGATTGAGAGTGAGAAAGTTAGCAAAATCACTTGATCTTATTACAATATGAGTATGTTCATCTCTATCAAAGACAATACTTCATATGTTCCTTAAATGTCAAATTCGACAAATAAATTGATGTTTCAAGTATCACCATGTGATAGAATGCTTTTTTTCAAGATACCTTAATACAGACGGTGCAAAGAGGAAGTAACTCAGCATTAACTAACTAACTTTTCCAAATTATTGTAAGTATTCAGGATAATAGTAGGAAAAATATTCACATGTATTTCTCTAAGGTAAAAATTCTTAGGACAGTAAAGGTCAAAAAAATTAATGAAGTAAAAATAAATATATGCTGCAAATGGCATTGAAATTTTTCATTCAATTCTATAAGAAAGCAAAATATGCCATGGTAAATAACTAAAATTGTATGATTTTTATAGTTATAATTTTACCTGTACATGTGATATACACTGTCTACCTACTGTCATATTACGTTGGGTCTAAAGTAGTAGAATGAATTTTAGGACACTGATTGAAATTTACTGGATAACTAAAATAATAAGCAGACTGTATTTAAACTTTATAAGAATACATATATTCCATGTAAATTTTGTGTAAGATAAATAGAAACATTTTAAATTAATAAAGAGTTGTACAACAAATTATTCTAGATCATTTTCTATGTGTAAAAAAAGATCAATTTCAAACAATTGATACATTTAACCCCTTATTGCCAAGTAGCAAAACAGATATACTCATACAAAAAATTATAAAATTAAAAAGGAATATGCATTACTTTCAAGTATGTGAACTAACTACAGTTATAAACCAAACATTTCCTAAGAAAAATATCAGCGGATTTTAACATTTGCCAAATTATTGTTAATTTTTGCATTTGCTAAATATAAGCATAAATCCAAAATAGAAGAAACTAAAAAAACAAAACCCAGAAATTTCTGCAGAATATATATTATTAAAAAGGTTAATTGTTTTATGGTTTACAAATTACCCCTATTTTCAGACTAACGTAAGAATGAACAAAGATATAGTTGCTTCCATTAATGATAAAATAACTGGCCTATGCTTCAAAGATAAACAAAACATAAGACAAAAGAAGATAAATATTTTTGAACACTTAATAATAAAAAGTTGTGAGTTATGGAAATTAAAGGTAGATAAAGTTGAGATACCTATATAATTGATTGGCTTTTTCCCCTAAAGTTGCCTTGTAGACTACTTTGTAGGCAGGGTGACCCAAAACAGAACCCATCAATCTTCCTGAATACGGAAGACAAAGAATAGAATTTAGAACATAAAGGGATGTGAGAAATTGTGGTCAGAGTACCAGAAAAAAGGAAACAAACAAAAACCATGAGGATACGAATCCCTTTGATCAGTCATGCAGACCTAGCATGAAACTGTAAGTGCCAAACAATGACTGTATTGCTGTAAGTTGAAAATTTTCCAAAGCTCACAGATGTCAGAGGTACTTAAGCTTCAATCAGCCAGATGGGTGAATCCATTTTGAACACCAAGGATGTTCAGTGGAGACAGCATAAGGGTCACATGGAATACATACATCTTAACTAGTCCTAAAGTAACAAATACTGTTAATCTGCTCTAACAAATCTTAAAGCAAATCTCAAAAACAAAAACTGGGATATAAGTATAATGCTTACTGAGAGAAAAACAAGTACAAATGGCCAACCAAATATGTTATCAGAATTTACATCATCCAAAAAAAATTAGACATTCAAGGAAGCTGGGGGAAAAAAGTCATAATTAGAAAGAAACAAAAACCAGTAATCACAAAGATCATAAAATTAGTGGACAACTTCAAAACAACAAGGATAAATAAATTCTACTGAAAAAAGTATAAAAACATGAAAAAATATATAACATCCAGAGATAGAACTGACTATATCTGAAAGAAAATTTCAGTGTGTTATTGATATTGGATTAAATGTTGCTGAAGAAAACATCAGTAACTTGAAGATACAACAAATGAAACTATTTGAACTGAAGCTCAGAGAATACTGATAGTGAAAATAAAATGACAAGTACCTTAATAATATGAGATACTACTATGTTGTATTAGGTTTCTCCAAAGAAATAAAACAAATAGGAGTGTGTGTTTATGTGTGTGTATGTGAATACATATGTATGTATATATATATATATCTAAATATATTCATTTATTTATATTTTTATCTTATGTATTTAAATTATATATTTATAAATATAAATATTAAATACTTAAATAATATAAACGTTAAGTATTTATAATTATCATATAATAAATGTAATATAAATTACTATGATATAATATTAAATGTGTGTATGACATAAATATAAGATACTTAGGAGAAATCATGTAAATCTGGAAACTGAGAAGTTCCATGAACTGTCATCTGCAAACTGGATACCAGAAAAGCTGTGATATACTTAAATTCAAGTCTGAAAGCCTTGGATCAGGGAGCCAATGGTGTAAATCTCAAAGGCCTGGGGAAAATGAGATGAGATGTCCTAACTCAGTCAGTGAAGTGGAGGAAAAAAAAAACGCTATTTCCTCCTTCTCTCCCTTTTTTCACTTCAAATTCTCAGTAGTGGATTATGCACACCCCTTGGGGAGGGCAATTGACTTTACTGAGTCCTCTGATTCAAATGCTAATCTAATCCAGAAACTCCTTCACAGACACACACAGAAATAATGCTTAATCTGGGCATCCCATATCCAGTTGACACAAAAAATTAACCATCACGTGTGTAATCACATGTATACATAATTTGAATACCAGAAAATGGAGGAACAGAAAAATATTTGAAGAAATAGTGGCAAAGCATTGTATAAAATTGATGAAGGTTATAAACCTATAAAACCAGAAATTCAATAAATTCTGATAATATAATATATACAAACACACTCCAAGACACACCTCAAAATTAAATTAATAAAAGAGAATGACCAAAGAGTTCTTGAAGAAACAGGCAAAGCAGAAGGCAATAGGACAAAATATTTAAAGTTATAAAGGCAGAAAAATGTCAATCTAGATTATATATGTTAAAGCTGTAGCAGTTTCTATAATTTATTGAATTAATTTGGTATTATTCTGAAGATCATGAAAGATGCATATTATAATCAGTAGAGAGCAACCACTAAGAACATAACTAAAAAATCATTTTATTTATTTATTAAGATTTTTAATGTTTTATTTATTTCTGAGAGAGAGAGAGAGAGACAGCATGAGCAGGGGAAGGTCAGAGAGAGAGGGAGATACAGAATCTGAAACAGGCTTCAGGCCCTGAGCTAGCACAGAGCCGGACGTGGGCATGAACCCATGAACCGTAAGATCATGGCTTGAGCCAAATTCAGATGCTTAACCTACTGAGTCATCCAGGCGCCCCTAAAAAATAATTTTAAAAAACAGCAGAGGAATAAATTAGAATTAAATATCTAACATAAAAGAAATCAAAGGAGGGGAACAAAAAAATACATCACTCATATAGAAAACTAAGCAAAATAGCAAAAACAAATTCTACAATATTAATAACTGCAGTTGTAATAAAGGGATTAACATTCCAAGAAAAAAGCAGAGATTGTCAGGCTGATTAAAGAATAGCAAACATAGCAATATCCAAATATATACTGTCTGAAGTTGACATGCTTTAGATTCAAAGTAAAAAACGGCTTGAAAAGAATGGAGATGAAAAAATATAAACCATGCAAAAGGGTAGCAAAGAGGGCTGAAATGTCTGTACTAATATCAGGTAAAACTGACTTTAAGACAAAATATGTCATTACCCATACAGAGAAACAATTTTTTAATGATCAAGGGTTCAATACATCCGAAAGAAATAGTATAAGAATGTATGTACATAGCAACAGAGCCCCAAATTTTATATGAAGCACACACTAAAAGAACGATAAGAAAAAATAGATAATCAACAATAGCAGTTGGAAACCTTAATACTTGACTATCAATAATGGGTAGAAAAATTTATGAGAAAAAAAGGACACAGAATATTTGCCCAACACAACTGACAAACATGACTTAACTGATATCAATAGAACATTCCTCCAATCAATAGCATATATATTCTTTTAAACTTTACATGATTCTCTTCAAATTTTCTATTTCTTCCTGTTTCAGTTTTGGTAGATTGTTGTGGGTTTTTGTTTTTTTGTTTTTTTTTTTTCTTTTGGCTATTTATTTATTTTGAGAGAGAGGAGAGAGAGACAGAGAGAGCGAGAGAGAGAGAGAGAGAGAGAGAGAGAGAGTGCGCAAGCTGGGAAGGGACAGGTGGGAGGGGGGATCTCAAGCAGGTTCCAGGCTATCAGCAGAGCCTGATGCATTGATAGACCTAATGAACCATGGGATCATGACCTGAGCTGAAATCAAAAGTAGAATATTTAACTGACTGAGCCACTGACAATATATATCCTATCAGTTTTGACAGTTTCTATGTTTCCAGGAATTTAACCATTTCTTCCAGATGACACAACTTGTTGGCTCATAATATTCTTATAGGTGTTTGTATTTCTACTGTGTTAGTTGTGAAGAAATAGACTCACAATTACATGGTCAATTAATCTTTGACAAAGCAAGAAGGAATATCCAATGGATAAAAGATGGTTTCTTCAACAAATGGTGCTGGGAAGACTAGACAGTAACATGCAGAAGAATGAAACTGGACAACTCTCTTACACCATACACAAAAACAAATTCAAATAGATGAAAGACCTAAATGTGAAACAGGAAACCCTTGAAGTCCTACAAGAGAATACAGGCAGCAACCTCTTTGCCTTAGCCACATCAACTTTTTATAGATAGGTAAATGGTCTCTTGAGACAAGGCAAAAAGAGTAAAAATGAACTATTGGGACTTCATTGAGATTAAAAGCTGCACAGTGAAGGAAACAATCAATAATGGGAATGGGAGAAGATATTTGCAAATTGATTAAAGAGCTAGTATTCAAAATCTATCAGAATTTATCAAATTCAATACCCCCAAAATAAATAATCCAGTTAAAAAATGAGCAGAAGACATGAACAGACATTTCTCCAGAAAAAGACATCCAGATGGCTAATAGAAATATGAGAAGATCCTCAACATCCCTCATTATCAGAGAAATACAAATCAAAACAATGAGGTAGTATCTCACACCTGTAAAAATGGCTAAAATTAACAACTCAAGGAAAAAAAGAGATGTTGGAGAAGATGAGAAAAGGGGAACCCTCTTACACTGTTAGAGGTAATGCAAACTGGAGCAGCCACTCTGGAAAACAATATGGAAGTTCCTCAAAAAGATAAAAATAGAACTACCATATGATCCAGCAATTGCATTACTAGGTATTTACCCAAATGATACAAAAATACACATTCAAAGGGATACATGCACCCCAATGTTGACAGCAGCATTATCAACAATAGCCAAATTATGGAAAGAGCTCAAATGTCCAAGAGGTGAAAGATATATATACAGTGGGATATTACTTAGCATAAAAAAGAATAAAATATTGCCATTTGGAATGACTTTGGATGGATCTAGAGTGTATTATGTTAAGTAAAATAAGTCTGTCAGAGAAAGAAAACTACCATATGATGTCTTCCCTATGTGGAACTTAAGAAACAAAACAGATGAACATGGCAGTGGGGTGGTGGGGGGGAGTAAAGCAAACCAGGAAATAGTCTCTTAACTACACAGAACAAACTGAGGGTTATTGTAGGTTAGGTGGATGGGGGGATGGGTCAAAAAGGTGAAAGGTAATAAGAATGGTGATTGTGATGAACACTAGGTATTGAAGGCAAATGATTAATCCCTTAATTCTATACCTGAAACTAAAATTACATGGCAGGTTAGCTGGAACTTAATAAAAACATGAAAATGGGGAAAAATGTGAAGATGAAAAAAAAAATAACTAGAAGGCAACCTACTAAATAGGAGAAGATATTTGCAAATGACATATCCAATAAAGGATCAGTATCCAAAATATATAAAGAATGGATATGACAGAATATCAAAAAAATCCCCAAATAATCCAGTTAAAACTAGTCAGAAGAAATGAAAAGACATTTCTCTAAAGAAGGCCAAGAGACACATGAGAAGATGCTCTACATCACTCATTATCAGGGAAATGCAAATCAAAACTACAATATCATCTCAAACCTGTCAGAATGGCTAAAATAAAAAAAAACATAAGCAAAGACAAGTGTTTGTGATGATGTGGGAAAGAAGGAAGCCTTGTGCACTACTGGTGGCAATTCAGTGGTTCAGTCATTGTGGAATACATATAGGGATCCCCCCAATTAAAGGCAGAACTACATTATGATCTCGGAATTGTGCTACTTCATATTTACTCCCCCGAAAATCCAAAAACACTAATTCAAAGGCACACATGCACCCTTATGTTTATTGCATTATTTACAATAGTCAAACTATGGAAGCATCCCAAGTGTCCACAGACTGAGAAATGGATAAAGAAGATGTGATCTACCATCTATTTATTTACCAAATCTAATCTATCTATCTATCTATCTATCTATCTATCTATCTATCTATCTATCATCATCTATCTATCATCTATCACATTTCTACATACACAATGGAATATTACTCAGCCATAAAAATGAATGAAATCTTCCCATTTGCAACAGCATAGATGGAGCTAGAAAGTATAATGATAAAAAAAAAATCAGAGAAAGACAAATACCATATGATCTCACTCATTTGCAGAATTTGAGGAAAAAAACAAATGAGCAAATACAAAAAAAGGAGAGAAATATAAGCCAAGAAACAAGGGCACTGTGATGGCTCAGTCAGTTAAGTATCCTACTTTGGCTCAGGTCACGATCTCACGGTCTGTGTGTTGGAGCCCTGCTTTGGGGTCTGAGCTGACGCAGCACATCTGGAGCCTGCTTGAGATTCTGTCTTCTCTCCCTTCCCCATTCCTCCAATGAACTCCCGCTCTCTCTCTCCCAAAAATAAATGAGGATTAAAAAAATAAGCCAAGAAAAAGACTCTTAACTATAGAGAACAAACTATATGGTCACCAAAGTACAGGTAGGTGGAGGGGATGGGGCAAATAGGGGATGGATGTTATATAATAAATTTATCATGATGAAAAAATGAAATAAAATGAAAAATATAAGAAAATAAACGCTAAAACTATAAGATTTGTGTAAGGAAATGTAGGAGAAAATCTTGACCATGAGTTTTGCAAAAAGTTTTTAAGTATGATGTCAAAAGCACAATATAATTAGGAAAAAAAGTCTGTGTCATTTCAAGAAAGGGAATTGTAAACCTACTCTTTACATCACACTTAAAGGAAAATGACTTAAATATTACCTGCAAGTAATGATTGAGCCATGGATTTCCAATCTCTTCACTTCTATTCAATATTTTGTGGAAAAATTTTCCAGTGCAATAAGAATAGAAAGTGTATACACTCCAAAGAATTAAATTTGTTTTAATTCAGATGTTTTATAGGGAAAATCCAAAAAATAGTAAAAAAAAAATTCTATGAACTAATGGTGTATTGTATTATATTGCATTTTTCTCTATTTTTTAAAATAGAGAAACTTATTGCGGGGGTGGGCAAAGAGAGTGAGAGAGAGAGAGAGAGAGAGAGAGAGTATGCTAAGAAGCCTTTGTGCTGTCAGCACAGAGCCTGAATTGGGGCTCGATTTCATGAACCATGAGATCATGACCTGAGCTAAAATCAATGGTTGGACACTTAACCAACTGATATACACAGGCTCCCCATGAACTAATTATTTAAATTAGCATCATCACAGGCTACAAAGCCAATTAACTAAAGTTAATTTTCTATATATAAGCAATAGATTCCTGTAAAAGGAAGTTCTAAAATTAATACGTTAACATTCATGGATACATTGAACAAAATAAGTTAAAGAACTGAATAGTGAAACTACAAAATTTAGTTTCAAATAATTCAGACAATTTTTAAGATTAGTAGACTACGTATGATTAAGGCATCATTTTTTACAGTTGTTAATGTTAATTCAACATGTTTCCAGACTCTATCAGTCACTTGTAGAAACTGATAATTGGTTCAAAAATATTTTTAAACATGTAAGTGACATAATGGCCAAAACAATACAGATAAAAAAGATCAAAGCTTCTACTACCTGATTTCAAGGCTTACTTAAAATTTTTTAAATGTTTGTTTTTTTGATTTTATAATACATATTAAAAAATATAAAATTTTAATATATTAAACATATAAATATGTATATTAAAAATATAATTTATTGTCAAATTGGTTTCCATACAACACCTAGTACTCATCCCAACAAGTGCCCTCCTCCATGTCCACCACCTACTTTCCCCTCTCTCCCACTCCCCATCAACCCTTAGTTTGTTCTCAGTCGTTAGTCTCTTGTGGTTTGCCTCCCTCCTTCTCTGTAACATTTTTTTCCCTTTCCCCTTTCCCTTGGTCTTCTGTTAAGTTTCTCAAGATCCACATATGAGTGAAAACATGGTATCTGTCTTTCTCTGCCTGACTTATTTCACTCAGCATAATATCCTCCAGTTCCATCCACATTGCTACAAATGGCCAGATGTCATTATTTCTCATTGCCATGTACTATTCTGTTGTACATATATAAACCACATTTTCTTTATGCATTCATCATTTGTTGGGCATTTAGGCTCTTTCCATGATTTGGCTACTGTTGAAAGTGCTGCTATAAACATGGAGGTGTATGTGCCCCTATGCATCATATATCCCGTATCCCTTGGGTAAATTCCCAGCAGTGCTATTGCTGGGTCATAGGGTGGTTCTATTGTTAATTTTTTTTAGATACTTCCACACTGTTCTCCAGAGGGGCTGCACTAGTTTGCATTTCTACCAACAGTGTAGGAGGGTGCCCGTTTCTCCACATCCTCGCCAGCATCTATGGTCTCCTGATTTGTTCATTTTAGCCACTCTGACCAGCATGAGGTGGTATCTCAGTGTTGTTTTGATTTGTATTTCTCTGATGGCTAGTGATGCTGAGCATCATTTCATGTGACTGTTGGCCATCTGGAAGTCCTCTTTTGAAAATTGTCTATTCATGTCTTTTGGCAATTTCTTCACTGGATTATTTGCCTTTTGGGGATGAAGTTTGGTGAGTTCCTTATAGATTTTGGATACTAGCCCTTTATCTGATATGTCATTTGCAAATATCTTTTCCCATTCCATTGGTTGCCTTTTAGTTTTGTTGATTTTTTCCCTTGCAGTGCAGGAGCTTTTTATCTTGATGAGGTCCCAATAGTCCATTTTTGCTTTTTATTCCCTTGCCTTTGGAGATGTGTTGAGTAAGAAATTTCTGCGACTAAGGTCAAAGAGGTTGTTTCCTGCCTTCTCCTTTAGGGTTTTGATGGTTTCCTATCTCACATTAAGGTCCTTCATCCATTTGAGTTTATTTTTGTATGAGTTTATTTATGTATGGTGTCATAAAGTGGTGCAAGTTCATTCTTCTGCATGATGCTGTCCAGTTCTCCCAACACCATCTGTTAAAGAGGCTGTCTCTTTTCCATCGGAAACTCTTTCTTGCTTTGTCAAAGATTAGTAGTCCATACATTTGTGGGCCCAATTCTGGGTTCTCTATTCTATTCCATTGATCTATGTGTCTGTTTTGTGCCAATACCATACTGTCTTGATGATTACAGCTTTGTACTAGAGGCTAAAGTCTGGAATTGTAATGTCTCCCATTTTGGTTTTCTTCTTTAATATTACTTTTGCTATTTGGGGTCTTTTGTGGTTCCTTCCATACAAATTTTAGGATTGTTTGTTCTACCTTTGAGAAGAATGCTGGTGTAATTTTGATTGGGATTACATTGAATGTGTAGATTTCTTTGGGTAGTACTGACATTTTAACAATATTTATTCTCCCAATCCATGAGCATGGAATGTTTTTACATTTCTTTGTGTCTTTTCCAATTTCGTTCATAAGTTTTCTATAGTTTTCAGCATGCGACTCTGATTAGGTTTATTTCTAGGTATTTTATGGGTTTTGGTATGATTGTGAATGAGATCAGTTTCTTGATTTCTCTTTCTTTTGCTTCATTAATGGTGTATAAAAGTGCGACCAATTTCTGTACATTGATTTTGTACCCTGTGACTTTTCTGAATTCATGGATCAGTTTTAGCAGACTTTAGGTGGAGTCTGTTGGGTTTTTTAATTTGAGTATCATGTCGTCCGTGAAAAGTGAAAGTTTGACTTCATCATTGCCAATTCTTTTATATATTTTCTTATCTGATTGCTGATGCTAGAACTTCCAGCACTATGTTAAACAACAGTTGGCAGAGTGGATATCTCTGTCATATTCCTGAGGATTTATGAGAATCCTCAGTTTTTCCCCATTGAGCATGATATTAGCTATGTGCTTTTCATAGATGGCTTTTATGATGTTTAAGAATGTTCCTTCTATCCCGACTTTCTTGAGGGTTTTTATTAAGAAAAGATGCTGTATTTTGTCAAATGCTTTTTCTGCATCTATTGACAGAATCATATGGTTCTTATATTTTCTTTTGTTAATGTGATGTATCACATCAATTGATTTGCAAATATTGAACCAGCCCTCCACCCAGGAATGAATCCCACTTGATCATGGTAAGTAATTCTTCTTATGTGCTATTGAATTCGATTTGCTAGTATCTTGTTGAAAATTTTTGCACCGATATTCACCAGTGATATTGGCCTGGATTTCTCTTTTTTTGCTGTGTTTCTGTCTGGTTTGGGAATCAAAGTGATGCTGGCTTCATAGAATGAGTCGGGAAGTTTTCCTCCCATTTCTAGTTCTTGGAACAGCTTGGGAAGGATAGGTAGTAACACTATTTTAAATGTCTGGTAGAATTCCCCAAGGAAGCCATCTAGTCCGAGACTCTTATTTGTTGGGAGATTATTGATAACTGATTCAGTTTCTTCACTAATTATGGGTCTGTTCAAATTTTTTATGTCTTCCCATTTGAGTTTTGGTAGTCTGGGGTTCAAGGCTTACTTTAAAATAAGGGCACATAATTTCAAAATATCTGCAAACAGTCTCATGCATGTATGATCAATAAATAGACAAAAGCTGCTAAAGTAATTTAATGGGTGAAGATATGTGTTTTCAACAAATGGTGCTGAAACAAGAATTCTTAATGGCCTTGAGCCTTAAAAGAGACTATGCACCTCAATTAACTAAAATTTGATAAAATATCTACATGTAAGTATTACAACTTTAAAATACATAAGAGAAAATCTTTGTAAACTTGGGTTGGACAAAGATTCTTTTGATGGGATATAGAAGGTGTGAACAGCAAGTGAAATAATTAACATATTAGATATTTATTCATTGAAAGGCATCATTAATAAGATGAAAATACAAGCCTTGAAGAGTAATATAGCAACAATTATTATAATAGAAAATAGCAGTAGATTACCCCTATTCACAATGAATTGGAGAATAAGATTGATACTTTTATGAAAGTTACCAATTGTCATTTTAGCAGAACACTGTAAAATTATGAGGAACACTGCCTGCCTTTTTTGCAAGAGTAGTAGTGGCATAATACTGATCATTTTCTATTTTAAAATTTTTTCTGAGTTTCTTTTTACTACCTGTTGTTAACAGAAAGAATAGAATTGTGGAATGTAAGCACTGTAATCTTACAGGTTAGATTCAAGCAGGACAAAGGATTTTAAAACTAGCAATGTGGAAACAGAAAGCAGAAAATATTGTTTCTTTTTAAGAAATAAGCAAGTGACATGTACTTTTTGCTTTTATAATTACCTGTAGTCTCTAACAATGCAGTGTCTTATATGAATATATTCATTTCTTTCCTACAGTAGCCTCAATTAAGTATTGTATAGTTGTGTTCAATATGTGTAATTGCTGCCTACTTTAAGATGAAAATATATTATTTTGATAATCTATGTCACTTGTTATTTCCAGTATTTCTGTAGCATCTTCATTTGCCCAGAAATAAAAAACATTTCTTTTTCTACAAAGATTGTATTCTTAATGCTGTTTAGGTTTACAAAACACCGATCAACAGCACAGTTCCATCATTGACAAAACACATTAATTCCAGGTACATCAATGTCTAGAGGCATAAAAAATAATTTCCCACTGGGGTCATATGGAAAATGTCAATTATGCAAAGTTAGACAAACACCATACTGGAATATTTAGAAAGGTTTTCATTCTATGACCTTACACCTAAGATGATAATGCTTATGTGGTATCTAAAAACAGACCTTACCTCTGGAATCTTTAAAGTCATTTCAAAGACTTAATAATAAAGTCAAAGATTTGTATTTTATGATATGCATGATTTTCCACAGAACAGAGAAGAGAAAATAATTATTCACAGGCTCATCAGATTCTAAGTGCATCAGCCTTACATAGTCTTCAATATTGGATATTTTTCATCTTCTGCTTGAGATTCAATGACCAGATCTGAAAGTTCAGCTGGGATAGTACAGAATTAACGATCACTGCAGTGATTCTTTGCTGATATACTCTACTGATTATTGTGCAGGGCCTATCTGTTTCACTAATGGAATAGTAATCCTACTCAAGTTCTATTAGTACTTGTTCTCTGCTATGAAAACGGCCTAGTCAAAAATTAGTAAAAAATAAAAGATTTGTATTCATTTGATCCTGTTTATAGGTAACCAAGGCTGAATAAATCAAAATGTTTAAGGACAATAATAAATCCATAGTTTAGGAAGACAGTTTTCAAAGTTTCAGGAACAAACAAGTTCATTCAAAGATCTCCTTATTGACAAACAGGAATGTTTAACATTGCTAGGTTGGAAATGAGTTACTAAAATTTCAAAACAAAACTTGGAGACACCTGCAGTATTAGGTAAAATTTAGTGTTCATATGTCCAAATAGTGTCAGGATAAAATTAGGAGCCTCTGGAAGGATGTCATAGGGTATGGGTGGAGAAATCAAGTGGGAAATGGGTGGCAGACATATGCTTAAGAGAAAAACATGCTCCCAAATGAGGGTGACCCTATGGGACTCTCAACTGATGGTTGGTATCAGAAGTATTGGGCCAACTTGGCAGTCTGAAAAAATAAACCTTAACTTAGAGTTTGGCTAACCCTGGATAATATCTTATGTGGAAGAGTTACTATGTTTGATTCTATGTATGATTTGACATTCTGACCAGGCATGTTAGTTATAAAACTGGTTTACATTTCCTAAGTCCTATGTACTGTTGGATGTGGGTGGCACCATCACTTTCATTAAGCTGTGTTATTGTCAGTGTTACGTATCACTTTGGCTAAGCTATGTTCTCCACTTATTCAATCAAAGAGTAATCTAGACTTTATGTAAAGTAATTTTGTCAGTGTGATTAAATTTCATCGTCATCTGACTTTAGGACGATTATCCTGGGATATCTGAATGGACCCAATTCAATAAATTGAAAGACCCTAAAAACAGAGATAAGACTTCACTGAAGAAGAAGAAATTTCATTCTGCATAGTAGCTTCAGGTTTTGTCTGAGAGTCTGAGCCTGCTATTTCTGTCACCCTGGCCTGCAGATTTTACATTGTCTTGCTTACTCCCACTTTTGCATATATCAATTCCTTGCAAAACGTCTCGAAATCTTTATCTCATAGCGATTCCCTCTCTCACTGAACCCTGGATGATTCAATTTATAAAGCACTAATTTTGTCTTCTACTGTCTGCTGAATATACTCTCTGAAAGTATCCTTTATATGTCTGTAGAAGCAAAATTTAATTCCAACAAAATGAATTCACTTATTTATTTAACAAAGTTTGGTTGAGATGGAAATATGTTTTTGGTCCACTATGCTATGTGCCCATTGTAATACAAAGACAAAGAAGACAAAGATCTCAAGAGGTTCCTGTGAAAATATGTCCATGAATAACAGAAATATAAGGCAGAAAATAGGAAGCACGATAAAAACTAGACATAAAAAATTACTGTGAGAGCTCTGATGAAGAAGATATTACTTCCAGCCTGGTGAATTTGATTTTCCCTCAAAGTTGTGTAATAGCATTTCATCTCTATCCAGACTCAACCTTTGACTTAAGAGTTGAAACAAGCCATGGTTGTACTTATTATATAGTCAGCTGTGTGGGGACACTTAACAGAGACCACCTGTTCACTTCTCATGAACGAAGGTGATCTCATAATGATTTTATGTCACAGTTGATATGAACCATATTTGAAAGAGTCTGAAGGGTGAAAAGATCGCTGGCAAAGTCCATGAATCTTGTAAAATACTTCCTTTTATGGCATAGGATTTTTTAGTATTACTAGCATATAACTTAGAAATGAGAGACTCCATAGTAGTTCAAATGTCACTAATAACTTTCATTTTCTGCATCTTCTGAGAGGAGAAATCAGATTTCATCTTGTCGGCACTTGGTATTTGAGTTTTCCTACAGAAGACTCATTATTATAATAAATAGCTTAGTATAAGATGTGTTAGGAAATTATTGAGATATTCTTTACTTGACATTGTACTGTTATTTTAGCATGATGGAGTTGAGAAATTTTTACACTTATATAAATAAAATGCAATTATTTTCAATTTGGAAAGTATAAATTATAAAAGCTCTTAAAACTAGAAATCTAATACTAGAAATACTAACCCAATGCTAAAAACAAAAACAAAACAAAATATTTAAGGTATATGTAATATGCACTATTATTTTTCAATCTGAAGAATGATATCTAAATTGAAATGTTATTAAAAATAAAATAAATTAAAATGGTATTAATTATTCACCAATGATACTTTGTTGATACCAAAATATTCCACATTTTCATAGATCTGAAAGCTAAACTTTCCTTTCTGTAGCAAGAAGTTTCTTACTAATGACTAATTAGATTTTCATGGGAAAAAAATATACCAGGATTGAAAAACCTATGTTCTCCTTATGTAGGTTTTCCTACTGAAATGGCCATACAATCTCAAGCAAGATCTGGGTCTCAATGTTCTCAACTTATTTGACTGTATGATTTATAATTCAGTCTCTTATTGTGTGCTTCTGGAAACATAAAATAGTGAAGTATAAGTTCATGAAGGAGCATAGAATTTAAAATGTTCTGGGGCGCCTGGGTGGCTTAGTCGGTTAAGCGTCCGACTTTCACTTAGGTCATGATCTCGTGGTTTGTAGGTTCGAGCCCCGCGTCGGGCTCTGTGCTGACTGCCAGCTCAGAGCCTGGAGCCTGTTTCAGTCTGTGACTCCCTCTCTCTCTGACCCTCCCCTGTTCACGCTGTCTCTCTCTCTCTCCTAGAAATAAATAAAATATTAAAAAAAAAAGAATTTAAAATGTTCTTTTCTATAATCTATATTAGTAATAATATTAGAAATTTATGACTTACAACAGTATCCTCTCTATGCCTCAGGATTTTCTTTAACTCAATCCATTCTTCATTGAAAAAAATTGTCATATATCTTTTGAACATGTTACTCTCATGTTAAAAAGTCTTCTATGGCTCCTTATATTATCTATTGAATAAAGTCTAGGCCAAAATCCTAGTAAAACTTTTCAAACACCTTAATGACTATAGAGTTTTAATTAGAATCCTTGCTTTGGATCATTTGCTGCCACTTACAAATTTGTCATCTGTAAGATAGTAACATTATACATTCCATCGAATTATAGGGAAAATCTAAAGTGACCTATGTGAATATTGCTGGGAATCATGGTTATTACTTATAAATATTCAAAACATGTTAGCTAATACTAATAGTATTGGCATCCAAATGCCTTTGTGTTCATACATGCACTATTGAATTTTTTTTATTATAGCCTTTTCTTTTTTTTCTTTTTTTTTTTTTAAATGTTTTATTCATTTCTAGGAGAGAGAGACAGCGTGAGCAGGGAAGGGTAAGAGAGAGAGGGAGTCACAGACCGAAACAGGCTCCAGGCTCTGAGCTGGCAGTCAGCACAGATCCCGACGTGGGGCTCGAACCCACGAACCGCGAGATCATGACCCAAGCGAAAGTCGGATGCTTAACCAACTAAGCCACCCAAGCGCCCCCATGCACTATTGTTTTATATCTCAATTCTTTCATGTACTACCAATCTTTTAAGACCAATATAATGTCAGTTCAAATTTTTCAACAAATATTTATTAACTATGTACTATGTTCCATCTCCTTTAAACAGGTGAAAGGAATTGATAATCTAGTAACAAATCTTACAAGCTAAAAAAATACAGTAAAATATTTGGATATGCATGAAATGAAGAGGAACATAATAGAATGAGAACATATGTTTGCCTTTGGGAAAAAGAGAAAAAATGTTTAAGTTGAGCTTTGACAGGGTCGCCTGGGTAACTCAGTTAATAGAGCATCAGACTCCTGATTTTGCGTCAGTTCATGATCCGAGGGTCATGGGATGATGACCCTTATGGGGCTAGGCACTGTGCACTCTTTCCCTCTGACTCTCTCCCCTAGGGGGGTCAGTCTCCCTCTCTCTCAAATAAAATTAAAATTTAAAAAATGAATTGAACCTTGATAAATAAGTGAATAGAACTTTCTAAGTGGACGGAAACTTAGATGATTATTCCAGGAAAAAGAACTGGTTTATGAATAAGACAGAGAATAGTTGCTATGATATAAGCATTTTAATTAGTTGAACAAATGCATATCAATTTAATTAATTTAGCATCCTTAATTTTCTTCTGCTATTATTAGTTTTATGCACCTAACCATTTAGTGTTAGTTTCAGCCACTTTAAAATGGGAGTATTAATCACAAGAAAAAATATGGAAAGAAAACAAATACATGGAAACTAAATAACATGTTGCCAAACAACAAATGGGTCAAACTTCGCAAAGTCAAGGAGGAATCTAAAAATATATAGAAACAAATAAAAATAAAAACATAATGGCCAAAAATCTTTGGAATATAGTAAAAGCTATACTAAGAAGGAAGTTTATAGCAATATAAGCCTACCTAAATAAACAAGAAAAATCTCAAAAAAAAAAAAAAAACCCACAACCTGAACTTACACCTAAAGGAGCTAGGGAAAAGAGAGAGAGAAAAAAAAAAGTCCAAAGCCAGTAGAAGGAAGAAAATAATAAAGATTAGAGCAAGGATATCTGGCTGGCTCAGTCGGAAGAGCATGTTACTCTTAATCTCAGGTTTGTGAGATAGAGAGGAGAGAGATCACTAAAAAATAATAATAAAAGTAAATTTAAAAAAATAGAACTGATAAAAAATAAAGATTAGAGTAGAAATAAATAACATAGAGACTAAAACAAAAAGAACAAGTCAATGAAACCAGGATTTGGTTCTCTGAAAGATAAGTAAAACTGATAACGTTTTACCCAGACTCATCAAGAAGAGAGGACTCAAAAACTAAAATCAGAAATAAAAATAGGAGAAATAATGACTGACATCACAGAAATATAAAGGATTTTATGAGTTTATGAAAAATTATATGCCGATGTATTGGACATCCTCAAAAAAGTGCATACATTTCTAGAAACATTTAACTTCCCAAGAATGAATCAGGATGAAATAGAAAATTGGAACAGAATGATTACTATCAATGAAGTTAAACCAGTAATAAAAACAAAAACTCCTAAGAAACAGAAGTCCAATATCAGATGGCTTTCTTGGTGAATTCTAGCAAACATTTAAAGAGGAGTCTTGTCAAACTTTCAAAAAAAAAAAAAAAAACAGTAAAGAAAGAAAAGCTCCCACATTCTTTTTATGAGGCCAACATTACCCTGATGTCAAAACCAGATGAAAACAGAACAAAAACAATATCTCTGATGAATATAGATACAAAAACCCTCAACAAAATATCAGCAAATTGAATCTAATAATATATTTAAAATTTCACCATCCATAATCAAATGAAATTTATTCCTGTATACAAGAGTGGTTCAATATTCACAAATCAATCAACCTGATATGTTACATTAACAAGAGAAAGGATAAAACTGTATAATCATCCCAGTGGATGCAGAAAAAATATTTGATAAATTACAATATTAATTCATGATAAAAACTCTCAACAAAGGAAGTTTACAGGGAAAATATCTGTACATAATAAAGCCCGTAAGTTCAGAGGGACCATAGCTCACCATAATAAAGTCCATATATGAAAAACCTCTATCTACCACATACTCAATGGTGGGAAATGGAGGGTTTTCCCTTTAACATTAGGAACAAGAAAGACAAGGATGTCCACCTACCTCTTCCGCTCAACATAGTACTGGAACTCCTAGCTACATATATCAGACAAGAAAATGAAATAAAAGACATCCAAGTAATTGGCAAGAAAGAAGTGAAACTTTCACTATTTACAGATGACATGATATTATGTATAGAAAACCCTAAAAACTCCACCAAAAATGACTAGAACTGATAAATGAATTCAATAGTTTCATTTCTTTACACTTATAATAAAATAGGAAAGAAAGAAACTAATAAAACAATCCCATTTACAATTGCACCAAAAATAATGAAATACCTAGGAATGAAAAATAGAAATATTAGTCATGCAAATCTCAAAGATGTTGGGGGGACTAAATTAGTTAATGTACATGGTGATTGCATTAGTGTAACAAAATGTCATACAACCATTAAGTTATTTGGAAAATATATAATCATTATCATTATGCAAGAAACTTGGAGAGGTAATAAAATAGGGATTTGGTAGTCATTGATGAGGCAGAAAACAGGACTCATTAAAGGGACCTGATTAAGGATCTTTTTTATTTTAAAAATAAATTTTATTATTTAACCTTGAAACGTCATGGAATTCTTTCCCACATGAGAGTAGAAAGTCAAATTTGCATATAAGAATTGTTACATCTGGGGACACCTGGGTGGCTCAGTCGGCTAAGCATCAGACTTAAGCTCAAGTCATGATCTCACAGTTTGTTAGTTTGAGCCCCTCATGGGGCTCTGTGTTGACAGCACAGAGCCTGGAGCCTGCTTCAAATTCTGTGACTCCCTCTCTCTCTCTGACCCTCCCTTGCTCATGTTCTCTGTCTCTCTGTCTCTGTCTCTGTCTCTGTCTCTGTCTCTGTCTCTCTCTCTCTGTGTGTGTGTCTCAAAAGTAAACAAACACACACACAAAAAAGAATTGGTACGTCTGTAGAAGACAGCCACCAGGATGGTCCTTAATGATTCTAATTCCTAGTTTCCATGCTCTTCTGTTGTCCCTTCTCTTTAAACCAGGACTGGTATCTATGAGCAATTGATTAGAAGTAGAAATAGTAAGTGATTTCTACAGCTAACTCTTTTAAAGATATTGCTTTGTCTCAGAACATTCATTTTTGGATAAGTCAACTTCCATATTGAAAGGAAATCCAAGCATCCCTATGAGCAGTCCACATGATTAGAAATAGAAGCCTCCTGCTAATAACTACTGAGAAACAGACAAGCTGCTAACAACCAAGTTAGTCAGCCCTCTTGGGCAGAGCTACATCAGCAATATTCACACTTTTAGACAAGTACAACTTTGATTTCTTAACTGCAATCTATAATTCTGAGCCAGAATCATTAATCTAAGCTGATCTAAGTTGAATTCTTGATGTAAGAAACGACAAGTAAAAAAATATTGCTCTACTGTGCTACATTTAATAAGTAACATGGTAACAGGTAACTAATACAAAGTTGAAGAAACCTTAATTGAAATAGTTTTTCAGTCATCTACCAGGGCAATCAACACTGTATTTGAATCAACATTGTATCTTCCCTGGGTATAAGTCCAGAAAACTGCTAATAAAATTTTGTTCCCATCATGATGCTTTGCCTATACCAAGTACTTAACAACTGTATAAGTGAATGAGTGTTTTTGTATCACCACAGAGGGATTACATTGGTGAATATTTCTATGAATAAAGGGAAATCTGAATATATAACAAAGAATATAATCAAAATATCAATTTTTCTAAACCTCCAGACATTTTAACATTTGATAACAGGCTCCAAAACAGTATTTGAAACACACCGTATGCTAAAACAAAATTTTAATTTGCTACATCTAACAGTTCTTTTATCATCTTGAAAAAATATTAATGATGTTTTTGTTTCTTTTTATTTACTTATAAAAAGACAACTTTCATTAGTTTCTTGCTTTGAATATAAGGAAAGATATTGTTCATTGCAAATGACACTGCAGTTAGACAGCAGAGTAAACTGTTCCACTTAAATGTTTACATGATAGAAAAAGCTATCCATATTGCAGAAGCCATATGGATGTTATCATGAAAAGGTTGTGGGAATAAGTAATGGGTTCAAATGGTGAGAAGAGGATGAGATTGAGATGAAGAATATGGGAAACAACCAGTATAATATCAGCACAATCAAATATGTCTTAGGTAGTAATTGTTTGGCTAACGTTAACAGTTATGATATAAAATTCTTCATGAGAATAAGAATATTGCAAAATAACAGGATCCTGACTGAGAAACTATAATTGAAAAGTTAGTTTTAAAAGACAAAGTTTTAATTCTAAAATTAATCTTCTTTAGCCCCAGAATAATGATGAGGACACATTGTGATTTCTGTCTCTCCCCAGTCTGTTCTATGCTACAATTAACTGCATTAACAGTCTTTGGTTTTTTTACATTTTACTGAAATAACTGAATAATAGAATGATTGTTTTTACATTTTACTGAAATAACTGAATAAAAAGTATTTTCAAATATACATGAAAAATACACCCAAATACCCCATAATGTTGTGCGATAGAACCAATTTTAAAGGGGGTGCCTGGCTGGCTCAGTCAGTAGACCATGTGACTCTCATTCTTGGGGTTGTATATTCAAGCTCCATGTTGGGTGTGGAGATTACTTAAAAAACAAAACAAAAAAACACATTTTAACAAGTTAAAAAAATTAAAAATCACACAGAGTATGCTATCTTACTTCAAAAAAACTAAAACTAGAAATAAAACAAAGCCCAAAAATACCAAAATATTTAAAAGTTAAATCATATATTTCAAAATAGCTCATAAAGGGAAAATTATCAAAATAGTTTACAATAGGGCAAAGTATCAAAATAAAAATAAAATATTCTAACTGAATGAGAAAAATAAAATAGCAAAATTTGTAGAATTCAGCTAAGTCAATAAGTATACTATCCATTTAGCACATTTTTCAAATAATAAAAGAACATAACACATACTCTTTGTTTTAATGAAGCCAGATTTTCAAATGATATTAAAATAAATATCATAATCAGTATTCCTCATAAATACAGTAAGTTTAATATTTTAGTAAACTGAATAAAAAAATTATAAAATGATGGAGCATCTGGATAACTCAAGTCAGTTGAGCATCCAGCTCTTGTTTTTCACTCAGGTCATGATCTTAAGTTTGTAGAGACCGAGCTAATATTAGCATGGAGTCTGCTTAATATTTTCTTTCCCTGCCTTTCCCCCACTTACACACCTCAGTCTGTTCTCTCTTGGAAAAAATTTTTAATTTTATAAAATGTGTAATGCTTCATTAAAAAATGTGTATCCAAATGTGTATCCAAAGAATATAAGGGCAAAGTTACATCAATCAATGGAATTGACTATGTTAAGAGAATGATAAGAAATTGATAAAATATAATGACTAGTTGTGATTGAAACAAACAAAAAAAGAAATTCTTAGCAAAGGAGGAGGAGTTAGATTGGATAAGAAAAATATATTCTTTTTTTATAAAAATATATTCTTTCAATATAGGGTGCTGAAGAAACTGGATTTCAATATAGAAAAAAACAAACCTCATCTACTACCTCACACCATACAAAAAATAATATGAAGTGGATTATATATTGGAATATTTCAACAAGATAGGCTGACTGTCTTTCTGATGTTAGAGGATTAATTTTTTATCAGTAACAAACAACGGTAAAAGAAAATAAAATGATAAACCAGACTACTTGAAAGTTAAAAACTTAACTTCAAAAATCTATAAAAAAAAAATATTAACAAGTCGTAAGTCAAGTCACAAACTGGGAGAAGGTATTTAGGTTTCACAATTTTGAAAAATGACTCATAGTTGGAATGTAACAACTCTTAGAGTCCTATAAGAAAAAAGACAAAACAATTAAAAATGGACAAATTATTTGAATAGGTACTTTAAAAATACATATCTAAGTTCACAATCCACATAGGAAAAGTTGCCATTTTTACTCAATTCAAATTAAAGCAACAGTAGAATATATTGATGCACCTGGGTTGCCCAGTCAGTTAAGCTTCTGACTGTTGATTTCAGCTCATGTCACCTTGATATCATAATTACCCTGATCTTGCTAAGTAGCTACTATCTAAAAGAGAAGTTACAAGTGTTGGAGAGGCTGTGGAGTAAAAAGGAACACCTGTACGCTGTTGGTGGAAATGCAATTGGTCCAGCCACTATGGAAAACAGTATAGAGATTCCTCAAAAAATAAAAAATTAAGCTACCATATGATCCAGCATTTATAATACACAAGATTTGAAAACAACCTAAGTGTCCACTGATGGAGGAGTAGATAAAATATGGGGTGTATGTATGTGTGTATGTGTTTGCATGTACTGAGTATTATTTAGCCAGAAAAAAAAAGAAAGGAAGATTGGTATTTGCAACAACATGGTTGGAGCTTGAGGGTGTTCTACTAAGTAAAGTAAGCCAGAAAGAGAGAGACACAAACACTGTATGATCTCATTCTATGTGGCATAAAAAATAATAAGCTCATTGATACAGAAAACAAATCGGTGACTGCCAGAGGTGACTGTCTTCAGGTGAGTAAAATGGGTGAAGTAGATTAAAAGGTATAAACTTCCAGTTATAAAATAAATTATGGGGAGTTCATATATAGCAGGTAACTACAGTTAATTATACACTATTGAATAAAAGTTGCTAAGAGAGACTTTGAAAGTTCCCATCACAAGAGGAAAAATGTATAACTGTATAGTGATAGTTAACTAGACATACTGTGGTGATCATTTTGCAGTATATACAAATATCAAATCATATTGTACACTTAAGGGTAATATATATGCCAATTACATCTCATTGTTTTTTTAAAAAATGCCTCTGGACAGTCCCACACAGAGGATTTCATGAGCCATAATTAAGTTTCAGAGTAGTAAACATTGTCCCATTTTCACATGATAAATCTGGACATTTTCTGTCTTAGAATGATTGTACCTTAGAAGGAGTACCAGGTATGGGGCGGGGGTGTGTGGGAGGAGATAAGTTACTATCCATTTATTTCTTACCTTTTTAAAAAATGTTTATTTGTTTTTGAGACAGACAGAGAGAGAGAGAGAGATTGAACGAGCAGGAAAGCGGCAGAGAGAAAGGGAGACACAGAAGCCAAAGCTGGCTCCAGGCTCTGAGCAGTCAGTGCAAAACCAGATGCAGCCTCGAACTCACAAGCCATGAGATCAGGACCTAAGCCAAAGTCAGATGCTCAGCCAACTGAGTAACTTAGGCTTCCCTAAATATTGATTTTAGAATATAAATACATGTATTTAAAAAGCATACTATATAAAAGGATAGAAAGATGAAACAAAAATCGACTCAGTTTCATATTCATCATTCCCTTTTTTTTCTTAGTACTAATCAAATCCATCTAAAATATTTACTTAGGCCTGAAGGAAATAATAATGACCACAACCATCTGGAAAACAATTATTTATAATCTCTTTGTGACTCTGTACAATAAAAAGGGTTTTATAGGCTCCCTTTTCAGTTTTATTGGCATATTAAATAAAAATCTATGAACTTTATTTCTTGCTTCTATTTCCAAGGTGGTCTATATGTTTAGCAAAACAAACCAGTAAGAATAGCACCTGGATTTAACACAAAATACCGTAAGATGAAGATCAACTTTTGTAATCTGGCGGTTTGTTCCTTTTAAGCAGTAAATCTGTAACAAACTCGGGCAAGTGTTGCTAGGAAAACCTTACAAAACATAAATTTAAACTAGCTTATATTTAAATCACAATTCATATCTTATCAAGTGGAAATCTGTACAAAATGTGCATCATTGACAATTTGATAGTGGCAGAAGCATGTCCTTTATCAATTAAGTTGTGAACTCAGTTTTCTCTTTCTCTAACTCAGTATGTCTTTTTCTCCTCGTCTTCCCCAGCACAGAAACAGTTTTGGTTACTCCTATCTTTCCCTCCACTATTGGACTATATAGATTATATTTAAATATTTTGTTAGGTACCTATAAAATTTCAACACCAGTGTATTCAATTTAATCAGTATATCCATCCTTCTCCCAAACAACAATAAGAATATGTTAACCTGGGGCACCTACCTAGATGGCTCAGTTAAAGCCTGACTTTTATTTCAACTCAGGTCATGTTCTCATGGGTTGTGAGATCAAGCCCTACTAGGCTCTGCACTGACGCACAAAGCCTGCTTGAGATTCTCTCCGTTCCTTTCTTTTTGCCTTTCCCCTGCTCGCTTGTGTGCACCCTCCCTCTCTCTCAAAATACATAAATAAACATTTTAAAAAATAGAGTCTGTTAGCCTTTGTTTGCAGCTACCAATATTTTATGTAATAATGTGGAATATTATCTTCAAATGTTACTTTTACATTTTCTGAGGTTAGTAACTTTAAAATTAATTTCCAGGAGCACCTGGGTGGCTCTGTCAGTTAAGGGTCCAACTTCAACTCAGGTCAGGATCTCAGGATTCATGAGTTTGAGCCCACATCAGACTTTTTGCTGTCAGCACAGAGCCTGCTGCTTTAGATCTTCTGTCCCTTCTCTCTGTCCCTTTCTCACGCTATCTCTGTCTCTCATAAACAAACATTAACCTTTTAAATAAAAGAAATAAAAAATTTAAAAATTAATTTCCATGCAAAGTATTATTTAAAACTATCCATATATTGGTATGCCTGGGTGGTTCAGCTGGTTAATCATCTGACTTCTGCTCAGGTCTTGATCTGACGGTTCATGACTTCAAGCCACACATTAGGCTCTCTGCTGTCAGTGCAGAGCCCACATTGGATCCTCTGTGTCCCTCACTCCCTTCCTTCTCAAAACTAAATATTAAAAAAAAAAAAAAAATCCATATGTTGAACAATTTCTTTGCTCATTCATATTGTACTTCAATGTTAATATCTGGTTTTAATATAGTTCCTAATACAGAGATGGAAAGTGCCCTAGTTTTTAATTTATAAAATATATTTTATTCCTATGTATACTTGAATTTCCTTGGGAGATAATCTTTTTGTTTTTAATTTACTGCATCCTTCACCTTTTCTTCATCATGTTTTGTTATCTCATATGTTTCTATTCTTTCAGTTGTCATGATTTTGCCACCTTTCCAGTGATTTTATGTGGCTGTTAGTGATACAGTGATGCCTGTAGTACTGCAGCACTTTTTTATGTTTGTTTTTTACTTAGGGTTCTTAAACCACCAGGCAGCCAGCAGTAGGGGAGACTGTTCCCATTTCCATAGAGGGTGCTAATTTCCCACAAGGGATTACCATAGAGATAACTTCATCACCATTTGTCTGAACCACCAGAAGACTCTCTCTAGTCTGTGGTAACAGGAAGTGTTTTGAGACAAATTCTAAACAGAAAGCTTATAAACTTATTTTATAGAAAGTCTACACCCATTTATTTCTATTGTCACTCTAAAACCTTTTCACACCTTTGCTTCAATTCCAGGTAATACTAAATAAGTATACATTCTGTCTTTAATTTTACTAGTCTATTAATTTATTTAATAAGAATAGCCAAACACTATTATGATGAATTTAATCCAAAAGTGGAAACACTAGATACCTTCTTTTGCTATTTTTTCCAAACTTTTTTTTTTCAACCAGAGCCCTCTTGATCATCGTTTTCCTATGCAGTAATTATGAATATCCTCATTTATATTTTTGGAGATGTTTCTTTTATCATCTTCCATATTTCTTTTAGAATATCACTTACCATTAAAATTCTACACAAATATTTCCTCTCTTGTATATAACAACTCCTTTTATTTCCTCATCTTTTTGGGAGCAAGTTTAATTTTATGAAATCCCATACAGAATACCTGTCCATCCCAAAAGAACTAAATGAACTCCTTTGAACTCTTCAAATATATATTAAAAACCATATCTCTTATAAAATCTTCTTACATTGATCTCCTACATAGAGTTGCTATTTTACTTTTGAATGTTTTCCCACATATTCTCATTGAAATTAGAATTTTGGTTTATTACCAAGGCCATTTTGTATGTTATTTTTTTTATAATACAAGTAGAAATAAAATATACTTATATATTTACATATATATTTATAAACCTGCCATGTATATTATAGAAGTAAAGAACTACAACAGAGTTTTGTTAAATGTGGTAGTTATGTCTATAAAGTCACTATGAACACTGAATTGATGAATACAGAATTTATAGAGGAAATACAATGTTAGGTTTCTGAGCACTTCTGGTCATAATTTTAGCTAGTTATCAGTACACAACCATGTTTTATGGTTTGTTTTCTATTTAAAGACACTTATTTTATATATGTTGTTAATTCACTAATAGTAAACTCTCGGGCCACATCACTATAACTCACACCTGAAAAAAGCTTATCTATATACACATAATTTGGGGCACCTGGGTGGCTCAGTCGGTTGAGCATCCCACTTTGACTCAGGTCATGATCTGATGGTTCACAAGTTCAAGCCCTGCTTCGGGCTCAGTGTTGACAGCTCAGAGCCTGGAGCCTGTTTCAGATGCTGTGTCTCCCTCTCACTCTGCCCCTCCCTCACTTGCACTCAGTCTCCCTCTCTCAAAACTAAGTAAATATTTTTTTAAAAAAGTTTAAAAAATAAATAAATACACAATTTCTCTGTAGGGGACATCACAGTCTTCTTGAGTTTGGGAACAATTGACAGTACTTCCACAGTTTAGGTCCATTTTAAATGGTAAAATACCAACAAAAATAGAAAAATGTAAAAATATGACATAAAATAGACCATAAAAGTCACTCTTATTTATATCATAAGAGCTAAAACAAGAAGGCTGAATGTTCCCATGTTTGATTTCAGGTGGGAATATGCAACCAGCTGACTCAAATTTCCTCCTGCTCTGTATATGTTTGCAATGACTATGAAAGTGCCAGGAACAATGATTTGTAGTTTGTAAATACATTTCAGTGAGTAAGCAAATTCAGATATCTGGACTGTGAATAATGAGGAACAACTTTATGTACACTTATGTGCAGTTACCTAAAGGTTAGTATTTTTTATTATGTAGATATTTTTAATTATCTGCAGGTAAATAAAAAAATTAAAATGTTTATCATGGATGCATATTATGAAAAATTCAAATGATTTTAAAAACAAGAGCTTCCATAAATATTAATTTAAAATTTTAACATGAAATAAGGTTTTTTATTCATAAGAGTGGATAACGTAGAGGTATGAGGGAAATTCTTTGGCAATTAGCTACTACTCTTTATTTCACTCTTCTCTTTTTAACTACTATAGATTGTTAGCTATTTTCCTGTATGCTGAAGTTTTTCTTTCCAACTTTATACCAGTTGCTATTTAAACTATTATGCAGCTGGAGCAAATTTCTACTTTCTATACTAGATGTTTAAATTAAAATAAAATTAATTTCTAACTTTTGTATATTATCTCTCTCTTAAATGTGAGATTTTCTAGGGTATTTAGTGTTTAGGATGAAAGTTTAACTATCTTCAGTTATGAGACATTATAAAATGCTTTTTAATAAGATTATATCAATTTAACTTAAACTTTCAGTTTCTATTGATTTGAATCCACTCTAATGCTCCATATTTTCAGAATTTAAAAAATGTGTTTTAGAAATATGTGAAAAGTCTTAATTTTTTAGTTTCAGGGTCACCATTAGGTTCGAGCATTTTCTCATGTAAAAGATAATCACCAAACTACCAAAATTGGACTTTGAGCAAATTTTTCAGATATTGAATAAAATTTTTTAGAAACTAAATGTCATTTATTATGTTATTTATGTGTAAGTGTTAATAAGGATTTTGTTTTTTATAATTTTGTATTTGATTGCTGAATTTATTGCTATAGTATCTATAGGATTTTTCAGATTTATTAGTATAGTTCTTGAGAATGGCATAGTTAAGATAAAATGCTTTCCTAGGATAAATTCTCTCTCTCTCTCTCTCTTTTTTTAATTTATTTCTAGGAGAGAGAGAGAGAGAGACAGTGTGAGCAGAGAGAGGGAGTCACAGACTGAAACAGGCTCCAGGCTCTGAGCTGGCAGTCAGCACAGAGCCCGACGCGGGGCTCGAACCCACAAACCACGAGATCATGACCTACGCGAAAGTCGGACGCTTAACTGACTAAGCCACCCAGGCGCCCCTAAATTCTCTCTTTAATTATATTAGAATCAACTGAAATGGAGAGCCTTAATCTGAATACTGCCCATATAGGAACATTATAATTGTTTTTAATAATACCCACCTATATCGGTGAGGGTACTCTTTGTTCACTTTAGAGAACAAAGTGCTAATTTCTTTCAGCAACGGCCTCACAGACATACCCAGAAATAGTATTTTACCACCTAACTGGGCATCCCTTAGCCTGGTTAAGTTGATACATAAAACTAACCATCACAGACTGACTAGGATCAGTTGAATGTAGGTAACAGTTACAATGTGCCAATTATGAACATAAGTCTTATGCCACAGCACCTATTTCCACTTGGTTTCTTACACTTCCATTATCATCACAAGAACAACATGCTACATAGCTTGTCCAAGGATGATGGCACATGGACCAAATCTGGACCCAACATGCAGTTTGAAGATAAGGATGGCAAAACACAGCTTACATCAGACTTATCTCAAATAATACTTTAATCCATGGGAATAAATATTTACTGCTGTGAGATGCTAAGTTTTTTGTCATTGCTTTTTATTCAATTACAGTTGATGGTTAGGTTACATCTTACTTTCCAACTCTTCCTTTTAACTAAATAACATACATAGCAAGTATACATCTGTTATAACAACTTTACTTCCTTCTCTGAAATATGCTTGGGGTACTTTCTAAACTTTTATAATAAAAACCACAATTATCTACCTAAGCTTCTGTTTTTTGACCTCCAGTAACCTCCTGCAAGTTATAATCCTCAATCAAGCCACTGAATAACAAATATGATCCCAACTTATGTATAAACAATCCTGCTGTTAAAATGTTTCCATTTCTGAAAGCACATTGTTCTGTTTTTCTAAGAAGATTTTGCTTTCTGAATTACTCTTTGATTCCTTTTTTCTAGTTTTTTTTTTATCAAAAATTGAAAAGAGTTTAAGGCATTATTCATTTGGTTATTTATTCTAGTAACAACCATTTTAAGTGAGTTCTAAAATTAATATTCTTTTCATTTATTATACTTTAATTCAATTGTTTCTAAAGAAGTTTAATAAAACAGCAGCTTAGGTAAGAATGTAAAGGATTTTTTTAAAAGAAATTTTGTTTCATAGTCTCCAGAAAAATTGTAGTTTATCATAGTAGTCAGAATTCTTGAATATTGTCAATAAGTTGGCTAAAAACAGACATTCTTACCAAATCAAAAATATCATATTAAACAGAGAAGCATATCAGTTACTATCACAAAACTATTATGGATCCTGTTTTGTTATATTAAAGAAAGTAAACTATTTTCTGGAAAATATTTCATATATATGTGAATATACATACACACATACTTACACATATTTCTATAAACACACACACACACAAATATAAAAGTGGGAACTCATAAACTTTTGCACTTTTTACTTGCCTTAGTATAGAGAAGGATGTCTAAAGTGAAAATGGCTAAAAGCAATTGCCAAATGGATTTACACTTCAGTATGTCTGATGTGATTTGGGGGACTTAATATACATATGGTAAAGGGGTTCTGGTTTCCTTAATGAGCTCCTACTCCAGTGTACTAAATAAATCTCAAATATAAATGTTGAATCACATAGTCATGATAAAAGAACATAATACAGACACTGTGAGACCAACATTTGATACATTACAGTACAAATCATAAAAAATACATATGATTAACATCTTATTTTGTTTGCAGGTAAATTTATTTGCTGACTCATTAACATAAAATACATAGAATTATAAACCCTCAAAATGAGAAAATATTAGAAGTTTGAATGGAGATAAGAAAAACAGAGCCAAGATCATTCCTAAGATTGAACTAAAAATGTATTACTAGGACTCTTGGCAACCTAACACAATCAAAGTAAAACCCAACCTCTTCTGTGCTTCTTCTCAATGCCATATAAAAATGACCAACTAGTTCAATGAAGAAAAGAATATTTAAATATATTTTGAAATATGTCAGATGGATATTCATTCATATGATTAACACAAAGTTGAAATGGATAATGTCATAGTAAAATTTTGTAAAGATGAAACCTAAAACTGAATGGTTGTACATATTGAATGCTAGTACCTCAAAAAAAAAAAAATACAAATGGGGGAAAGGATTCAGCTGGATCTTGGAATACAGCTTAGATATTTTTTTAAGTGTTTTATTTATTTCTAGGAGAGAAAGAGAGACAGCGTGAGCAGGGGAGGGTCAGAGAGAGATGGAGTCACAGACTGAAACAGGCTCCAGGCTCTGAGCTGGCAGTCAGCACAGAGCCCGATGCGGGGCTCGAACCCACGAACCGCGAGATCATGACCTAAGCGAAAGTCGGACGCTTAACCAACTAAGCCACCCAGGCGCCCTGGAATACAGCTTAGATATTTATAGGATTTGGTAAACTCACTACCTTTCAAGCAGTATACATAAACATTATTTTGAGACTAACTTTTTGATTAAATATGGAAAATACAGGGGCGCCTGGGTGGCTCAGTCGGTTAAGCATCTGACTTCAGCTCAGGTCATGATCTCACGGTTCATGGGTTCAAGCCCCACGTCGGGCTCTGTGCTGACAGCTCAGAGCCTGGAACCTGTTTCAGATTCTGTATTTCCCTCTCTCTCTCTCTCTGACCCTCCCGTGCTCACGCTCTCTCTCTTTCTGTCTCAGAAATAAATGAATCATTTAAATTTTTTTAAATATGGAAAATAGTAAATTTATTTAACACATAAAATTTCATATAATTTTTCTAGACCTGGAAAAGACATCCTTTCTATTATATGATAATCTGTTTTTTTCTAGAAATGATGGCAAATGGTAAAGTAGATCTCTTATAAACAAATTTTGAAAATCTACTAGAAACCTTTCTTATAGTGTTTTATTCAACTTCTCCAGAGAAAAGAAGTAATCTCTCAATCTTCCACATGGTTATGCATTCATCAAATATTTTTGAGCACCTTCTTCTTAGCAGACATTTCTAAAAGCACTGGAGTACAGCAGTGATCTCAAGTGACACTCTGGGGGCACCTGGATGGCTCATCAGTTAAGCATCTGACTTCCACGTAGGTCATGATCTCATGGTTCATGTGTTCAAGGCATATGTGATGTGCTTTCTCAGAAATAATATTTTGTGAGGATGAGGTTGCCAAACTGGTTTCCAAAGTGTTGTATTAACTTCTAACAGCAACAACAAAAATGGATGTTTCAGTTGGTCCAAAAATCCAACACTTAATATACTCAGTCCTTTTAATCTGGAGGCAAGGTAGGGTATATCATGAGGTTGTATATCACAGTTTACACTCTATTTCCTAAAAACTTATAAATTTTAGTTCCTTTTCACATATGTAATAGTTATGTGGATAGAATTTCTCATATATTATATATATTAGTCCTTTGTCTTTGATATGTATTAAAATATAATCTGTGGTTTCCCTTTAACTCTCCAAATAATGTCTTTGGAAGAAAATGTTTAATTTTATTACAGTCAAATTATTAATATTTTCTCTCATGATATACCTTCTGTGGCCTAAGATATATTTGCCTACTACAATATCATGAATGATATTTTCTTGAATCCATACAAGAAGTTATTAATATATTCTTCTAGACACTCTATGGCCTACTATCCACAACTACGTGAATAATACATCTGTAAGTATTCACATTTTTATGTTGTATAAGGTAGAAGTTGGGAATAAATTTTCTTGTCTGAATTTCCTGCTTACCTGTGCAATTTTTAAAAACTTTATTTCTCTTTCTCACATTTGTTATAAGGAAAAATAAGTAGCATGTGTAGATTTGTTTCTTAACTGTATCTATTGAAAAATCTATTTACTGTTATTTGGGTAAATTCTTGAGAAGGAGGGAAATAAAGAATAATCATTTCTTAATCTTAAATGGAGGCCTATAAACATTAATATTAGATGAGATTTGGAATTTTTGTTAATAAATTGAAACTTTTATAGTTGAACTGAGGCTGTTCATAGAACTAATAGCAACTTATGTCGTATATTATTACTATCTAAGGATGACTTTGAGTAATGTCCCCTCTTGAGATTTCATTCAAAGAGGAGGACATAATAAATCTATGTAGTGGTTGGTGATATACGTTGACTTGGCTGGACTAGGTGCCCAATTGTTTAGTCAAACAGTAGTATAGATGTTGCTATAAAGATATTTTTTAGATGTGGCTAAGTTTTCAATCAGTTGACTTTAAATAAAGGAGATCACTCTCAATAATACACATGGGCCTCTCCCAAACAGTTGAAGGTCTAAGAGCAAAAGCAGGTTTACCAGAGAAGGAGAAATGCAGCCTCCAGACTAAAACAAGAAAATCTCTCCTGACTTTCTCCTAATGAAGACTGCCTGTGTTTCCAGGCTGCCAATCTGCCCTTCAAATTTCAGACTAGTCAGCCCTCACAATGAGCCAATCCCTTAAATTCTCTCCTTCTCTCTCTTTCAACTCTGTTTCTGCATGCTTATGTGTGACTCTTTGAATCACTCTCCAACTCACTAAGTTTGAAGTTCAATGAGTACACTCACCACTTCAATATTAAAATACGCCATATATTAGTTGGCTAAGGTTGTCACAACAGTGTTATAAACTAGGTGGCATAAACAACAAGAAATCTGTATTTTGCAGTTCTGACAGATAGAAGTCTGAAATCAACGTGTTATAAGGGTCTGTTAATCCTGGGGACAAGGGAAGACTCTGTTCCAGGCCTTTCTCTGCTGCTTGTGCTGTGTCCTGGTCACATGGTGTTATCTCTGTATGCATCTGTATCAAAATGTCTCCTTTTTATAAAAGCACCAGTCACATTAGATTAGGTCCCACTGTAAACTTCAATTTAATTACTTCTATCATGACTTTATTTCTAAAATTAGAGTTTCCATGCCTTAATTGTTTATTCCAGGTAAGAGTGAGTATAGTAAGAATGTTACATTTTCACATACTGGGCATTCAGACTTCAACATAAAAATTTTGATGGAACATAATTCAACCCATAATAAAACTTGGCAGTTTCCCCTGATTTAATTTTGGAATATTATGAAATAAAATAGTACATGTTTTTCTATAAAGTCTCATAAATCTGTCATTTAAAAATTTTACCTTTCTACAGATCTTCTATGCTAGGTTTGCTTGTTCATTAGGTTTTCCTTTACTTTACTCATTCAGTGTCTCCTTATTCATTAAAATTTGGTATTTTTTGGTATTTGGTGGCTAAATGCCTCTAAACTATGTCTACCACCAGACTAAGATCCTCTTTCTTAAAAAATTAAAATTATAAAAGTATATATTTCTTTAACTGTATCCAATACGTCTTTCATCCCTTCTAAATCATATGACATCATAACTAGTATATCATTCATTTACACACATGATTTTCTTTTGTAAATCTGTTAATAAATGAATACACTTTTGTTTTTTAGGGTTGATAACATTTATTAATATTAAATTACTATATCTTTATTGCTTTGTCATAGATTGTCAATGAAGAAAAACCTCAATCTATGTCCACGATATTTATTCAGGAATAAATTAATGCTTTAGCTCTCACACACAGGATCAAGTGTTCCATTATTAAATACATCCAGAAAACTTCAAGGACACATATAGACTTTGGACAATCCTGTTCATTCATAAAAGCACATAGATGTATACTATGACTTTAAGACCTACTTCTTATATTTCTTTGTATTGTTGCAGTAAAGTTACAAGCTGATTATAGACATTTTCTTTTATCCTGTATAATCTTAACTATTCAATTGTGGAGGGCATAAAATATATTCTAAATTATATGCTGCAGGAAGTATTGCCATTCAAAGAGAAAGAGTAAGCATAATTACTTATTTAGATTAAGCAAGCCTTCTCAATGCTGGCATTTATTGTACACATTTACATATTGTAAAAAGCTTTAAAAATACATGTTAATATAAAAAGAAGAATGTTCTCAAAACCAATGGTGACTAAAGTACATTGTTTTTATAAGTGTATATTTGTATGGCTTATATTTTAAACTCAACTTACATTAAAGTATATATTAATAATTAAGCTTACTAATCTAGATGAGTTTAAAAGTGCATGTTAGGTTGTGAAAGCATATGCCTGCTTATTTTGATTTGCTCTTAAAACCCCAATTTATAAAATAATCAACACTAATTAATATGGAGAAACCTTATAAATAATTTATGAAACAAACACAAGGAAACTGACTTATGTTTTATTTTTGGATAATAAACAATAGAATGACAAAATTTTGTATTTTCTCATCATACTGCATGGGAAGTTAGCCCTATAAATCTCCATGCATCTCAGTGCCTGTTAAATAGCACAGAATAAAATCAATGGTCAATGAAATTGTATTTTCAAGCTTCAAAGTGCTATAAACAATAGCATACCATAAAATAGAAAACCATAAAAAAGCAAACTCTTCTGTAAGGAATATAATTGATTGTTTCCCTTCTGTTGATGATACTGGTGGTAGTGATTTGAATATCAATAATGATACAATTATAATAATAGTTAAAATAGGTTACTTCAGATTCTATAAATGACTGTGACTTAGACATATGCTATGTTCTGCCGGTTGTCCAAGCATGGTCCCTCGTTTCCATCAGATCCCTGTCTTCACCATATCTGTGTCCCAGCTGTGGTCCTGCCAGGCAGCACAGCACTCCTGTGTTTTATCTAAGGCATGTGACTGGGTTTCAAAACTCTGTCTCCAATTTTTAGGGACCCAGCATGAGCAGACAAGTGCTGATCCTCTGGGGGAAGGTCTTTCAATACTGTACCAGTAAAAGCAGGATAGCACAGTAGCTGGAGTTTACAGTAATTGCAATAAAAAGCTGGCATCAAGATTGGCTGCTTTCAGCAGGTGTGTTCCTATGCTAATAAAAGGGGCTGCATGTTGACATCTGCCAGATCTTTTGCCCTTGGAGAGGCCATGCCACCTCTCCCAAATGCACTCCCAGAAGGGGAACTGGTTTTCCCAATGTGACCCAGGGGATCTTCAAACCACACTGCCTACTACTGGGCTTCTGCTCTCCTTTCCCACAGAAGCAATGCTATGCCCACCATGCACCAACTAGCAGTGGTTCAGACTTCTAAAGCTTCAGGATTTGGGCTCCAATGCTTGGAAAATCTTGCCATCATCAGCCACCCTAGTTTTCCCAGTCAATGGTTTTGGATAAATGTTTCTCTGGTTCAATTCCCTGTGTGCTGCCTTCTGTTTCTCTCCCTCTCCCGCTCTCTCTCTCTCCCCCCCTCTCTATCTCTCTTTCTCTCTCTTCTCTCTCCTCTCTCCAAGATCAAAGCTCCCTCCTCTCCATAGTACCCATGCTTCTTTTCTCCCCTGAATCACTGAATCATGTCTCTGCATCTCTTACCTTCCACGATGTGGCTTCTTTTCTCCCTCTAGTTCTACAGTTTATTTTCTCCTCATTCAGATTGGTCTCTTGGGTGTTCAGAATGTTTTGATATTTATCTGGCTGTGCTTTAGGGAAAAGGCAAGCCTAGGGTCATGCTGCTATAGTCCAGAACAAGACAGGAATAGCCACTGTCACCATTATATTTAATATAGTACTGGAGGTCTTAACCTCAGCAATCTCAGCAATCAGACAACAGAAAGAAATAAAAGGCATCCAAATTGGTAAGGAAGAAGTGAAACTTTCACTATTTGCATATCACATGATACTCTATGTATAAAACCTGAAAGACTTCACCAAAAAATTGCAAGAAATAATAGAATTCAGCAAAGTTAAAGGATATAAAAATCAATGTACTGAACTCTGCCGCATTTCTATACACCAGAAACAGAGCAGCAGAAAAAGAAATCAAGGAATCTATCCCATTTTCAATTGCACCAAAACAATAAGATACCTAGGAATAAATCAAAGCAAAGAGGTAAAAGATTTGTACTCTGAAAACTATAGAAAACTTATGAAAGAAAATGAAAAGGACACAAAGAAATGGGAAAACTACATGCTCATGGATTAAAAGAAAAAATATTTTTTAAATGTCGATACTACCCAAAACAATCTGTACATTTAATTCAATCCCTATCAAAATACTACCAGCATTTTACACAGAACTAGAATAAACAATCTTAAAATGTGTATGAAACCACAAAAGACACCGAATAGTCAAAGCAATCCTGAAAAAGAAATATGAGGTTGGAGGTGTCACAATTCTGGATTTCAAGCTATATTACAGTGCTACAGTCATCAAGACAATATGGTACAAAAATAGATACATAGATCAACAGAACACAATAGAAAATTCAGAAATGGACCTACAACTATATGGTCAACTAAATGGTCAACTAATCTTTAACAAAGCAGTCAAGAATATCCTATAGGAAAAAGACAGTCTCTTCAACAAATGGTGCTGGGAAAATAGTACAGCAACATGCAGAAGAAAGAAACTGGATCACCTTCTTACACCACACATAAAAATAAATTCAAAAAGTATGAAAGACCTTAATGTGAAATAGGAAACCAACCATCAAAATCCTAGAGGAGAATTCAAGCAGTAACCTCTTTGACATCAGTCATAAGAACTTCTTACTAGACATGTCTCCTGAGGCAAGGGAAACAAAAGCAAGAGTGATCTATTGGGACTTCATTAAAATAAAACACTTCTGTATCATGAAGGAAAAAATCAGCAAAACTAAAAGGCAACCTACAAAATGGGAGAAGATATTCACAAGTGACATATACGATAAAGGGTTAATATCCAAAATCTATAAAGAACTTATCAAACTCCACGCCAAAAAACAAATAATCAAATTAATAAATGGGAAGAAGGTATGAATAGACATTTTTCTAAAGAAGACATACAGATGCCTTCACAGGCATGTGAAAAGATGCTCAACACCACCCATCATTAGGTAAATGTCATTGCAAGTACAATGAAATATTACCTCATACCTATCAGAATGGCTAAAATTGACAATATAAGAAATAACAGATGTTGGTGAGAATGCAGAGAAAGGGAAACCCTCTGACATTATTGGTGTTAATGCAAACAGGTGCAGCCACTCTGGAAAACAGTATGGACGTTCCTCTAAATGTAAAAGATAGAACTACCCTATGATCCAGCAATTGCATTACTAGGTATTTATACAAAGGATACACAAATACTGATTTGAAGGGGTATATGCAGCCCAATGTTTATAGTGGCATTATCAACAACACCCAAATTTTCAACAAAGAGCCCAGATTTCCATTGACTGATAAATGAATAAAAAAGAGGTGGCATACATATGTTGGAATATTAGTCATAAAAAATGAAATCTTGCCATTTGCAATTATATAAATGGAGCTAGAGTATATTACACTAAGTGAAATAACTCAGTAAGAGATAGACAAATACCATATAATTTCACTCATATATAGAATTTAAGAAACAAAACAGGAATGCCTGTCTGGCTTAGTCAGTGGAGGATGTGACTCTTAATTTTGTGATTATCAGCTAGAGCCCCAAGTTCAATGTAGAGATTACTCATATTTAAACATAAAAACAGGTAAACAGGTAAACATATGGGAAGGGAAAAATAGTAGAGAGGGAAACAAACCATTAGAGTATCCCAGTGATAGCAAACTGAGGATTGATGGAGGGAGGTGGGTAGGGATGGGGTAAATGGATGATGGGTATTAAGGAGGCCACTTGTTATGATGAGCAATGGGTGTTATATGTAAGTGATTAACATTCTCCCCCTGAAATCAATATTATAATGTTAACTAATTTAAATAAAAATTTGAAAAAAAAGAATAGCTAAAATCTCCTGAATGTGGGCAAAGAAATCAACCATTTTTATGAAGTTTAAGAGTTCCTGAACAGTATCTACCCAAATAAGACTACATGGAGAGACACTCTAATAAATTTGTTAAAAGACATCAACAGATGGAATTTTGGAAGTAACAAGAAAAAAGTGAGTAATGACATTTAAAGGAAAGCCCCATAAGATCTTATAGCAGAAACTTCACAGAAGAAAATAGGATGATATATTCAAACTTCTGAAAGAAAAACTCCAGCAAACAAAAATTCTATGCCTGACAAAATTATCTTCTAAAAATTAAGAAGGGATAGTCTTTCCCAGACAAACAAAAGTGAGAGAATCTGTTACCAATTGAGCTGCCTTATAAGAACTGTTTAAGAGAATTATTCAAAAGATTTCTTTTTCCCTGATGATGAGTGATGTTGAACATCTTTTCATGTGTCTCTTGGCCATCTGTATGTCTTTTTTGGAAAAACATCTTCGGCCCATTTTTGATTGGATTATTCATTTTTGGGGTGTTGAATTTTGTACATTTTTTATAGATTTCTGATACTCTTTATCAGATATATCATTTGCACATATCTACTCTTGTTCTCCATTCTTCTTTGTTACTTTTGTTCATTGTTTCCTTCTCTATGCAGAAGCTTCTTATTTTGAAGTACCAACAGTTTATTTTTGCTTTTGCTTCCCATGACTTAAGAGACATATCTAGTAAGAAGTTGCTATAGCTGGTGTCAAAGAGGTTACTGCCTGTGTTCTCCTCTAAGATTTTGGTGGCTTCCTGTTTCACATTTAGGTCTTTTATCCATTTGAATTTATTTTTGTGTTGTATAAGAAAGTGGTCCAGTTTCATTATCTTGCATTTACTGTCCAATTTTCCCAACTCTATTTGTTTGAAAGACTATCTTTTTCCCACTGGATATTAATCTGCTTTCTTAAAGATTATTTGACCATATAGTTGTGGGTCCATTTCTTGTTTTTTTAAATTCTATCCCATTGATCTATGCATCTGTTTTCGTGCAATATTTCGTACAATATTCTCTCGATTCCTACAGCTTTGTAATATAACTTGAAGTCTGGGTTTGTGAAATAAGTTAAACAGCAACAAGAAAGCATGTGAAAATATAAACATGAAGGGAAAAGTATACACATAATCAACACAGAACGATGTAAATTTGTAATGGTAGTGCATGAATTATGTTTAACCTTGATATAAAAATTAAAAGAAAGAAATAGTAAGAATAACTATAATCACAAAAGTTTGTTAATAGATACAATATTAAATTAAGTCAACTCTGACTTCAAGTAAACAAAGTGTGTGTGTGTGTGTGTGTGTGTGTGTGTGTGTGTGTGTGTGTGTATTTAGGGAGTAAAAGTATAAAGGCTTTGTATACAGTGAAGTGAATTTGTTATAAATTTAAATAGACAATTTTAACTACAAGACATTTTATGTAAGCTTCATGGTAATTAGAAGAAAAAAAACAATATACATTTATAAATGAAAAGAAACTAAAGGAAATAATTACAAGAAATTACCAAATAATAAAGGAAGGCAGTAAGAGAGGCTGACAGAGACAATACCAAAACAGACAGAAAATTGTTAACAAAATGGCAGTATTAAGTCCATACATATCACTAATTAAGTGTAGATAAACTAAACTCTTTAATCAAAAGACAGAAGATGGCTGAGTGCATTAAAAAAGCAACAAACAAAAAAACCAAAATCCAGTGATTTACTGTCTAAAAGAAACTCACTTCAAATTTAAGAACACACATAGACTAAAAGTGAAGAAAAAATATATTCCATGCAAATAGTAACCAAAAGAAATCAAGAGTATTTATAATTATATCAAACAAGGTAGAATTTAAGTCAAAAATTGTTTCTAAAATGAAGTTCATTATATAATTTTGAAAGAATTCAACAGGAAGATATAACAATTATAAATGTATATACACTCAATGTCAGAGAACCTAAATGTAGAAGACAAATATTGGCAGATCTGAAGAGAGCAATAACAGCAATACAATAATAGAAGGAGACTTTAATACCCCACTTGCAATAATAGATAGACCACCAAGACAGAAAATCAATAAACTGTGGTCTTAACACTGTAGACCAAACAGACCTAACAGACACATTTAGAACCTTCCATATAATAGGAGAATACATATTCTTCCCAAGTGAACACAGAATATATTCTCAAAAGATCATGTATTAAGTTGCAAAGCAAGTCTCAACAAATTTGAAAGGTTGGAATCATTCCGTGTATTTTTTCAGATCACAAAGTAATGAATCTAGACATTAATAATAATTAGAAATAATAAGAAGAAAATAGGTAAAAAAAGTATAGGGAAACAACACTCACATTTTTAATAATCATTATGTCGAAGAAGAAATCAAAAGAAAATTTTAAAATATTCTAAAACAAATAAAAACAAAAATATAATATACCAAGATCATACCTACACTTATGATGAGGATGGCATAATGAATAGAATTGCTGAATCATCTGAAGCTAACATATATTGTTAAAATTTCCTATTCGCCAAAGCCAAATATAGATTCAATGCAATCCCTATCAAAATTTCATGGTATTTTTAACAGAACTTTAAAAGAAATCCTTAGTTTTTGTAGAACTCCAAAAGACCCTGAAAGCAATTTTTCATGTTTTCTATGATAATATGTAAGTTATCTAGATAGACAGATATAGAATAATAAACACACATACATATGCATAAAATTTTATTCTTAAAAAAGATCGGCCATTTTTCAACTACATGTATCAACTTGGAAGCCATTATGTTAAGTGAAATAAACCAGAGAGAGAAAGAAAAATACTCCATGATCTCACTTACTTGTGGAATCTAAAAAATTCATATATTCTATTAAATTCACAGAAGCAAATATTAGCATGGTGGTTACCAACGGTGGAGAGTGGAGTAAATAGTAATAGAGATGTTAGTCAAATGGTACGTTTTTAATTACGTAGGGTAAATAAATCCTACATCTGATGTACAATATGGTGCCTAAGGTTAATAGCATTGTATTTTATACTTGAAATTTGCTGAGAATTGATTTTAAGTGTTCTCACCACCCACACACAAAAAGGTAAGTATATGACACATTTCACATGTTAATTAGCTTGACTATAATAATCACTTCACAGGGGATGTCCTGCACCTTCAATACATATACACAATTTTATTTTTAAAAAGACTGAAGAATAATACTCTTCAGAATGAAAGAAAAATGCCTTCTGTTACTACATTTTCTCTATCCTTAATACTGTCAGTTGCTAAATTTCTGAACTGACAAAAGTACTGTTGTAAAAAAAAAAAAAAAAGAAAAGAAAAAAGTGATCTTACCTTAGATTGTTCTTCTCTTTTCATCTGAACTTAAAACACTTCAAGAAAGACCTCCAAATGTCTCATTCATTTTCCAATAATAGGTATATCATTCTCTAAATATAGATAATTACTAAAAAGTAAAAGAGAAAAAAAATATTAAGTAAAAATATACTCTAGGTGAATTAAAAAGGAAAAGGAAACATACAAAACAAAAGTGTGCACAGAAGGTAAGTCAAACTATGATAAGCATTATGTAAGCCTCAGAGATTTTTGTGAATGTTAGGCAGCATTACTGAAATACAGTGGTTAACACAATGCTAAATTCCCAATTATCTGGTGGGTTTAATTCAATCACAATTATATTCCTGGAATAATTTTTAATGTATCTAAATAAATAAATATCTAAATTATAATTATACTAGTACAGACAATATTTTATAAACACTGCATTAAGCCTAGTACTTAAGTGCTATTTATTTCAATAAAAATAATCTAAAACTAAAAACAGTGTGTAGTACTAGAAATACAGATTAAAGTACAGTTTGCAAAGATCTAAGTTTCAAATCTGTGTCAATATTTCATTTGTTGGTAAAAGTTGAAACTCAAAATAGTAAATAAATCCTGATAATCATTATTTATTTGAGGATAAATTCTTCCTTCATGAAAATATTATTTAGCAAGTTGAGATTATTTAAATTATAACATAAAAGACATCATCAGATAAATATAATAAAAAGAAAAATAATACAAACTGAATTCCATAGTTTAAATATTTGAAACACAATAGGTTATAACAAAATGTGCTAATTTCCAGCAGTTTCGTAAAATGTTCAAGTTCTAAGAGCACAAGTAAGAAAATAGAAATATGCAAGACCTCTGTATTAATAATTATTTTGGCCTATTGTCTAATTATAGGTAAATTAAAAATAAATGAAGTGCCAGTTAATAAATAAATAAAATAATTTGATAATAAAATGATGTATAAATAACTTGAAAATATTGGAAAAAGTACACTTAATATGTAACTACTAGAATCATGGCTTTAAGTAAATATAATTGTCATGATATGATAAATCTGAAAATGGGACATGTATGTACAATAAGATTCCAATTTCATATGTCAGAATTTTAAGAGGAATTTTCTATGGTAGAAAGGCTCTTACTGAATTTTAACTTTATTTTATGGCTATATGTATTGTACAAACAATCTGTAAAATATATTACTTCATAATCAATGAAAATCTGTTCGTAAAATATAAAATTTACTTTTTTATAAATGCTTATTATTTTGAGAGAAAGAGAGCATGAGTGAGGGCGAGGCAGAGAGGAGAGGAAAAGAGAGAACTTGAAGCAGGCTCTGTGTCATGAATGCAGAGCTGAATGTGGGGTTCAGTCTCATGAATTATAAAATTATGACCCAAGTCAAAACAGTCAGTTACTTAACCAATTGAGCTGCCCAGATGTCCCTGTTTAATTTATGCTTGATTGGATTGTTTCTGCAACTAAAATGTAACATGGCATAATTTTCTTTTAAATGTTTCATAAAATAGAGGCTCCTGGGTGGCTCTGTCAGTTAAGTGTCCGACTCTTGCTTTCAGCTCAGGTCATGATCTCACAGTTCCTGAGATGGAGTCCTGAGTGAGGTTCTGCTCTGACAGTGTGGAGCTTGCCTGGGATTCTCTCTCTCCCTGCCTCTCCCCTGCTCACACACTTGCATGCTCTCTCTTTCTCTTTCAAATAAATAAAAAATAAATAAAAATAAAATGTTCATACAATAAACTGGGGCACCTGCGTGACTTAGTTGATCTGATCAGTGTGACTTGATTTTTGGCTTGACTCGTTCCCAGAGTCATAGGATCAAGCCCTACATTGGATCTTTTGGGTATGGAGCCTGCTTGAGATTTTCTCTCTCCTTCCCTCTGCCCCTCCCTTGCTCGCTATCTCACTCTACCTCTCTATATATGTATAAATTTTTTTCTCATAAAATAATTGCTTTGAAAACTTCAGTTTCTATAATCTATAATTTAACTCTTTTCACAGTCTTTTTTTTGCCTGGATTTCAGCTATTATTGAATAACTATTACCAATACACTTAGCGACCTTCAGAAGCCAGTGAAGAAGACATCATGCTATCTTGATTATTCCATGTCTACAGTCAAGCAACTATAATTGGAGAATCTAGGTTTTCAGCATATAAAAATGAGAGAATTAGAGATTATGGACGCAGATTTAAGATAACATTCAATTTAATAATACTCTAAAAACCAAGAAAACCCAGGCAGTGGATTTCCAGGTTTAGGATGTAAAGTCTTTTTTAAAATTGCCATTTTCCTTTTACCTCATTGGATCAGGCAGATAGGTAATGTGGAAAGGTTAACTTCTGAGGAAAAACATGAATGGAAAACTTATACACAACACCAAATCACTGGAAAAATGATAATCACCTTTCCATTATATTGGGACTCTCACAAGTAATACGTTTTGTTAAATATTCTTTTCTTGGTGAGTTACTTTCTTTTGGTTTTCCAAATGGGAACTTGCATACTATAACTTGAATTGGTAGTAACAATATCACACATACACATTTCTTTAATCATGTGATATAATTTAGAAGTACTAATTTTAAAAACTTAAAACATATTATCTAATCAATATTCTGAAGCCTATCTGGTAGCAGACAAAGAAACAATCATCAAAAATAAGACAGAGTATTACAATAAAGGGATGTTTTCACCCTAAATTTTTGTTTTAAGCTCTCATAGTACTATAGAGTAATAGGAAGAACACATTGGAAACAGTGTTAGAAGAACCTAAGTGGTACGCTATCTTCTTTTAATGAAATATTTCACCCAGAATGTGGTAGGTACCCAATAAATGTTCTTAGAAATCAGTTGAATTAGTAACACTTCTCTAAAGACAAAAAATTAAAAAAGCTAGGCTGCAAAATGCTTGCCTTTTTTGAGGGAAATGGAAGAAATATGTCTCTATGCTACTTTATTCTGATAAATAACATACCTTCTGGTCCCTAGTGGTGAATATTATTTGTCACATTGAGTGAAAATTTTGTTTTCTATTATGGTACTCTAAAGTGAAAAACAGTTTTTTTTTTTAAATGTGACACTATAGAAAAGCAAAAAGCAACTGAAGTTTTAAAGACAAGAAAAAATCACATAGTTGCCATTCTTAGATGTGCATATCTGAAACTTCAAATTAAAAAATATATATTGTGTTCTCTGTTGGGTGCCTCTTCAAATAAATAGTTCATGACAGTACTTTTAAAAACTATTTCTTTTGGTTTTGGCTTATTTTTGCTTTCTCATATAAAAATTTGTTTGAGTTTAGAAAAAAAGTATTTTTTCCCAGGTAAAAAAACAAAGGAAGTTATAGGAAGTTATCCAGTGATATGAATCACATGAACTTTCAATTTACATAATGGCACAATTTAAAAAATTAAAATTTACTTTGTAATAAGGTTAACTTTTCTTAAGTCTTAGAAAAGCTGTCTATATTCTTTATAGAGATATTAAATTTGTTTTAATTTTTCAGATTTTTCCTTAGCTTATTTTGATAACTCTTTCCCTATTTTGTACCCCCTTTGAATTAAAAATACAAATTATAAATTTCTAAGTCTTAATAAGTATAAAAGTAATTATTTTCAAATGAGAATAAGCTAACACAGAGATTGTTTAAAATTAAAACATACATAGCAGGAAATTATATTTTCAATATTTGCAAACTGAGAACATTTGCACAGTCTTAAATATTTTCACCAGGAACATATGTGCATTAAAAACATTTAACTTTATTTTCTTTTCTCTCCATATGCAAAAGAACTAGTTTCTTATTCTGGGTTTTATTTTTATTTTTCAAATGTTGTCAGAGCAAATGTTCAAACATTAATAAAATTCATGGTTTGGGAAAAGTTTGGAAGAATAATGTACATCTATTCATATTCTACCTTAAAATCTGAACTGTTTAATAAATTGTTTTTATTTTTTTCTTAAATTTTATTTAAATTCAAGTTAATTAACATATAGTGCAATAATGGTTGCAAGAGTAGAATTTAGTGATTCACCACCTACATATGACATCCAGTGCTCATACAAAGGCCTGCCTTGCCAGTTAACGCATCCCACCCCCACCCAACGCCCCTCTAGTAACTCTCCATTTCTGCTCTGTATTTATGAATCGGGTTTTTAAAAATTTTTTAATGTTTATTTATTTTGAGAGAGACAGATAGAGTGTGAGCAGGAGAGGGGAAGAGAGAGACACACAGAATTTGAAGCAGGCTCAAGGTTCTGAGCTGTCAACACAGAGCCTGATGTGGGGCTTGAACTAATGAGCCATGAGATCATGACCTGAGCTGAGGTTGGACACTTAACCAACTGAGCCACCCAGGTGCCCCAAGAATCTCTTATGGTTTGCCTCTTTCTCTGTTTTTATCTTATTTTCCCTTCCCTTCCACTATGTTTCTGTTTTGTTTCTTCAATTCCACATATGGGTGAAATCAAATGATATTTATCTTTCTCTGGGTTATTTCGCTTAGCATAATATAAATTGCTGCAAAGGGCAAGATTTCATTCATTTTGATTGCTGTGTAATATTCCATTATACATACACACCATCTTCTTCATCCATTTTTCAATGGATATCTGGCCTCTTTACATAATTTGGTTATTGTTGATAGTGCTGCTCTTAACATCAATTGACCTCACTTCCTCAACAGAGCACTACCAGGCACTGAGCTCCAAAACTTCACACTCTGCACTCCAGTGATTATAGAATCCTGGAGTTATTGAAACCCTCTCATTTCTCCCTGTAAACGGTTTTGGGGAACACTTTTTTTTTCCAGTTCCCTGTGAGTTTTTTCACTCCTTCTCTTTTTCTCCAGCTATTTTCAGGGGGAGTGCTCTTCTTGCTCAGTCCCAATGCACTGCAGTCTTCCCTTTCTCTTTCTCTCTCTGTCCTCTCTCCTCAAAAATAGTTCCCTACCCTCCATGGCTCAGCAGCTTTTTTCTCCCCCAATTCACTTCTCCTTACTGCATACCTGCCAAATTCCTTTGCTCTCATTATGCAGATTGTTGCATTAATCCCCATATCAATTTGCTAGGTGTTCAAAATGGTCTGATGCTGATCTAGCTGTGTTTCAATGACAAGACAAGCTCTGGATCCCCATACTATTCTGCCATCTTAAGTCTTCCTGATTTCTTTTTTTAAACTTATTTATTTATTTTTTTTTTAGAGAAAGAGAAAGAGCAGTGGAAGGGAGGAGAGAGAGGGAGAGAGAGAATCCCAAGCAGCACCTACGCTATCAGCACAAAGCCAATGCAGGACGCCTCACATGAACTGTGAGATCCTGACTTGTGTGAAATCAAGAGTCAAATGCTTCACTGACTGAGCCATCCTGGTGTCCCTTAAATTCTTTAAATTAAAGAGTCAAGAGAACTTCATCTTTACTGAACCACAGAAAAGACTACAACCTTAAACCACACATTGATATGTATTGTAAAGATACACAGAAAATAAATAATAGTGGGAGGATACTAATTGTAGGGGTGTTACTCGCTCCTTTAATATACCCATTATATTTTGTATAGCATAATATTTAACAATATTTGTTCTTTCAATCCATGAGCATGGAATGTCTTTCTATTTCTTTTTGTCATCTTTAATTTTTTTCATCAGTATTTTAGAGTTTTCAGTATACAGGGCTTTTACCTCTTTGGTTAGGTTTATTCCTAAGTATCTTACTGTTTTGGGTGCAATTGTAAGTGGGATTGATCCCTTAATTTCTCTTTTTTGCTGTTTCATATTTGGTGATAGAAATGCAACAGATTTCTGTACATTGTTTATGCATCCTGCAACTTAACTGAATTTGTGTATCAGTTCTAGCTATTTTGGGTTTTCTACATATACATATTTTAAACACTTCTCTGATTTAGTTTTATCATTTTTATTAATAGCTAATAATATATTTAGTCTTTACGTGTAGTATCCATTGGTTCTCAATTTAAAACATGCACTTTTATTTCCATATCTACTTATCCCATTCACATATTTTAGTTACATTAATTTTATACCACAGTCACTAATCTATTCTTTAACTAGGGTTTTTGAAATTTATTGATTTTATCTCATTTTATTCAATTTTCATATTTTGACATTTTAAAATCGGTTTATTTGCAATATAATTTATTAGATAGCAAGTTTTTCTTCTATTATTAAAATTATTAGACATGCTCTGTTCCATAAGTCCTCACATTTGTAGACATTATTAGATAGAACCAAAGATCTTTGGGTCAATCTCTTCTGGCCTCACACCTTTAAGCTTATAGGTGTGCCTGGGTGGCTCAGTCGGTTAAGCATCCGACTTGGGCTCAGGTCATGTTCTCACAGTTCGTGGGTTCGAGCCTGGAGCCTGTTTCAGATTCTGTGTCTCTGTCTCTCTGACCCTCCCCTGCTCACGCTATCTTTCTCTCTCAGAAATAAATAAAACATTTAAAAAATTATAAGCTTGTATACTATTTTCCAATTCATTTTTCATTGAAACATAATTGACATGCAATGTTATATTAGTTTCAAATGTGCAACTTATTGAATCAACATTTCTATATATTAGTCAGTGCTCACTATGATACATGTAATCACTGTCTGTCACCAAAACCATTATTACAGTATTATTGACAATGTTACCTATGTAGTACTTTTCATATCTGTGAGGTATTTATTTTATGACTGTCCTTTTTACCTCGTGAACCTTTTTATCTCAACCTCCCCTCTGGTAACCATCAGTCTGTTCTATATATTTAAAAGTCTAGTTTTTTGTCTGATTATTTCTTGTCTTTCTTGTTTGTCCATTTAGTTTGTTTGGTTTGTTTTCTAGATTTCACCTGTACATGAAATAATATGGCATTTGTCTTTTTCTGTATTATTTTACTTACCATAGTATTTTTTCAGTTCATCCATGTTGTCACAAATGGCAAGATCTCATTTTTTATGGCTGAATAACATTCTATTGTGTATTTATTATGTTATGAGAATTCTTATGTTTTTTAAACATAGTTACCATCCTTAATCAAGTTATTTATTTTTTATAGATATAGTCTCATTCTCTTGCTGTGTTTGCTGTTTACAAATTTACTTCATAAAAAGGATTACTGATTGAGTTAATAAGCTGTTGGTAATTTTAATACAGGTATTAAAATTATGTGCTTGATCTTTGTTTGGAACCTGAATAGCCAAAGTAGACTTAGAAAGAAATGCTAGAGGCATTACAATTCCAGATTTCAAGTTCTATTATAAGGCGATAGTCATTGAGACACTATGATACTGGCACAAAAGTAGGCACAGGTCAATGGAACAGAATAGAAAATATAGAAATGAACACACAACTATAGTCAATTAATCTTCAGCAAAGCAGGTAAGAATGGTCAAAGGGAAAAAAGTCTTCAACAAATGATACTGGGAAAATAGGGCATCCATATGCCGAAGAATTAAACTGGACCACTATCTTACACTATACATACATACATAAAAATAAATTCAAAATGGATGAAGGGCCTAAATGTGAGACCTGAAAGCATAAAAATCCTAGAACAGAACACAAACAATAACCGCTTTGACATTGGCTATAGCAACTTCTTTCTAGATCTGCCTCCTGAAGCAAGGGAAACAAAAGCAAACACAAACTCAATTATTGAGACTTCATCAAAATAAAAAGCTTCTGCATGGTGAAGGAAACAACAAAATGAATAGGCAACCTACAGAATGAAAGAAGGTATTTGTGAATGACATATTTGATAAAGGAATAGTATCCAAAATCTATAAAGAACTGACCCAATTTGGGGCACATGGGTGGCTCAAATGGTTAAGCACCAACTTCGGCTAGGTGGTGATCTCCCAGTCTATGAGTTCAAGCCGCACATTGGGCTCTGTGCTAACAGCTCAGAGCCTGGAGCCTGCTTTGGATTTTGTGTCTCCTTCTCTCTCTGCTCCTCCCTCACCTGTGCTCTATCTCTAGCTCTCTCTCAAAAATAAATGCTTAAAAATTAAAAAAAATAACTGACACAAGTTAATACCAAAAAAATAAATAATCCAATCAAAAATGGGCAGGAGGTATGAATAGACATTTTTACAAAACAGACAGAAGAAAAGATGCTCAACATCACTCATCATCAGGAAAATACAAATCAAAACTACAATGAGATATTACCACACACCTTTCAGAGTAGCTAAACTCAACTACACAGAAATAACAGGTTGTTGGTGAGGATGTAGCAAAATGAGAACACTCTTTGAGTATTGGTGGGGATACAAACTGGTACCATCACTGTAGAAAACAGTATAGAAGTTGCTCACAATGTTAAAAATAGACCTACCTTATGATCCAGCAGTTGTACTAATAGGTATTTACCCAAAAGATACAAAAATATGAGGCACCTGGGTGGCTCAGTCAGTTGAGTGACCGACTTCAGCTCAGGTCATGATCTCACCACTCGTGGGTTCAAGCCCCACATCAGACTCTGTGCTGACAGTTCAGAGCCTGGAGCCTACTTCAGATTCGGTGTCTCCTTCTTTCTCTTTCCCTCCTCTGTTGGCACTCTGTCTCTCTCTCTCAAAATAAATAAATATTTTAAAAAGATACAAAAATATTAATTCAAAGGGATACATGCACCCCAATGTTTAAGTAGCATTATCTACAATAGCCCTACTATGGAAGCAGCCTAAGTGTTCATCGACTGGTGAATGGATAAAAATAGGTGGTGTATATAAACAATGAAATATTATTGAGCCATAATAAAGAATGAAATCTTGTCATTTGAAATCCTGAATTGGAACTAGATAGTGTTATGCTAAGCAAAATAAGTCAGTCAAAGAAAGACAAATACCACATAATTTGACTCATGTGGAATTTAAGAGGGGAAATGAGTATAGGGAGAAAAAATAGAAAGAGAGAGGCAAATCAGGAAACAGACTTTTAACTACAGAGAACAAATTGGTGGTTACCATAGAGGAGGCAGGTGGTGGGTTAGTTAAAGAGGTGCTGGGGCTTAAGGAGTGCACTTGTGATGAGCATTAAGGTGTTGCATTCAAGTGCTGAATCACTAAATTTTATACCTGAATTACTATCACTCTTTATGTTAACTAACTGGACTTTAAACACAAACTTAAAATAAAGTACATGGTAGTACTTAAATAAAACCAGATTGTGGTAAGATTATCTTTCATCTTCTTGACTATCTTCTTGTGTATGTATCATCATTGCACTTACGGAGAAAAAATTTTTAAATTGACATAGTATCTTTTAAGGATAAGTTGTATTTTCTTTCTGTGTCTTTGTGATGTCTTTTTGTATTTTTTTCATTTGTAATACATGATTCTCATTCTTTTCCATAATAGTGTCCATAACATTTTAAAGGAATGCTATGACTTGTACTGTACAACAAAGGAAAAACAGAAAGAGAAGCTAACTAAAATTAGGTCACATTAATAGCCTTTCTCCCAAGGAGAAAGAGTTTCACTATTGAATAACATGTGATTAGAGACATAGTAAACTTTTCTGTCTTGTTTTTAGAGAAGAAAGCTCCAGACAAAAGATGTCTGATCTATAAAAATAAGTAATCAAAATGCTCGTGTAACATACACTACATATTTTCAAACAGGTGCTCAAAGAAGGATTCATAGGTGTAATTCTTTACTAATTAAAAAATAATGAATATACCCTGTAAGCATTTGGCTCAAGAAGCAAGAAAAAACTACCGAAAAAAGTCATGGAGATACAGAAGAAAGATTGCATAATGAAAGTCTATACATTAATAAAACTAAATTATTTCTAAGTTAGAGTCATTTCTTTTTACAAAATATAAAATGTAAGTTCTAAGATATTCATATTTAGAAAAGGTAAAGAAAAACAGGTATTAAAGTATGGAAGTGAAGGAATATTATTGAGACATTACTTTTCTTATAAAAGTATATTTACAAAATACATCTCAGAAAACAACTGTTGTACAACAACTGCAAATCAACCAACATGCTACAACAATGAATCAGATTCCCAATGGAATTCCCAATGGCTATAAAGCCATTAAGGAAAAGATGATGATGACACCTTTTAATTTTTAGAGGCTGCCAAAAAAATTGAAGTTTAATGTTTTTTTTATTTAAGTTTATTTTTCTTAGAGAGAGAGAGAAAACACAATCTAGGGAGGGGCAGAGAGAGGGAGAAAGAGAGAATCCCAAGAAGGCTCTACACTGCCAGCACAGAGCCTGATGCCGGGCTTAAATTAATGAATCGTGAAATCATGGCCTGAGCTGAATTCAAGGGTGAAGTCCTTAACCAACTGAACCTCCCAGGCACCTCAAAGCTTAATGTTTTCTATATGGCTGATGACTTGAGCCTTAATAATAACAAGGACTTCTGTTTTAAGGAAACAGAAGAGTAAAAATATAACAAAAAGAGAAGTTAATCACATTATATATTTCTGAAGAAAGACGAACAGTATTTTTTTCTTTAAAAAAAACCCATCAAGATGATGAAGGATGTTACTCCCACCATCAGTCTCCCACACAAGACCAACTAGCCAACAACCATAGACAAGACCCCGTTGTAAAACTCCCAAAAAACAATGGTGGTGTTGAAGCACCACAATGCGTAAGAGAGAACAAGAAGGAACAAATTAGAAGGGTAAGAAGACCAAGTATACTTGATCACATCAGCCATTCCCTAAACAAAGCCTCTCTGGACCTATATTTTTACCAAAGATGGACATCTAGCTTCCCCAGCATCTCAAGACATCCCAGAGTTGCACTCAGACCTTGCCTCAGGGGGATCACTGGGGATCAGATAGAGAAGGCAGGCAGTAATGATTTTATGGATATGACACCCAAAGCACCAGCAAAAAAAGCAAAAGGAAGTAAGTGACATTACATCAAACAGAAAAGTGTCTGCACAGCAAAAGAAGCAATCAACAAAATGAAAAGGCAATACATGGAATGGAGAAAATATTTTCCAACTACCTATCTGATAAGGAATTTACAACAATATATAAGGGACACATGTAGCATAGTAGCAAAAATAATCTGATTATAATGGGCAAAGGAGCAGAATACACATTTTTTCCAAGGAAAATATTCACCTGGCCAACAGGAACAGGAAAAGATGCTCAACATCACTAATTGTTAGGGAAATGCAAAACAAAGCCGCAGTGAGAAATCACCTCCCACTTGTTAGAAAGGCCATATCAGCAAACAGCAAGCTAAGAACTAAGTGCCAGGGCAGATGTGGAGAAAAGAGAACCATGTACCTTATTGATGAGATTGTAAACTGATGCAACCACTATGGAAAATAGTATGAAAAGTCCTCAAAAAATCAAAATTAAGGTTACTACATGATAAAGCAATTCCACTTCTGTATATATATCTGAAGGAAATGGAATTAGTCTCAAAATTATATCTGCACCCCACCCCATGTTTATTGCAGCATTATTTACAGAAGCCAAGACATGAAAACAACTTAAATGTTGACGAATGGGTCGCACACATGCGCACACATGCAAACACACACACACGCACGCACACACGCACACACACACGCACACACACGCGCACACACACACGCACACACACGCAAATATTTTTCAGCCAAATAAAAGAGAAAATCTGCCATTTATGACAACATAGATGTACCTTGGAAACACTGCTAAGTGAAATAACTCAGAGAAATAGAAGTAGTGGATCATGTTACTTAAATGAAATTAAAGAAAAGGAAAAATACCTAATAAAACAGAGAGCAGATTGGTAGTTGCCTGAGATAGGGGAGTGGGAGTTTGTGGGAAATGGATGAAGGTAGTCACACGGTATGAACTGCCAATTATAAAATGAATGACTTCTGGGATGTAATATACAGCATGGTGACTATGGTATACAATATATATTGCATATCTGAAAGTTGCTGATAGAGTAGATCTCAAAAATTCTCACTATACACACAAAAAAATTAACCATGTGAAGTGACAGAGCTGTCAACTATCCTTATTGTGATAGGATAGTTAACAGATCATTATTTTACCATATATACGTATATCAAATCCTTACAATCTGCATATTAAACTTAAAAAATATTACACATCTATTATCTCAATAGGGCTGCAAGAAAATAAGACCTCAAAAAGAAATATAGTGTAAACATCTAAAACACTTGAACTATAACATTACAAACTATCTAAAATAATAAGCAAAATTTTGGATTATTGTATCAACCTAACTTTTTTTTTTTTAATTTTTAATGTTTACTTATTTTGGAGGGAGGGAGGGAGGGAGGGATGGGGGAGAGAGAGAGAGAAGAGAGAGAGAGAGAGAGAGAGAGAGAATGAATCAGGTAGGAGCAGAGAGGGAGACACAGGACCCGAAGCAGGCTCCAGGCTCTGAGCTGTCAGCACAGAGCCCTCAGGGCTTGAACTCACTTAAAAGTGAGATCATGACCTGAGCCAAAGTCGGACATCTAACTGACTGAGCCACCCAGGCACCCCTCAACCTCACATTTTTAAAATATACTAATGCTAAGGCACCAAGTTTATTTTACCAACCATGAGCAACTACGTATTTCTTTGATTTATATCACATTTTGTAACAAAGCTTTCTCTAGATCTCTAATATATTTTAGCTTTGAAAACAATATTTAAAAATAATTCATTTTTAATATATATGGCATATGTTTTATGTTAATTTTTAAAGAAAATTTAAAATGGTATAAAATAAATCCACAAAAACATGTAAAGACAGAGGAAGTTACAATGCAACACATAAGATATAATATCCTTCCAAGTATTATGTTTTATGTCTGAGAAAAATCTAATTTTATTTAATTTTTTTAAGATTATTTAATAGTTCTATACCATTAAAAAGCACAGAAAAATTAAAGGTAAGAACATACACTAAGGTCATTTTCATTAACTATTTCAAGAATATTTTCTATTTGAATTTAGCAAAATAAAATGTAAGACATTGTAACATATTGACTCTATGCCTTTAAACAAAAAACATGTAATTAAACACAAATGGTCTGTAACCTGAAGATGAATTGGCAGCAGGAAACCTTGGTCTGTCTTCCAAAAGTAAATAATGTGCTAAAATGACTGATTGCTTACTAATCAAAGACGGCAACAATCTCAAGTCAAGGCTATCTGTCAGTAATCCTTTGAGCCTAGACAATAGTTTTCAATTCTTTCTCTATTTGTCATACCTGGGTTACTATGAACAATGTGCTAAGTTTGTTTTTGCAAACCTATTTTCTGTATTTTCCAGCAATAAAAAGGCTTATTTCATTGATTGGAAAAGAATTCATGTTACTTAAAATATTTTCATATTTCAATTATTCTGAAAAATTAAGTTGGAATATAATAATAAAATCTATCTCCCCTCATACATTTGACTGTAGAATGATTTGAGTTTTAATAAAACCATAGCAAATTTGGTGGTGCTAATATGTATATTCTATGCTTCAAGAAATTTTTAGAAGAAAATGATTTTACATGAATTATAGATCATATAATAAGTCTTATATTTTAAAGTGATTAATTGCATTAATTTATTATTATCATTAGTTACTAACTAGTAGAGTGAATATTTGTACTTGGATGCTTATTTGTCCAAGTAAAAATATTTATACTTGCTATATTTAATATTTATGTTTATTTAATATTTATACTTGAAATATTTATTCTTGCTACATAATTAACATCAAAGAGAAATATACCATATTCTGTCACATCAAAACTTATATACTTGCCAAAATTTCACATTTTGACCTATGAAAATGTCAATTCCATATGTTTCAGCTGATATATCCAAGAATTACAAAACATGTAATTCATGTGTTCTATTATATAACACAGTCTTCAAAAAATTTATTTGAATTTGAGCTGGGTCTGTGTGTAACCATTTCTACTAAGTGGAAAAACCTATCAGTCACTATTTGGTATGTAAAAATGATATGGAAACCCAGGCACTGAGAATATGGCTCCCTAAATATCAGGCATATGATGGTATACAAACAAGTACTTGATAGGGGTGGCTGAGTGGCCCAGTCAGTTTGAGCATCTGACTCTTGCTTTTGGCTCAGGTACTGATTTCAGTGTTTATATGTTCAAGTCTCTCATCAAACCCCACATCAGGCTCCACAGTGACAGTGTGAAGCCTACTTGGGATTCTCTCCCTGTCCCTGTACCCCTCCCATAAGCATATGATCTCTCTCTCTCTCTCTCTCAAAATAAATAAATTTTAAAAATCTAGTGATAAATGACCCATGCAATATGTAAAGGTTATCGTAGAAAATTATTATTAATTTCCTAGCCACTTTTTTTAAGGCAAGTAATGGCATCTTATTATGGCTTTAATTTGCAGTTTTTATTTCATGTAAAGTTAAAATATTATGCATTTGGATAATTTATTATTTGACTTCTGGGAATAATCTGAACAGAACTTTGTAATGGAGGTTAGAGACAAAGACTAGGCCAAATCCATACAATCTCTTCTGAGCTCCTATCAATCCACAGAGATGTGTACTTGCCTTGGGCATGGCTGGTCACACCATGGGAAGGGCGTCAGCAGAATAAATCATTTCCATGCCGCTCTACACTTTTATAGGGCAGTTAGGAAGGGAACACACATGGGAAAATGTAAATTCATTCACTAAGGTATTGGTTCTAAGACATTTGTTCAACTGAATTCCTATCAAATAGGGATCTTGTAGAGTTTCTTCATGACCCAGCAGAATAATGGAGAGCAAACTCATTGTTAGGCCACCATGGATGTGGTAGTGGGGAAACAGACGGTTGGACAATTCGGCGGAAAAGGGCTTTTCTTATTAAAAATGGAAGGTAAAAGAATATATTAACATGTTAACTAGTATATTTTAAAATATACATACATTATTTTAACTACATACCAATTTTTAAAAATCCTATGATGTGCCTTTTTCTGTTAGTTTTGTTTGTTTACTCTTACAGTATCATTGACTGTATTTCTTATGCTGTGCCTTTTATTCCATGATTTATTCATTCCCTAAGTGGAAACCTATAACTCCCACTCCCTTTACATGCAGTTTGCCAACCCCCCACCCTTTACTCTGGCAACCATCAATTTATTCACTGCATCTATATAAGTCGGATTCTGCTTTTTGCTTATTGATTCTTTTTAGTTTCAACACAGGAATGAAATCATATGCTATTTGTTTTTCATAGTCTGACTTATTTCACTTAGCATAATACCCTCTAGATCTATTCACATTGTCACAAATGGCATAATTTCATCCTTTTTCTGGATGTGTAATATTCCTGTTTCCTGTGTGTATGTGTATGTATATGTATATGTATACATACCGCTGGAAACTTATGTTGCTCCCACATTTAAGACATTGTAAATAATGCTGCAATAAACAAAGGGGCATATATCTTTTTGAATTAGAGTTTGCTTTCTTTGGGTAGTGGAATTATTTGATCAAATGATATTTCTATTTTTTAATTTTTTGAGGAACCTCTATACCGTTTTCCACAATGGCTGAGCCAGTTTGCATTCCCAATGTGTGAGTTTCTTTTTTTCTCTGCATTTTCACCAACACAAGTGATTTTTTGTCCTTTTGGTTCTGGCCATTCTGACAGTGTAAAGTAATACCTTATTACGGATTTGATTTGTATTTCCCTAATAATTAGCGATGTTGAGCACATTTTCATGTGTCTCTTGGCCATATGGATGTCTTTGGAAAAATGTCTGTCGAGGATTCTGCCCTGTGCTGGATTTTTAATTTACAGAGAGACAGATCCTCTGTCTTATAAACTCACATTCCAGCAAGGAAAAAGGGATAATTGGCCACGTAAAATGCAACATAAATAATAAGACGATGAGGCTATGAGAACAGCTTTCCTAGAGTAGATGGGGAAAGTGAAGGAGTTGGGGCACAGTCATCAGGGATGGAACTTAATTGGGAAAAACAAATGAAAATGTAGCCTATAGAGCAATGGGAGTTATTGCTGGTAGAGGAAATGCAGGAAAAAGTATGTAAAACAGGTTCACGTCAGGGGGCATGAGTGGCTCAGTCAGGTCATGGTCTCACGGTTTGTGAGTTTAAGACCCACTTTGGGTCCGTGCTGACAGTGCAGGACATGCTTGGGATTCTGTCTCTCCCTCTCTCTGCCCCTCCCCTCTCTCTCTCTCTCTCTCTCTCTCTCCCCCAAAGTAAATTAACTTAAAAAAAAACTATTTAAAAAAAAACCAGTTTCATGTTATGTGTAATCTTTGGGGAATGAATTCACAATTGTTGCATCAGAGGTGACAGTTGACAATAATAAAAGATACAGGCCGAATCTTGTGGGTTCTTAAGAGATCTGCAAACAATTTTAAATTTTATACCAAAGCATTAGTCACATGAAGATATTAAACGCCTATATATGATGACTCATGGAAGAAAATGTCTTAATTCCCAAATTCCCATCGGGAAGTGTGGGAAGAGACAGAGGCACCTATCCATTTCAATAACATGACACATTAATGTTGGAAATTTTGCAAATAATGTATCCTCCAATTTGCTTATACTTTTTAACACATTTAGATATCATTGTCATTCTTTAATTGTAGGTAGAAAACAATAATTTCTATGACTTTATCATCATTCCTTATTCTTTCTTGTATTAATATTTGTTAATATAAAATTGGCAAAATTTCCATATTTGCAAAGTCATTTAGATTGGGTGGAAAGCATATCACTGGAAGTTGTAGTATAGGCTACCATCTACTGGCTAGCTTAGTTGACATTAGATGTCAATTATGTATTAGTGCAATTGAGTAGTTGGAGTCAAATATTCAAGATTTTATCTTAAGGCCTTAATAAATAATGCTGCTAAGAAAATGTGAGAACACACAACACATCAGGGTGAAACAGTTACTTCAGTTTTAGACATGGTGAATTTGAGATACCTATAACTCATCTAAATTAACCAGACTAGAAGGAGGGATATATAAGTACATGGAGTTTGAAAAGGAGAGTTAAAAAAGAGTTATAGTTTTAGGAATTACCAGCACATTAAACCCATGGCAGTCATATGAATAGATGGAAGCTCTCATCAAATCTATTAAGAAAAACTGTTCCTGGCCAAATAGATAAAAAGAAGGTTTAGTTTCTTTTTCTAACTGTCTCATTGCAAAAATATACAAAATAAAACACTAAAGTTTGTAGACTCCTTACAAGTATAAAAACTGAGAATAAATTGGTGAGAGCACTTTAGATTGTAGATTGTATTGGACATATCTTGTCTTTGACAAATTAAATATGTAATAAGCAAAACAATCCTATACTTAAATATATATTTAATTTTTTGATAATTGTATAAATACTGTGCTCTATCTACAAAAAATTCATTGAAACCTCACTACCAAAAAGTCCACCTGTGCTCCCCAAATAAAGTCTGTACTGCTTAAATTCTCTTATTTTATTAAGTAATCAAAGCTGTATGTTTTTAATTGAACACAATGATAAATAAGACAACTGGAATTTCAAAGGAAGAAAACTATTTTTTATCATTTATGAAGTTAAAGTGGTACTTATAATAAGAGTTACAGCACATATAGAAAATTGATGTATGAAAAGATATACATTAAAATGATTGCAGTTAAAGCTGCAATGATAACCATATTTATAACCTAAAAACATCTCGATTGTAAACTTAAAGTAAAAATAAATTATGATAAAACACCGAAACAAAAAAAGTAAAAAATAAAATAAAATTACGTATTAAGATTAAAACCCAATTAATGAATTAGGAAACCAATCTTAAAATCTAGTTATTAATTACTAAATTAAAATTTTGATTCTCTGGGGAATTAAAACAATAATAACAAAGAGCTGCAATGTTTGCACACTGAAAGAAACCATCAATAAAACAAAAATTCAACCCACAGAATGGGAAAAGTTAATTGCATATGGTTTGTTTGATAAGGGTTTAATATTCCAAGTATATAAAGAACTCATTTAACTTCATACCAAAAATACAAATAATCCAATTGAAAATCGGCAGAGGACCTGAATAGACATTTTTCCTAAGAGGATATACAGATGACCAACAGCACATGAAAACATGCCCAGCGTCACTAATTATCAGGGAAATACAAATCAAAATCTCAATGAGCTATCACCTTATACCTTTCAGAATGGCTAGACTCAAGAGAAAAAGAAAAACAAGTATTGCTGAGAATGTAAACAATTTGTGTACTGTTGGTGGGAATGTAAGTGGTGGATCTGCTACGGAGATCCCTCAAAAAATTGAAAATAGAAATGCATACAACACAGTAGTTTCACTTCTGGTTGCATACCCAAAGAAAATGAAAACACTAATGCAAAAAGATATGTGTTTTGAAAAACATAAAGGAATAAAAGGGTCTAAAATACATGGTGATATATTAATAGCCTAGCATTCTATGCGTGGCTGAAAAGAACCAAACTAGAAATGTGTGTCAAAAATGAACATTAACATAAAATGAAAAAATAATACATCAATTAATAATTATTAATTGTGGACTATTAATGTCCATCATGGTCAAATACAGTTTAGTTTAGAAACAGGAGAATTTTCAACGATAAAACCTTTTAATGTGATTTATCACATCACCTGCTCATAGGAAAATTAAAATAGCATTCTAATATGAATTGCTTAAGTTTATATATGTATTAACCTTTTCTCTGGAAATATATTTTACATATTTTCCAACTCCTAATACACATTTAAGCTGTTTCCAACAGAAATACTTTTTTATGGAAATTTATTCCAAATAAGTAAATATATTCTAAAAGTTTGCCATCAACTCATAATTAAGGAAAGCTAATAATGAACAAATGACCTATAATGAAAGATAACTTATTTTGGTATATCTGCTTGCAATTAAATTATATAAAGTCATTAAGAGTTTTAACCATATTGAAAACTAAGATTCAATGACTAAGGAATATGCTTAGTTTATACAACAAGACATAGAAGATCAGTCATCTGTAGATGATGCTCTATTTGTAACACAAGTTGAAACGTGATGAATTGTCTGCTGTGCACAAGTAGATGGGAAGAACAGAATGACCAACACCTATCAGGTTAATGGTATATTTCCCCAAGGCCTGATTAGACAATTTTATTTACTTCTTTGCTTTCAAAAGATCATATATGCTCTATGTTATACATGATTTAAATGTATATTTTGAATGCTCTGATAATCAAGATAAGGGTATCAACATTGTTCTAAGAACAATACAAGACTGCAGACAAAATTCAAAATGGACAGCCACATTACATTATTAGCATCATTGATTGCTTTCTTCCTCTAGAGCGTAATTATTAGTTTCTACAAAACTGGATATATGCTACTTTATTATCACCCTCCATCACCTTTTCTTCCTAAATATACTTCCAGAACTACAAAACCTCACAACTTGGCATAAAGAGAAACTACATATATATATATATATATAAAGCTAAGCACTAACTGTTAAGTTTTTTCCAACACTTTCCTGTGTTTAGCAATGTAGAGAATTTACACAGACTTGATATAATACCAAAAACAGAAGTCTGTATTCCAATATCAATATTAATATAATTTGTTACATGATTGTAGTGTTTTGCATGCCATGCCTTGAATTTGTCACTTGACAATACTCCCTTCTGGAATATTCACACTGTGACTGAGAAATTGGCATGCTTTCAGTTTCTCAGAATAAAGTTACATGTTTGACATGTTATAATTGTCCTTCATTTCTTCTTTTTTAATTTTAAGTGCTTCATTTTAGAAATAGGCTAGCTGTAAAAGACTATTGTTGTTTAATAACCACCAGTATTTAATTCTCCTCATTTTATTTCTTTCAGGATTAAATTCTCATAGTCCCTGTCACAGTTTAAATCCAAATTAAACACTTCTATTTGAGTTTGTGTTTTCCTAATTTGTTCTGATCTGTAAAGCACTTTAAAGTATGAGTAAGAGGTGTGTTATATAAATGCAAATGATTGAAAGAGAGATTGTTGCAGATTAGTGTACTGGAAGTCAACAGAATTATTAACATGAATTATGTTACAAACAAAAGAAATGCTTCATGGAAAATTATAAAAAATAAAATATCTCAAACCTTTTCTAAATCAAAAATTATAGTTACTAAAACATTTACAAAAATGTGTATTTGAAAGACAACAACAACAAAAATGATAAAGAAAGGCAAAGTTTCAGAAAATGTATTGGATATTCAACTTTAGTGTCTTGTTTTGAATATGAAATCACAGAACAACAAACACCTTAAATCAGTTGCCCTGCTATTTTCCAGCAGAATTAGGTATTAAACCTGGTCATTCCAGTCTCCAGTTCAATCTTTTTTAGACAAATATACCTTAGTTTAAATAGAATCAGAGATAAAATAATTGAAATACTAATTTTTGATGTATTTTTTACAAATACAAATATTATTAATGAAACTACTGAAAAGGATATTGATATTTTTTTCTCTTTATAAAGTTCTGTGCTACAATGAAATGTTCTTGTGTGTACTTGTACATATGCTCACACACAATGCACACACATATATATCTTGGATTTTTATTGGATGGAACTGAGTTCAAAAGAAACAACAGTTTGAAATGTTGATATTCAACATTTTCATTTAAAAAAGCAGTGATCACAAATTGTTTCCTCACTGAAATTTTCTAGGATCAGAACATTTAAATGTTTGGAATAGGTTGATAATCTTAAAAGGACTCTGACTAGCCTAAGGTCTAATGAAAATATGTCCAATATAAATGAATCCATAGTACTTAATTAGAAAATAATACAAGTATACTGTCCCCTTGATTAGCCCATAGTATATTCATTGCCAAAGCAGACTAGAATAAAATATTTTCATCTTAGGAGAAAATATTTACTACTGCAAAGGGTCACTTTAGGCTGTGCTAAAAGAAAAATTTGATATTTGGAATGTTTGTGTGTGAGCACAAACATGCAGTATTGTGCCTCTGCTTTACAGTGAGGGTTAGTCCAGCTTTTTCTCAACCAAAGGATTCTTGTTCAATGACCCCTCCCTCACTGCCTATTTATTTCCAGGAATGTCTTCATTTTTTAGTGGTTTAAGAGTGGTGAAATATGAAATTAACTGAAATATTGATTTTAACTGATTTTGGACAAACTACTATTCTGTTTTAGTTTTTTAGTGTTTATTTTTGAGAGAAAGAGACAGAGTGAGGGGTGGGGGAAGGGGCAGAGAGAGAGGGGGCGTCACAAAATTCGAAGCAGGCTCCCGCCTCTGAGCTGTCAGCACAGCACGGTGGACTCGAAGTCACCCACCACGACCACGAGATAATGACCGGAAACGAAGTCAGACACTTGAGCAACTGAGCAACCCAGGTGCCCCATTAGTACTCTGTTTTACTTAATTAGAGGGTCTCAGCAGGCTTTTCCTGCCACTTTTCTTAATCAGGCATATTAGATTAGGTTAGAAAGTGTATATTATAAGTTACTAAAGAATTTAACTCGTCTAATAAAATTTTATTGCAATTATATTTAAAGTTTTTTTCCTACAGTATTACTAAACATAGTAAGATACAGTAGGCTTCCTTTAGTCTTCTAATAGTTTTTCCATCCTTTGGACTTAAGTCGTATGGCAGCAGAGATGCTCATTGTATCTGAAGGACAACATGACAAAGCACCATTCCTGCACTAAATTCAAGAAAGTGTAGCAAAAGGGAAGAGATGAAAATATAAGTGAGAATGTTAAATAGGTTTCTACTGAAGTGTGTTTGATTGCAGAATGGCATCCTATGGGAAGTAACAGTTCTCCAACTCAAATCATTTAAAATCTCCCTTAGATAGAATATTTAAGAATATATTGCCTGGAACAATCTCATATTGGAACTGAGAGAGACAAGATGACCTAGAAATCTTTTCCTTCCCTAGCTGCTAATATTTTATGATTCTGTACATAGAAAAATTATATTAAAGTCTAAGGTGCAGTTTTACACAGGAGTGAATTGTTTATATAGCTTTATAATTGTGTACAGAAATATCAGGTGGTGGTCTATAGACAGAAATATTGCAGAAAAGCACCTTGAAATTTACAAATGGATTATGGTAATGGGCCAGTGCAAGTTTCTCTTTAACCAAACCATGGTTTATATTCATGCAACCTAAAGTGGTCCTCTAAAGAGAAGTTACTGAAATTCATATGTAGTGTTTTGTGCTAAGTGTACTGAAGCTATAAAATATGCTGATTTCTATAGAAAATCTAGTCCATGGAATAAAAACAAAGGAAACTGTAGTTTCTTTTATTGACACATGTCTTCCAAAAATAAAAAATATTTTGCAAAAGATCTTGAAACGAAACCGAAATGGTTTAGCAATTCTAAATTATTTATACTTTTGAAAATTAAGATTGTAATGTCATTTTACGTATACTCAACTCTAAAAAGAGTGTAAAACCCCATATGTCTGTCTATTGCAAACTATCCTAAATATATACTTAACTCAGCTATGGAGAATGAACTTACTGGACAAAAATATCCTTTGGGGTTGTTCTTAGAAGCTTCTTATATGATCACAGCTTGACAAAATCTAAAATATATACACTATATTTTATATATGTTTTTATAGATCTTCATACATAAATGAAGATATATGTATGAAGATATATATTTTTATTTATGAAGATATATATTTTAATGTTTATTTATTTTGAGAAAGAAAGAAAGACAGTACAAGTGGGGAGGGGGCAGAGAGAAAGGGAGACACAGAATCTGAAGCAGGCTCCAGGCTCTGAGCTGTCCGCACAGAGCGCAGTGTGGGGCTCAAACTTGGTAACAGTGAGATCATGACCTGAGCTGAAGATGGACATTTAACCGACTGAACCACCCAGATGCCCCCAAAATATATAGTATATATGAAGATCTGAGTGAGAATGTTTACCTTAAGAATGACATTCTTTTTAAATAGTATGTTTTAGATACAGTGCAAACATTTTTTAAAATGTAATATTGCCTTTATTTGAAAAAAAAACACACGCACACACACAACTAGCATTTAAAAGGTGACAAGGCCTAACATTACGAATCAGACAACAAAAGGAAATAAAAGGCAGCAGAATTGGCAAAGAAAAAGACAAACTTTCACTTTTCACAGATGACACGATACTCTACATAGAAAACCAAACAGACTCCACCAGAAGCCTACTAGAACTGATCCATGAATTCAGCCAAGTTGCAAGTAACAAAATCAGTGTACAGAAATCAGTTGCATTTTTTATACACCAATAATGAAGCAAAAGAAAGAGAAATTAAGACACTGATCCCATTCACAATTGCACACACAAAAATATACCTAGGAATAAAACTAACCAAAGATAGGGGCGCCTGGGTGGCTTAGTCGGTTAAGCGTATGTCTTTCGCTTAGGTCATGATCTCGCGGTTCGTGGGTTCGAGCCCCGCATCGGGCTCTGTGCTGACTGCCAGCTCAGAGCCTGGAGCCTGTTTCAGAGTCTGTATCTCCCTCTCTCTCTGACCCTCCCCTGCTCACGCTGTCTCTCTCTCTCTCTGCTAGAAATAAATAAAAAAAAATTAAAAAAAAGAACCAAAGATATGACATCTGTATGATGAAAACCATAGAAAACTTATGAAGGAAATTGAAGAAGACACAAAAAAATGGTAAAATATTCCTTGCTCATGGATCAGAAGAATAAATATGGTTAGAATGTCATTACTACCCAAAGCAATCTACACATTCAATCCAATCCCAATCAAAACTGCACCAGCATTCTTCTCATAACTAGAACAAATTATCCTAAAATTTGTATGGAACCACAAAATACCCTGAATAGCCAAGGTAATATTGAAGAAGAAAACCAAAACAGGAGGCATCATAATCCCAGACCTTAGCCTCCACTACAAAGCTGTAATCATCAAGACAGTATGGTATTGGCACAAAAACAGACACATAGACCAATGGAATAGAATAGAGAACTCAGAACTGGATCCACTAATGTATGGCCAGCTAATTCCTGACAAAGTGGTAAAGAGTATCCAATGGAAAAATGACAGCCTCTTTAACAGATGGTGCTGGGAGAATTGTACAGTAACGTGCAAAAGAATGAAACTAGATCACTTTCTCACACCATACACAAAAATAAAATCAAAATGGATAAAGGACCTGAAAATGAGACAGGAAACCATCAAAACCCTAGAGAAGAAAGCAGGAAACAACGTCCTTGACCTCAACCGCAGCAATTTCTTATTTGACTCATCCCCAATGGCATGGGAATCAAGAGCAAAAATAGGGGCGCCTGGGTGGCTCAGTCGGTTAAGCGTCTGACTTTGGCACAGGTCTCAATCTCACGGTTTGTGGGTTCAGGCCCCATGTCGGGCTCTGTGCTGACAGCTCAGAGACTGGAGCCTATCTTCAGATACTGTGTCTCCCTCTCTCTCTGACCATGAGAGGATCTTGAATACTGAGAACAAACTGATGGCTGATTGGGGTGGGGGAGAGGGAAAGGGGGGTGATGGACATGGGGGAGGGCACTTGTTGGGATGAGCACTGGGTGTTATATGGAAACCACTTGACAATACACTATGAAGGAAAAAAAATGTGACAAGGTAGGAATGGTGGACATGTTATAGATAAAAAGAAAGCTACGGGACATAAAACCAAATGTAAATAAGGCTCATTCATATATTCAAATTTAAAATAAATATATATTTTCAGATAAGCAGTGAAATTTAAACACAAACCAGATATTAGGCATTAGAAAATTAGTTATCAAAAATGACATAAAACCTGTGATTACCTCTAAATAATTTGTGGGTAGGCAATAGCAGGTATATACATGAAACTATTTTAAAGTTGGCATCATTGTTGAAGTTGGAGGATGGACTCAAGAGAGTTCATGATGCTATTCTCTCTATATTTGCATATGCTTAGAAAAAACCATAAAGCTTCCATAAAACTTATGTAAAGCTTCTGTATTCATTTACAGCATTTGTTGCTGTGTTTTTTCTGAATGTTTACTATATTGATGCCTGAGTTAATATAGCACCAGTACAAACAGCTTTTCCTTTTTTGCAATATGAAAATAATATAGAAAAGCACAAAAATATGTTTATTATCTCTATAGAAGTTACCTCTATCTTTTCTGGAGATTCTGCATAAGAGATGTTTTAGATATGTTATGATTTTGTTGTCTTCCTAGGATTTTATCATCAGTAATTGTGGATGTTATTCACCAAGTGTATTTATGCGTAGTCAATTAAGAATGGCTTTCAAATTGTTTTAATCATTTAACAAAACTTCTATGATTGTTTCTTAACATGTCATACAAGCCTATTTCGGGTGCTGTGATGTATAATTAGTCAAATTGGGCTGATACTGTAAAAGCTCACAAGGAAAGTATGTTCACAATCTTATGCATATACTCAAAAATTTAGACCTTTAATTTTAGAAGTGACCTGCCAGAAATATTAATGTTGTTATTAGTCACTCTCCCAAGAGGCTCTGAATAGGATTTTTGTTTAAAGATGTACCTCTTCTACCTTAAAAAAAAAATTCCTCCCAATAAAAAACTCTTCAAAGTTAAACCTGTAGGCACATATCAAATTCTTTTCTCTTTGAAGTAGATATTGCAAAATAAAATAGTCTGTAAATTCAGTTTACAGAAGGCATTAGATAACTTTTCTAAACAGGATTTTATAAAATTACTATTAATCACATTTACAATCTATGTGTTTTGTAAGAAGAAATATTTCAGCAAACTTTGGTAAGTCAAATGACATACTCAATAAGATTTTGTTAACGTCTACTAGGGAATACAATGACAATCTTAAATATTTTCAAAATCTGACATTTCGCAAAACTCTTAAAAAATAAACTGATGGCTATTGTTTTTAGTATCTCTAATATGTTATTTTTTAAATAGTTTATTGTCAAGTTGGTTTCCATATAACACCCAGTGCTCATCCCCACAAGTGCCCTTCTCCATGCCCATCACACCCTTCCCCTCTTCCCCACCCCCATCAGCCCTCAGTTTGTCCTCAGCATTCAAGAGTCTCTCATGGTTTGCCTCCCTCCCTTTCCCCAACTATTTTTCCCCTTCTCCTCCCCCATGGTCCTCCATTAAGTTCCTCCTAATCCTCCTATACATGCCAACTTGTGGTATCTGTCCTTCTCTGCCTGACTTGTTTCGCTCAGCATAACACCCTCAAGTTCCATCCATGTTCCTACACATTCTTTCTCATTGCCATGTAGTATTCGCTCAGCATAACACCCTCAAGTTCCATCCATGTTCCTACACATTCTTTCTCATTGCCATGTAGTATTCCATCGTATGATACACCACATCTTGTTGATCCATTCGTCAGTTGATGGACACCTTGGCTCTTTCCATGTTTTGGCTATTGTTGAGAGTGCTGCTATGAACATTGGGGTCCATGTGCTCCCATGCATTATCACTCCTATATCCCTTGGGTAGATTCCTAGCAGTGCTATTGCTGAGTCATAGGGGAGTTCTATTGTTAATATTTTGAGGAACCTCCATACTGTTTTCCAGAGGGGCTGCAGCAGTTTGCATTCCCACCAACAGTGTTAAATATTTATCAAGTTAAAATACCTATATGGACATATTTTCTCTTAAGGATAATTAGGAATAAATGGATAGCTTAAGGTGAATATTAAAACTTGTGAAAAATAATGCTATTGAGACTAATTTATATAGAGTATAAGGAAAGGAAATACTTTCTTATAACAATTCAAGAAAGCACTTCTGAAAGAGAAGAGATAGATTTGCCTAGGTCATTTAATTTCAAAACTTAATCAACTTCACAATTGGATGAGTGGTCCACATATTTTTAATTCCCTTTCAGTTCCTTGGGGGAAGATAAGTAAAATCTTAAAGTTCACATGCCCACTGTAATGATCCACCTGTGGTACAAAAGACTATCTATTATTAATTTTAGTGTCTTGTCAAGTTCACTGAAAATGATGATATATGGATGTTTAACTTAATATGGTACTAAAGGAATATAACAGAATTCATTTCTAGAAAATATAGAAAAAGAGCATGTTTGAAATCATTTTAAAATCCTGATTTATTTGCATCAAAAATATTTTGTGTTCCTGTAGTTAAGTTTTCCTAAGTAACTTTTACTGAAACTTGTCACTTGCTCTCAAATCTTAAAAAAAAAAAACCTAAAAGTTAAATTGTGACTACTAGCTAGTAAGATAAATATCCCTGGAGTTATGTTTAAATTTCAATATTATATAAATACATTTCAATAGTAGATTAAGTCATCGTGTCTCTGGAGGTATCTCTAGATTATAAATTTGCTAATACTAGTATCATCTTTCCCTTGGAAAAAAATATTTACATTCCAAAGAATTAGAGTAAAAACCCCAAATCCTTCCCATTGTATTTCTGAAGAAATTCTCTCAGAGGGCAAAGAGAAACAGCTACTTTTCTTCCTTACATAACTGTCCACATTAACTTTTTTGAGAATCCTCATTTATAGCATAGTCCAACATTTATAAGACGATATATTTCCCCATGTTTCAACCCAGGGTGAATAATTGGGGCAAAGAGAAAAAACATGCTCATTATTTTCTGTATGTAATTAATTTGCACCTCTTCATATACTTTCTGTTGACATTCAGGATAATAATAATACATACAGAGATTAACAACTATATACTCATATTATAGAAATGTGCAGGGGGCTAACAAAACAAATGTAGACCTTCTTACATACAGTCATCCTAAGCCACCCTGGAATTCCACAACTCAAGAATTCAAGGATTCAGGAGCGGAAATTTTTTTTTTTAACATTTTGAAGTATTTATATATTTCACAGGTATTTGTGTCTCATGAATACTTCCTCCAGTTTATCTCAGTGTTAACAATCTTGTAAAATTATTGTGCAGTGTGAAAAACCAGTAAGTAGATACTGGTGCAATCCATAGATATTATTCAGATTTCAATGATTATACATGCATGTATTTGTGTTGGTGTGGCTCTATCCAATTTTATTACAAGTGAGTGGCATAAACATGTGTAACCAAAGTCAAGTAACCATGAAGACCCAAATCAAATTATTTACCACAACTTGATCCCAGGATTCCATCTCACCACCCTTGTAGAGCCATGACCTTTCTCCATCTTAAATTCCTAACCACTAAGTTTTTCATCTCTCTAATGATGTTATATATAGTCACCAATGTTATATAAATGCAGTCATGAAGAATGTGTCCTTTTAGTTTTTTCCATATTTAGCACTTGTGTGCACCAAGTTTGTTTCCATTGCTGATTAGTGTCCCATGGTACTGGATGTGCCACACATTGTCTATTCATCATTGAAGGAGATTTCAGTTGTGCCCATGTTTGATTATTTTTAATAAAACTGTCATGAACATTTATTTACAAATTTTAATGTGAAAATATTTTCATTCCTCTAGGACAAAAAAGTCCATTTTGTTTTTTAAAGGACACTGCCAAACTATTTTCCAGAGTAACTATACACTTCACATTCCCACCAACAATGTGTAAATGGCCCAGTCTCCCTGTAGCCACATCAGCATTTGGTGAGATCACTAACTGTATATTTAGCCATCTGGTAGGAGTGTAGTGATATTTTCTAGTAATTCTAATGTGCATTTCTCTTATGGCTGATAACGTCGACCTATTTTTTTTTTTAATTTTGCCATGGGTATATCCAGTTTGTAAAATGTCTGTTTATACCTTTTGACCATTTCTTAATTGTATTCTTTTTACTGCTGAATATTCAGAGTTCTTTATATACTCTAATTGCAAATTATTTTTCATATATATAATTTGCAAGTATTTTCTTCCATTTTAAATTTTGTCTTTGCATCCTCTTAACAGGATCTCTCACAGAGAAAATATTAATTTGATGAGGTCAAATTTATAATTTTTTTCATGTATTAAATTTTAGGTGTCCAGTCTAAAAAAATGTCTTTCTAATTCTAATTACCAAATATCTCTTTTTTTCCTAGAAGTGTTATAGTTTTGTGTTTTACATTTACATCTTTGGTCCAATTTAAGTTAAATTTTGTATACAGTGGGAAGTTAAAATTTTATTCATTTGCCTATAAATGTCCAACTGACCCAGAATCTCTTGTTGAAAAAGCTACCTTCTTCAATTTAACTGCTTTTGCTCCTTTGCAAAAATTAAATGCACATACTTTATGTGAATCTACATCTGGATTCTTAAGATATTTTTTAATGCAGATATCTCCAAGCATTATATCATACACAAAAGAAGAAATAAAGGCACATAATCAACTTACACGTAAGCACAAAGAGGACAAACCAGTCTCTCAAAGACTAGGCTTTCTATTCTAATACTAGTTTTTGAGATTGATATATAATTGGGGATTATCTCATCCATGCAGTATGACTAACTCAATCAAAATCCATTGTTAATCAGGGAAATAATATCCACAAAATGGTCTCTATTTCCATCCTGAAAACGATGGCCAAGTCCTGCCACATATGTGTACTGAGCTAGGAATATACTTCTAATTTCTCCCGGCTATTTTTCAGTTGAACGGCAACTCAGTTTTATTAAGTTTAAATGTGAACTTGTGATCTCCTCAGGATAAGAAAGAAACACGTTCTTATTACTGCTTTCATGATTTTAATTAATAGCACTTACTCATTCAGGCACCTAAATACAAGATTAAATGTGACTGTACTTTTTCTTCTGATTTAAAGCTTCCAACAGATTACTAAATCTTGCTAGTTGAATATCCCAAACATCACCTAAGTCATACCCCCCATTTCCATCTTCTTGAGGTGTAAGGACACAAGTCTAAACGTCTAAACCAAATTGACTCCATGACAGGCTTTAAGTTTCCCCCTCTAAACTAGAAGGCCTAAGTTTCAGCTTCCCAAAACTATCAGGCAGTTACACATTGCCCAAGGCAGGAGAAACCACCTTTGCAACACCCAATCAGGAGAGGCCAGCGACCACCCTCCACATTACTAAGGGAGAGGCCTATAGATAGAAACTATAGATAGGACCCTGTTACCTAATGTTAAAGTTAACCTGTTAGTCGCCAAACAAGACCCTAGGCTCGCTCTGTGATTGGTTGAATTTAAAGGTACTCTAAATGTTGTAATTGGATCCCGCCAAAAGTAATGAATACTCTAGACAATGTGTATGGTTAAACCTGCTGTCAATAATGTTGAATAATTATGACTGGATCACTGTTCCCATGCCACAACTTCTGTAACTCCCCTGTCACAAACTCCATAAAAACCCTATTCTGCCTTTGCTTGGGGCTCTCAGCATGGATCCACTGCATTGGTGAGTTCTGGGAGCCCGAGCTCAAGCCCATATTAAAGCCCTTTGCCTTTGCCTGCGTGACTCAGTCTCCCCGGTGGTCTCTGGTCATTGAGGATACTGTGATCTGGGTATAACAGAGGTACTGCTTTAACTTATGTTTTCAAGATTTCTTCCTTTGACACAGTATCGCCTTAACATTTTAAAACAATGGCCATGTCACTATTTAATTAATTCTGATTTCCTCAATGTTTTTTCTTACATGACCTGAAAGTAAAATACTGCTGGGAGCTGCCCCGGCCTCGCTGGATGACAGTCACAGCAAGGAAATAGCAGCGTTTGCACAGCTCCTGCCAGAAGAAGCCAAAACTGGTATCTCCTTCTACTACTACTGGCTCATGTTGGAAATGAGCCTGTGGGTATTGACCAGGCCTCACCATATTCCTGACCAGACTGATATTCCCCACACAGATTCCTCATAAGGAAAAGCATATCCCTGCCTTTTCAAAAGAGATTTCAGATGAAAGCATTGTGGATGATTATCAAAAGGCTCTTCCTATGGGCCTTGCAGATCCAAGACTCAGATTAATAAAGGGGGCTAAGAACACAAGAGTTACAATTGAGTCTGGCCCTGAGACAAAGAGCCTAGTTTAAAGTTAAGGACAGATATCCATCCCTACCCAATTGTTTCTGCTTGGAGCACCAGTCCCTCAAGGCAATGACTTATTCTGGCCTTGAATATGCTGATTGCACCCTGTGAGGGAACCTATTGAGGAACTTCTTCTCAAAGACCTGTTTTTCTTGATACTTCCCTTAAACTATTGACCCCTGCCCACAAAGAACTAACTTCACCCTTTTTATGCTAAAAACATTGTCTTATATGCTAAAGATACCTTCCTTTCCCCATCAATAAGCATCTAAATCACCTGCCTCAACAACTACTGATAAAGGTTATGCAGGAGTCTTCTACAAATCTATGTTCCTGGAAATTCTTACATATCAAAGAAGTTTGTCATCAGAAATCATTGTCCAAGGCAAATGCCACTTCTATGCCATCCCCCAAACACTTAAATATAAAATAAAGTTGAGCCCCAGTCAGAGCAGAGATGCCTACCTGGTGATCAGAAAGATTATTGTGGTTCTCTCATCCCTCCCTCGCCAACACCATCCATCCTTCAGGGATCCCTGGACCCTTGCCAGAGCCGGCCTCCGACAAAACCCATAACTACGGTGTTAAGCTTCCTTTTATAATCTGTAAAATTAAGGTTAATTTATCAGTTTTAAAGTTATTCCAAGACTCTAGATGCTGGCAAGGATGTGGAGAAATGGGCACCCTCCTACATTGTTGGTGGGAATGTAAGCTGGTGCAGCCCCTCTGGAAAATAGTATGGAGGTTCCTCAAAAAATTAACAATAGAACTCCCCTATGACCCAGCAATAGCACTGCTAGGAATTTACGCAAGGGATACAGGCGTGCTGATGCATAGGGGCACATGTACCCCAATGTTCATAGCAGCACTCTCAACATTAGCCAAAACATGAAAGAGCCTAAGTGTCCATCAACTGACGAATGGATCAAGAATATGTGGTTTATCTATACCATGGAATACTACATGGCAATGAGAAAGAATGAAACTTGGCCATGTGTAGCAGTGTGGATGGACCTTGAGGGTGTTACACTGAGTGAAATAAGTCAGGCAGAGAAGGACACATACCATATGTTTGCACATATAGGTGGATTAGAAGGAACTTAACAAAGGACTATGTGGGAGAAGAAGGGGAAAAATATTTGGGGAGAGGGAGGGAGGCAAACCATGAGAGACCCTTGAATGCTAAGAACAAACTGAGGGCAATGGTGGTGGGGAAGAAAGGATGGGGGTGATGAGCATGGGAAAGGGCACTTGTTGGGATGAGAACTGGGTGTTATATGTAAACCAACTTGACAGTAAACTATTTAAGAAAAAAAAGTCAAAAAAAAAGAAAAAAAATAAAGTTATTCTAAGTATAATATTAACAATTGACACAAGCCATTTAGTCCAGTGACTGACTGACATATAAAATGCAATAAATAGTAACTATGTTCAATATCATCATTAAGATATGCAAAACCCTCGATATTTGAGACCTTGTCTACATTTTCAAAATAATCTTCATCAAACTTCCATATGTTGCTTAAACTCCAACTACAATGTATCTCAGTTGTTCCAGGACTGAAATAAATGAACTCTTACCTATTCTTCAGGATTGTGATCAAGCATCACACAATTGATAAGTCATTGCTTTACTTCCTGAAAAATTACGTATTTTCTGTTCGTTTCTCAAAGTAATATATAATATAGTGTATATAAAACTTTTATATAATTTTTCAGTTTTTTCATAATTCATTTCCTTCAATAAACTAAATTTCTAAAGCTCTGGTATCTGAGCTATTGTACATTTTCTATGCTCAAATAACTAATTGAATTGATGGAAACCTTGACAATATCACTAAATAGGACCTAAGAGGTTAAAATATACACTAAGATACTTACTTGAAAATTAGAAATAATGACCTTTCAAAATTTGTTAGAACACTTTTTATTTTCTAATGTTTTCCTCACATTTGGTTATTATACCCTCTTTATTATAACTAATATAAAAAATTGCTGTTTCAATTTCTTTGTTTATGCCTGCATGCATGCATATATCCTAATGAAGCTCTCTTTGATAGCTTTCCTAAAGAGAAATATACCATATAGGATCTTCAACTTTGTTTTTCTTTTCTTTTGATGAATTATGGATATATCTATAAGTTTGGAGATCTGGTACCTGAGCGATCATATATCTAAAAGCAAGCAATAGGGGCGCCTGGGTGGCTTAGTTGGTTAAGCGTCCGACTTTCGCTTGGGTCATGATCTCACGGTTTGTGAGTTCGAGCCCCGCGTCGGGCTCTGTGCTGCTAGCTCAGAGCCTAGGGCCTATTTCAGAGTCTGTATCTCCCTCTCTCTCTGACCCTACCCCGCTCACGCTCTCTCTCTCTCTCTCTCTCAGAAATAAATTAAAATTAAAATTAAAAAATTAAAAAAATAAAAATAAAAAATAAAAGCAAGCAATAACATAAACCTAACACATTCTTCTTAATTTACTTACCCACCACACACACATATACAATTTCACATAAATGACATCACATGATATATGTAGGAGGTTTCTTAACTTTTTTTTCTCTTTCCTTATCCTCCTATAGTATTATCTACACCCACGTACACTCAATAATAGCCTTGAGGCTAACGTATTTCTACATAGACATACACATGTAGAAAAAGATAAAATATACATCTTTGTATTACTTACTTTTAGAAATATGTCTATGCTATAGAGACTAATCAGATTTTTTTACACTCTGGAAGTTGCATTCTGAAAATAATGCATTTGATGCAGCTTTAATTGCTTATTTGTGGTGCTTCTATAAATTAATTATTCCTCCATTGGTCTTAATTCACAATGTTGTTTATTTCTGCCATTGTAAGTAATGTTTCAGTACACATAAATATCCATTTTTTTAAATCATAGGAACAAGGATGATGAATAAAAGAGTACATGCATATCTAAATTTTGATATTGTGGTACGATCTGCATTTTCCCAAGCAAGAATAATAGTACCCTACATTTGCCTTTGAAAGTCTGATGGTGGTAAAACAATAGAGCATCTTAACCTAAATTTTAATTTCTCTACTTTGCAAAATCTCAGTTAACAGAGATTTTGAACAAGGATTTTGCTTTTTTTTTCAGTTTTGTTTGCTTTCATGAATTATCAATGCTTATCCTTCATCCATTTTATATTGAATGGTGTAACAGATTTGTCATGTGTCACTTTGGCTAGATTTAACTTGATATTCCAGAATTCTATTTTTTGTATGTTTCTATTTAGGGTAGAATCTCAAATGAGATTGTTGGATGATTTTAAGAGTCAACAGAAAGGAGCAATCACTTGTTAGCTCACATCCAGTGTTGCTGATTTGCTGATTCACTTTCTTGTTTTAAAGCAACAGCTGAACTTGAAACTGCTACATTATATCTTGAAGATAACATGATGAGCATGATAGATCTTTATATATGCATATATATCCCCCTCATATACATATATATACAAATACATACATATATATATATACATATACACACACACACACATATATATATGCAGATGACAGAGAAAGAGAGAGAAAGTGTTAGTTTATGCTATTGCAGACACCAAATCTTCCATGTAGGTTGGGAACCCGGGAAATAGAGGATGGTGTAGTTTAAATTGGAAGGTAGTGTTTGCTGGCAGAATCATCTCTTCAGAGGAAGAGGTTAGTGTTCTTCTATTCTAGCATTCAAGTGATATGATAAAGACCACTCACATCATGAAGTGTAATTTGCTTTACACAAAGTCCACTGATTTAAATGTTATTCTGTATAAAAAAGTACTTTTCAGAAATATCTGATAATGTTTGACCAAATATCTGAGCACAGTGGAAAGCCAGTTTAACCATCACAAACTGAATATATATGTCAATCTGTCAAAGACCTAGAACCTGAGACTTAGTACTATCAAAAAATTCTATTAAACCAAACACAGGTTTATTATATAGTTAGCTCATTTTGGAGTCCAAACGATTTGTCTTCTAAAATATCCAGGGACCTGGATTTATCTGGGGGCATTACCTTGGAATAAACACTATTATTTCCAATACTTACTTGGAAATAGTTGTAGTCATGGGCCAAATGAAAGGAAGGGAATTTATCAGCTGTCTTTTCCAAGAAATGTCTTTAATAGGAATGGGTGTATTCTTCAGTTCTTTTTAATCTAAATTTGGAGTAAATTAACATGCTAAGTATAGCAGACCAGGTAGATTGTAACAAACTGTCTTCGTATTATGTAAGTCTTAGACTGCTTTCAGATTCAATTTGCTTGAAGAAGAAAGATGTTTCTATGTTAAGTGTTTCTTATACTGGGATTTTGAATACGCAAAGGTAAATGTAATTTAAATGATACATTTGTTTTGGATAAACTATGGTGTCCAATCATAATGTCCCTTTCCACATATCTATATGAATCTTCTGACTTACACAAAAAGACCTACTAACTCATCTAAAAAAAAAATTCTTTTTCGGGCTGCCTGTGTGGCTCAGTTAGGTAAGCGTCCGACTTCACTCAGGTCATGATCTCATGGTTTGTGGGTTCGAGCCCCGCATCAGGCTCTGTGCTGACAGCTAGCTCAGAACCTGGAGCCTGCTTCGGATTCTGTGTCTCCCTCTCTCTCTGACCCTCCCCTGCTCATGCTCTCTCTCTCTCTCTCTCTCTCTCTCAAAAACAAATAAAAACGTTAAATAATTTTTTAAATTCTTTTTCAATGGTGTTTTATCCAATCTACCAATTTCCTGGCATGACCTTCCAATTCAGTATAAACATTTGTCCTTTTCATTAATTAATGAAAAAAATTTAAGGATATATTTGAAATTGAACCTACCACCTATCTGATATATCAACACATTGTGGAATATTCCTAGAAATATTTTAATTATTTAGACAAAATATCAAATAGCTCAATCCTTTATCACTTTTAAAATACGATTTTTTTGAAACTTTGTTCAATCATAATAACGTTTTAAAAAACCAAAGCAGCAAAGTTAAAGTCATCATATCCTTTTGCTCTAATAATGTTAAAGATTTTTAATATTAATAATGTTAGTATTAGTTAACATTAATAATGTTTTAAAGCAGTGCTTTGTTGACACTGGAGTAATATAAATATATCTATTTATTAATTTTTCCAACTATTTATTCTGTGAAAAACTTAGAATCTACTACACACCAGATCCTGTATTAAGCACTAAAAATAAAATTATTTTTCTTCAGTCTGCTTTCAAGTTTTTGGTAATCTTTAAAGGGAAAAATGTGGGGCGCCTGGGTGGCTTAGTCGGTTAAGCGTCCGACTTTCGCTTAGGTCATGATCTCGCGGTTTGTGGGTTCGAGCCCCGCGTCGGGCTCTGTGCTGACTGCCTGCTCAGAGCCTGGAGGCTGTTTCAGTCTGTGACTCCCTCTCTCTCTGACCCTCCCCTGCTCACGCTCTCTCTCTCCTAGCAATAAATAAAACATTAAAAAAAATAAATAAATAAAGGGAAAAATGTTTCTTATACCATGTGTCAGATACATGAAAGAGACAAGCATAGGATGAGTGTTGCTAAATTAAATTTGGTTTTAAAAATTCTCACTATGGTGCCCTTCCATTAGAAGTAGAAGAACTGATGTTGTAAGTGTTGATTTATCAATGCCTGGAGTTTTTCTGCTTTAGAATTGCTAAGAAACGAAGAGAAGAATGGAGAGTCATTCAGACATAGATTAATAGACACATCCTTAATGTGAATCCATAGGGACTTTGAGTTCTCTGGTCATTATGAGGCGAGCACCAGTTCCTCAGAAAAATTGGCAGTCACTCTCTCCCCCTTAAACAACAGTTTTGTGGTAAGAATAAACTCCTAGGGGTGTAGAAAGCGTCAGTTGTTTGGATTCATAAAATACACCTCTCAGAGTGCCGCTGTTAATGTTACTTTTTTTTTCTTCTCAAGTAATTAATGTTGCCTGTAACCAGGAAGAAACAACATAGAAAAGGTTTGTCAATATACTCCAGGAGAAAATATCATAGATGTGTCCCCGCTTTTGCCAGTACCCTTGCTGGCTTTATCAATAGTTCATGTTGATAAAAACAAATGGGGTGAGGATGAGATTCGATCTGGGTTTTTAAGTCTTATCGAAGGAAATAAAATACAGCAGTAGCTGGTAAAAGTGCTAAGTAGCTGAAAATAATCCTAAAGTGTTCTGAAACCTTTGAAAACACACTTCTGCAGTTATCATGATGCTATGGATAATAAAGAAAGTTATACAAATGCAAATCTTTTTCCCCATTTCTTTAGGAAATTTAAGATGGCTACCTTACTCAAGTAAACAGACTTTTCATGATGAAAATATAAGTAGCCATGGTCTTGGAAATATGTACAAATTATTGTATAAAGATATACTTTACTTATGATGGGCTTATGTCCCAATAACCCCATCATATATTGATAATATCATTCAAAACAGAAGAATAGTTTTGTCTGAGCTTCCATGTACTTTCCTGATTCACTAAAATTTCCAAAGGATATCAGGTAGGGCATTCCACATTGGAAAAACAATGCCCCTCTTCTCCCAACGGATTTAGTGAGTAGTGGATTTTTCTTTCCGGCCCCCAGAAGATTTTGAAGTAAACAAAAAGTCCTTAACTTGTTCTTCATGAGCCGCTATTGCCAGTGTGTACCACTATCCCCATTTGTTTTGCTCTCTTTCATCCAAGGGACCTGGTCTAACATAAGAATGCTAATGGCAACTTTTTTATTCTGAAGAAAGGGGTTTTGCAAGATTAAACAACTGTCATTCAACAAAAATCTAAATGATATATTTTGATGGCATTATTTTGAGGCTGGATGCTTCATTTCTTATTTTCTCAAGTAGAAGTAAGGATATTGATGGTTGTTACTCTTTTTGGGTATGACTTCCTGTAATCTTCCATTATTAAAAAAGCAGAACCGGCAGTAGATAGATTTAGTTATGCTCTGCAAGCCAAAACATCTTCAGGACCTAATAAAGTCAGTGGTTCTCAAAGTTTAGTCTCCAGATGAATTGAATCAGAGAACTTCTGAGAAGAGTAAATTGTCTGTCTTACCTTCACTGACATCCTCCTCCTTTCCCATCCTCACTTATTTAATGATAAGAAAGTCTGAGTATGGGACCCAACAATATGTGATTTGACAATTATTCCCAGGGGTACTAATGTATACTCAAGATAGAGAACCACTGAGTTCAGCAAATGGGAAAACTCCTCACATAGTTAACATGGTATGAAAACTGTAACAAACTAGAGAATGTATATCCTATTATATAGTTTGGTTTTAGCACTTTCTTAATTCAAAAAATCAAGAAAACAAAAAGACTTGTCTATAGGTTAAATCCTGCCTGTTTTGCCTGCCAGCTGACCATTTTTAAGGCTTTTAAACATAATTTATGCTATTCTTTCCACTTACAGACCTGTTCTGAGTGATAATGATGTCACATTTTCTTATTTTTCTGTTTTAATTTTACATTATTTGAGCTCTGTAGTTCAGGTCTAACTTCATCAATTAGCAATTTTTACAAAGTGTTATGTAATATGATATAAAATTATTATTCAGGAATGAGAAAGTCATTCTTTTGGTATAATATTTAAATAACAATGTAATAAAATACTTAAAAATCAATTATAATAGGTAAAAACTAACCACTCAATAGTTGTTGGGTTGTTCTTCTGAATTTTGACTTTCTGAATGATTTCCTTTTTACTTCAATTGTTCATCTTAAATTTTATATATTGACTTTTAATAGGATCTTAATTTCTATAATAAAATAGTTATTTTAACTTTGTAGGAAATAAAAACTAGATATTTCTTTGATTCCCACTACTTTAAAATTTTTTAATTCTAGTAGTTAACATACAGTGTTATATTATTTTTAAGTATACATCATAGTGATTCAACAATTCTGTATATTACTCAGTGTTCATCCTGATAAGTACACTCATAATCCCCTTCACCTATTTCACCCATACCCCCCATCCACTTCCCCTCTTATAACCATCAGTTTGATCTCTATAGTTAAGAGTCTGTTTTGTTGGTTTGTCTCTTTTTTTCTTTATTTGTTTTGTGTCTTAAATTCCACATATAAGAGAAATTGTATGGTATTTGTCTTTCTCTGACTTGTTACACTTACCCTTATAACCTTCAGATCCACTCATGTTATTGCAAATGGAAAGATTTCATTCTTTTTTTAAAAAAAAATTTAGCATTTATTTATGAGAGACAGAGAAAGAGAGAGAGCATAGGCATGAGCAGAGAGAGAGAGAAAGAGAAAGAGAGATACAGAAAAAAAGCAGGATCCAGGCTCTGAGCCCTAAGCACAGAGCCCTAGTGATGCAGAGCTTAAACTCAGGAACAACAAAATCATGACCTAAGCTAAAGTCAGATGCCCAACCTACTGAGCCACTCAGGCACCCCTTCATTCTTTTTTTGTGGCTGAATAATAGTTCATTGTATGTATATACTACTACTTCTTTATCCATTCATCTGTTGACGGATACTTGGGTTGCTTACATTTCTTGGCTATTGTGGTAATGCTACAATAAATATAGATGTGCATATACCTTTTCAAATTAGTGTTTTGTTTTCTTTGGAAACTACCCAGTAGTGGAATTAGTGGATCATGGTAATAATAATAGTGGTAATTCTATTTTTAATTTTTTGAGGGACCCCCATACTGTTTTCTCTTTCTGCTGCTTCATTATTGCTTTATAGAAACGCAACAGATTTCTGTATGTTGATTTTGTATCCTGCAACTTTACTAAATTTGTGTATCAGTGCTAGGTGTTTTCAGTGGAGTCTTGTGGGTTTTCTACATGGAGTATCATGTCATCTGCATATAGTGAAAGTTTGATTTCTTCCTTGATGATGTGGATGCCTTTCATTTCTTTTTGATGTCTAATTGCTGGCACTAGGAATTATAATACTATGTTAAATAATTGTGGTGAGAGTGGACATCTCTGTTCTGTTCTTGACTGTAGAGGAAAAGTTCTCAGTTTTTCCTCATTGAGGAGAATGTTAACTATGGTTTTTAATATAGGCCTTTATTATGTTGAAATGTTTCCTCTAACTCTACTTTGTTGAAGGTTTTTAATAAATGGATGTTGTACTTTGTCAAACACTAGTTTTTACATCTATCAAGAGGATCAAGTGATTCTTATCCTTTATTTTATTAATGTAGTATATTATGTTGATTGATTTGTGAATATTTTATCACTCTTACAAACTGGGAATAAATCACACTTGATTGAGGTAAATGATTTTGTAATGTATTGGTGGATTTGGTTTGTCAGTACTTGGTTGAGAATTCTTTCATTCATGTTCATAAGGGATACTGGCTTGTAGATTTTTTGGGGGGAGGGGGAGTCTTTATCTGGTTTGGTATTGGGGTAATGTCAGTGTTGTAGAATTAATTCGGAAGTTTTCCTCCTGACCTATTTTTTGGAATAGTTTGAGAATTGGTATTATCTTTTCCTGATATGTTTGGTAGAATTTGCCTGTGAAGCCATCTGGCCCTCCATTTTTGGGAGTTAGATTTTAAATCTCACATATAACATTGTTAGATATAAACTTGATAAAGGATTTTGATTCTGAATATTGTATCTCTGTAATTTTTTTTCTAGCAGAAACTTATGTGCAACATTAATTTTAAACAGTTTAAAACAAAAACACAGTAATCTTTTTATTTTAAAATGTTGGGCTTTGGATGGTTCTGAGTTTATTATCAATGTTTTGTACTTTTGATGAAAAAAAGCCAAATATGTACATTGTGTGTGTGTGTATGTTTATGTGTGTGCGTGCCTGCTATGCACATCTTTTGCTTATTTTTATACTGATTTTTCTGATGTTTTTGCCTTTTTTCTTTCCACTGTACCATGGGAGTTATTTTACATACTCTACATATAATTTTATATGTCAAATACAGGAAATATATTCTCACAGAACTATGCTTTTTTTGAGCAAGATCTTAATGCTATATAATTTATTTTGTCAATTTTGTTTTTGATTAGTGCTTTTCTTATTTTTAATTAATCATTTTCTACCCCACCTAATAAATAATGGATTATTTCCTTTTTGTTCAATTTCTTATTTAAACACTATGATATTTCTGGGCTTTAAAAGAGACAATACAAAAGAAGACAGTTACATACAAAGGAAACCCTCATAAGGCTATGATCAGAGTTTTCAGCAGAAACTTGCCAAGCCAGAAAGTAGTGGCATGATATATTCAAAGTGCTGAATGGAAAAAACCTACAGCCAGAAATATTCTATCAAGCAAGGCTAACATGCAGAATAGGAGAGATAAAGAGTTTCCCACACAAACAAAAACTAAAGGAGTGCGTGACTGCTAATCCAGCCCTGAAACAAATGTTAAAAGGGGCACTTTTTCTATGAAGACAGAATTAGCCCAATACCAAAACTGGATAAAAATGCCACCAAAAAAGACCTAAAGGGCAATATCTTTTTTGAATATAAATGCAAAAATCTTCAACAAAATACAGGTAAACCCAATACAGCAATGTACTTAAGAAATCACCATAGTAATGTGAGATTTAGTCCTCGTTTGCAAGGGTGGTTCAATATTTGAAAATCAAATATCATGGTACATCACACCCATAAGACAAAGGATAAGAGCCTTATGATCATTTCAATAGATGTAGAAAAAGCATTTGACAATGTATAACTTCAATTCATGATTTTAAAAAAAAAAACCCTCAACAAAGTAGGTTTAGAGGAAATATATTTCAACATAATAAAGGTCATATGTGTAAAACCCATGGTTAACATCATCTGCAAGGGGAAAACTGAGAGCTCTTCCTCTATGGTCAAGAACAAGATAGGGATGTCCACTCTTACCACTGTTATTTAACATAGTACTGGAAGTACTAGTCACAGCAATCAGACACAAAAAGAAATAGGCATCCAACTGGCAAGGAAGAAGTCAAACTTTTATTATTTGCAGATGGCATGACATTCTATATAGAAAACATGAAAAAGTCCACCAAAAAATAGCTAGTACTGATACATAAATTCAGTAAAGTCACAGGATACAAAATCAACATACAGAAATCTGTTGCATTTCTATATGCCAATAACAAAGCAGCAGAAAGAGAAACTAAAGAATTGATCCCATTTGTAACTGCACCAAAAACTAGAAAATACCTTGAAATAAACCTAACCAAAGAGGTGAAATATCTGTACTCTGAAAATTATAAAACACTGATGAAAATAATTAAAGATGACACAGGGAAATGGAAACATATTCCATGCTTATGCTTTAGAAGAGCAAATATTGTTAAAATGTCTAGACTACCCAAAGCAACCTACGCATTTAATGCAACACCTATCAAAAAACAAAGAGCAATTTTTACAGAGCTAGAACAAGCAATCCTAAGATTTGTTGAAACCACATAAGACCATGAATAGCCAAAGGAACTTTCAAAAAGAAAAGAAAAGCTGGAGGCATCACAATGTCAGACTTCAGGTTATATAACAAAATAGTAGTAATCAAACACTATGGTACTGGCACAAGAATAGACATATAGACAAATGGAAAAGAATAAAAAACCCAAAAATAAACCCACAATTATATGGTACAATAAACTTTGACAAAGCCGGAAAGAATATCCATGGGAAAAAGACAGTCTCTTCAATAAATGTTGTTGGGAAAACAGTACAGTAACATGCAGAAACATGAACCTGGACCACATTATTACACCATACACAAAAATAAATTCAAAATGGATGAAAGACCTAAAAGTGAGACAGGAAACCTTCAAAATCATAGAGGAGTACACAGGCAGTAATTTGTCTGATATCAGCTATAGACTTCTTTCTATAATATGTCTTCTAAGGCACTGGAAACAAAAGCAAAAATAAACTATCGGGACTACATCAACATAAAAAGCTCTGCACATGGGGCGCCTGGGTGGCTTAGTCGGTTAAGCGTCCGACTTTTGCTTAGGTCATGATCTCGCGGTTCGTGGGTTCGAGCCCCGTGTCGGGCTCTGTGCTGACTGCCAGCTCACAGCCTGGAGCCTCTTTCGGTCTGTGACTCCCTCTCTCTCTGACCCTCCCCTGCTCACTCTGTCTCTCTCTCTCCTAGAAATAAATAAAACATAAAAAAAATTAAAAAAAAAAAAAGAAGCTCTGCACAGTGAAGAAAACAATCAACAATAGTACAACACAATCAATGGAATGGGAAAGATATTTGTAAATGACACAGCCCATAAAAGGTTAGTATCCATAATATAAAAAGAACAACTCAACAACCAAAAAAAACAAATAATCCAGTTAAAAGATGAGCATAAGACATGAATGGCAATTTTTCTAAAGAAGACGTACAGATTGCCAAAAGACACGTGAACATTTGCTCAACATCACTGATCATTGGGAAAATGCAAATCAAAACTATAAAGAGATACCACCTCACATCTGTCAGATATCACCTCACACCTGGTAAAACCAACAACAAAGGAAACAGCAGGAGAAAAAGAAACCCTCTTGAACCATTGGTGGGAATGCCCACCGATGAAACCACTGTGGAAAACAGTATGGAGTTGCCTCAAAAAGTTCCTCAAAAAATAGAACAATCTATAGTCCAACAATGGCACCACAAAGTATTTACCCAAAGAACACAAAAAACACTAATTCAAAGAGATGCATGTGTCCTTAATTTTATAGCAGTATTATTTACAATAGCTGAGTTATAAAAGCAGCCCATTTATAAAAGCAGTTATGAAAGTGTCCATTCACTGATAAATGGATAAAGATGTGGTATACACAAACAATGAAATATTATTCAGCTCTAAAAAAAGAATGAAGTCTTTCCACTTGCAACAACATAAATAGAACTAGAAAGTATAATGCTAAGTGAAATAAGTCAGTTGAAGAATGACAAATACCATATGATTTCACTCCTATGTGGATTTTAAGATGGAAAGCAAATGTGGAAAGGAAAACAAAAGAAAGACAAGCCAAGAAACAGACTCAGCTACAGGGAACGAATGCATGGTAATCAGAGGGAGATGGGGGGTGGGGACCTGTGAAATAGGTGATGGGGATTAAGGAGTGGACTTGTTGTGACGAACACCTAGTGACTAAAATAAAAACTGAAAAAAATAAAAAAAGAACGAAATGGAAGAGATGTCTATTTAACCCCCATAAAAGAACACAGCAAGAAAACAAACATCTATAAGCTGGGAAACCAGCACTGACACCACCTTGATCTTGAACTTCTAGCCTGTCACACTGTGAGAAAATGAATTCTATTCTTTATGACAAAAAACAGTATTGGTCTATTCTACCAGTAAATATCACACAAAGATATAAATAACAAATAACAGCATTCTTCATACAACACAACAGCAACAAAAATGTAGAGATCTCCATAGTCCAAGCTGATCATATTATTTCACTCTTCAGTGTTTTGTCACTTGCTAGATTGCACTATAGTCAACACTAACATTCAATATGAACAGACATGGAATCTAAGCAAGATGTAAGAATAGTAGTAACATGTGAACTAGCCAAGGATAAGAAAGATAATCCAGACAGTTGATTTTTAGAGATAATTGTATTGGGGAGGTCATAAGAACCATTTCTCAAAGAGTTGAAAATAAGCTCCCTCCTAATAATAAAAAGTATGCAAAATATCTTTTGTAAGTATTTTGAGTTTTGAAGGTTAATCCTATCTCTTTAAATGTTTAAAAGAATATTTGAATTAGAATAGTTTAAACACTCACTGACTTTGAGAGAGTTGGTGGGAAAGGCCTAAAGTATTTACTGTAAATTTACTGTTAATTTATACTGTGAGGAATATAATCCAACCACAAAAATAATTTTGAAAATAGCTATCACATGGAAGTATTCTAACTAGAGTATTTGGTAGATTTCTAAAACGGCTCCAGTGTTAATCATTGTAATTTGGTACTTAAAATTTACCTGAAACAGTAGTTAATACATAATCTCTTAGAATGAACACTCATTAAAACATTACTGATATTTTGTAGAAACAGCAATCAAGTAATTTTAAACTCAAAATATGTATAACAATACGTGTAACGATAGAGAGAAGTTCCAATAATGATCATACAGCTCAGCAGGGTATGCTTAAAAATGATATGAACATGCAAGTGTAGAAGTTTATTTTCTCACAGTTCTGGAAGATAGAAATTCTAAATCAAAATGTTAACAAGATTGACTCTCCTCAGAGTTCAAATCATATATACTCTTTTTCTATAAGCAGACAATTGAAAAATATGAGCAATATTGCCAGAATGCCCAGCTATAAAGAAGGCATTAAAATTTTCCTGTTTTATAAAAACAGAAAAACAGAGTCTTGAATAATGTGACCACTGTGATATGCAGAGACAAGATGGAAAACACAGTCACTATTATTTAACATTTGGTCAGTTGATCAGAAAAAGAATTATTTGAGGAAGTAATGGCAACAATAAGTTATCTCTCATAGTCCATATTAAAACCTTCTGTGTTGAATAATTGTGTCATCTGGCCATAAAATTATTAAAAATATATAGGGGCGCCTGGGTGGCTTAGTTGGTTAAGCATCTGACTTTGGCTCAGGTCATGATTACATGGTTCGTGGGTTCGAGCCCTGTCGGGCTCTTTGCTGACAGCCAGCTCAGAGCCAGGAACCTGTTTTGGATTCTATGTCTCCCTCTCTCTCTGACTCTTCCCAGCTCACGGTGTCTCTCTCTCTCAGAAATAAATAAAACGTTAAAATATATATAGATAGGTCCTCTCTGTTTTTTTTTTTTAGCTCCAGTGTAGACTACTGTACCTTGTGAATTATTCTTCAAAAGTAAAAGAGAAATCAAGACCCTTTTAGAAACACAGAAGTTGAAAGAAGACTTGCCATGAAAGAAATATTAAATTAATTTCCTTAGAGAGAAAGAAAATAATATAGGTCAGAAACTCACATCTGAAAAATAAAGGAAGAGCATAGAAGTATTAGAAAAAGTAAAATTAAAACTTGTATTTCTCTTAACTTATCTATTAACACTTTATTCTGTATAATAATAACAATGTTAAAATATGTATACAGACACAGACACACATATATAGTATGCCTATATATAAGTGAATGACAGCAATTATACAAGGGAAGAGAGAAAAGATTTAGGATTATTTTGGTTTCCGTGTTGTTTTTTTTTTCTTTAATTGTGGTTATTCACATTCCTCTTGAAGAGGTAGAGCAACAGGTTAAAAAAAAGAGAAATCCTAGATGACCTCAGGTATGGCAATGTCATTTTAGATATAATAGCAAAGGGAGAATTTATGAAGTAAAGAATTGGTTAGCTGGACTTCATTAAAACTGACAATGTCAAGAGAAAGAGAAGACAAGCCACAAAATGGGAGCCTATATTTGCAAAAGACTCATCTAATAAAGAACTGTTATACAAAATGTCTAAGTGACACTTAAAACTTAACAGTATAGAAGGAAAAAAGCTCAAGTTAAAGTCACCAATCTGAAAGGACTATATTCTGTGTAATTCCAACTCCATGACATTGTAGAAAAGGCAAAGCAGTGGAAATGATAAAAAGATTAGCAGTTACCATTGGCTTGTAGGGGTGCACAGAATCATGTGCACTAATTTCATAATATTACAAAATAATGGTGATGAACTCACGGATGGTACTAGTCTATATTTTGGTATATGTATTTATCCTTTCACTTATTTTTTTTAATATTGAGAAACTTTATAAATTGTTAAATCTCATTTACTTACAGTTTCTATCTAGCTACAAAATAACCGAAAACATCAAGGATTATAACATCATCTCTAATAAACAGTATAAAACTCAAAAGTAAAATATATCATCCAACCTTTTTAAAGTAAAATATCAATGAAATATATATAGAGAAGTTCTGTTTTTCCTTGGTGACTAGAGAGTAAATGAAAATGAATGAGATGGGAAAAGGTGTATGAAATTGTACATTTTGCTTGTGTCATGATAAAAAAAATAAATCAATGACAGCTTTCCTTTAGAACAATTTTGTGTTTTCTCTAGAGTACATAGTTCTGATGAAATTGATTTTTCTCAATCACTGTCAGGGTTGTTCTGTGTATTTCACTAATAACAATAGCTTTTCTCATAGGGTAAAATTTATGAAATATTCCCAGGTGAGAATAGATGTGACATGTAATGTAGGTATATGAACCAAGACATTCTTACTTAAAACTACTAAAAGTAAATAAAGTATGTACACATATGAATGTGATAATTTCTCCATTTTATTAATACCAAATTATTCATTTTGTGTGTATGCAAATTATTCATTTTCTGTGTGTATGTGTGTGTTTGTAATGTGTGTATATAACACACAAATGCTGAAGCCCCAAAAAACACATTGAAATGAAACTATCAATTCAGGTTCTTGAGTGAATGCATTTTTTTCTTGCATGAAATTATCACTAAAATTATAACAATAATATGTTGAATAATTATATAAATGATAAATCATCATATCATTATTCTTTTGGTGTCTATAGTATGAGCATTGCCTAAACACAATTTTGGGAATATTTCTGCTCTGCTTTGTCCATGTAGGATAGTAGAGAAATTAATTTTTGCTGTGTCAAGCCATTAAAGTGTGAGACTCTTACTGCAGCTTGTCTTATCTTTTCTTGACTAAGCCTCAATCTTCATGTTTATTTTTAATTATATTATATTCTATAATTTTATTGGATAATTATATAGAGTATATCCTACAACTATATTCTATTTCCCATCTTCAGATATTTTTCCTATCCTTAATTAGTCTTCTGGAAAATGTTAAGGTTCTTTAAATTGGGGCCCTTGAATTTTTTTATATTAAATGTTGTTTTCTATGCTTTATCCACTATATAAATGAGTTGACACTTTTATTTTTAACTTCCTTGAAGAAATCTTTAATAGCTCCATACATATTCATACGGTGTTATACATACAAACACACATATTGAGACAAATACTCTATGGACAAATGTATAGGAGATAAATGGATAATAAAAATAGTTGAATTTTATTTTTTTGTAAAATTTCATTTATTAGAAAGCTGAAATAACTTTCACACTTTAAAAATAAATTATAAATATTCATGACGACTAAAGAAACATACAAAATGCATATCTGCCCTTGTTTATTCTTCCTCAAGAGGAAAAACAGTGTTGGAACACTTTAGCTCTGGCCACAGATAGCATTCTGAAAAGAAGTGTTGTCAGTAATGATCCATCTCAAAGCTATTTAAAGCAAACATAATAGAACCACTGTTCAGAGGGCACATGGCAAGAACAGAATGCCATAGATTATACCTAATAAAAACAATGGATTATTAAAATCCTTGAAATGTTATATACAAATTAAGTTATAAAAACCCTCCCTAGCTTTTCAAGTGTAGGGTTACTAAGCAACCAACAAAATATATATGACTTGTAAAATTTCTGCACTGAACTTAAGACAAACTCAGTGTGAACTTTAATTTTTTATTTCCAAAAAATGAATATTTGAAAAAATTAATATCCTGGAAAGATGTAATAGGATTGTCAATTAAAACTTTCAGAGTAATGTAGTATTCATTTACAAAGATTATAACTGATCCCTAGAATAAAAACTTAGAAAATAATAACTGGAAAACACTGACTGGTCTTAGATAACATGTTCTCTACGTCATCATGTACAAGTCAGTTGTGATGGACAGATATCAAATTGGTCATTCTCTTATATTGCTTTTCAAACAGCCTAAAATTCAAAGCTTTCAAGCAACAGTAATGATTGCTATATATTCATTATTCTCACTCACTTAAAAATATTATTGCATACATAGTGATTAATGTCAATGAATGTACAAATATTTCCAAACCGTTATTTAATAGCCTTGCTTAAAAGATTTTTTTAAAAAGTAAAATATTTACTTTTTAAATACACAGAACTTTTTAAACAAAGGCACAACTCTTTGTTTATTTTATAGAAATTGGATATTATTATAGGAAAATTCTTAACATTATCTTTACTTCCTCAAATACTTTCAGGAAACACAATTTTACTTGTAAGTGTTAATTCTTAACCTTGACATATTATTTTTCTTCATAGTAGAACTCTAGGTGGATCTTGAATTATCAAGTTGAAAACATAATATGACTGAATTTATTTTAAGAATAAAACTTCTGAGTGTGTCACTGTTTGGGGAAATGTCTCTGAAACTCCTAATACTTTCAACAGTTTAGCTTAAGAAGAATCATCTATTTGTTTACTGCTTTATTCAAGACTGACTGTTAAAAATGTTTCTCAGCAGTTCACACACTGTATAGCATGAAATTGTACATTCTTGTACGTTTAAGTGTATAATTCTTTCCAACTTTCTCATAATTTTACTTCTTCACCTCACCATACAAAAAATGTTTTAGAAACCTGTTGTTATAATTTACCTGATAACATTCAGTTCAATGCAGTTTCATTCATTCATTGTTACAAAATTTATCTTACTCATAAGCAAGACTGATTAATCTGAGAAATTTTGCCTAAAGCAAGCATGACTATAATCTTGATGCTAATGGTCTGTGAGCTTTCAAATCACCAGTTTCATGAGAAAACATTTGTTCTTTATATAAAAAGAAATAGCTCAAATTTAAAAGTTAGTGGGTCCACCTAGATCTTCCCTAAGGCAGATGCATTTATCTCACTTTTCAGTCAATCCATTAGCAGACAGATTTTTCACTGTTGCCTGATTCTAGCCTTTGTTTCCCCTTTTCAGTTGATATTTATCCAAAGAATTCAATTCCAACATAGGGCAGATACATATTTATATGTTATTTTCCCAAATAACCACTGCTGGGGTGGGAATGTAGGTCTTATATTTTCATTAAAGTTCTGTAACAAAAGTGCAAAGTCCCACAAATAACATGAAGATGAATAATAACGTAACCAATCTTGAAATTATTCTAGTTCATTGATATAACAAGGACTTCTCAATGACTATTCCTTTGAGCCCTAGTCTTTCTTTCTTGAGAATTTTCAGTTTTACCATCCAACTCACAATAGCTCTAAGTATCACAATGAAGAAAACGTAATTTCCAAAACTTTCCCTCAAAATTATATTTCCATGTCAAAATATTCCATTAGGACATTTCTCATAAATATAAAGCAATTTTTTTAGTAGCGGTATTCATTTAAAATATTTACCTTCTTCATGCATTTTAAGGACTACTATATAGTAACTGACAACACATTTTATTTGTATGGATTCTTATATATTTCTTATTTGTTGGTTCTATAAATCCTGTGTTGGTATTTAAACAATCTTACATTTTCTATACTATGAATTTCTCTAGAAAACTTTGTATAAAAGGTTAGAGGAAAGTAGTTGACAGATTCTACAAAACGGAAGAGAGAATAGTTCCTTACTATGCAGTTTAGTCAGAAGATTTTTATTTTTTGTCAAAAGCACCCTCTTTGGTAAAGGCTGAAACTCATTTAATGGATTGTTGCCAAGAAATAATTTGGATTATTTTTCTAAATAGATAACCAGGGTAAACTGCCCTATCAAATAACTGGAGACACCCAAGTATGCTCCATTGCAAGAGGCAGTCAGTTGAAGATGCTGATTTTAAAAAGTGTGAGTAAATTTGTAGAAGATGAACATTATAAACTAAAAAACAACAAAAACAAGGAATTAAACACATACACACACACACACCCCACAAAACATATAACACACAGAAATACAGATAGACAGCTCATTTATGTTGGAAGGAGTATTGCTTTGAATCAGTGGGAATTCTAGCGATTCTATAATACTGTTATCATCACTTCACACAAAAACAACCTAAAAAATACATACCTGAAAGATAATTTTATTTGACAGAAACTAACACAGACTCTCCATAAACTATTTCAAGATGAAAAAAACCAAATATAGAAAAGAAAAGAAAAAAAACCCATGACATTTAAAAATAAACTCATAGAGTGCCTGGGTGGCTCAGTCAGTGAAGCAACCAGTTTTGATTTCAGCTCAGGTCATGATCCCAGCATTGTGGGATCAAACCCAAAGTCAGGCTCTGCACTGATCACGGAACCTGCTTAAGATTCTTCCTCTCCCTCTGCTCCTCCCTGTCCCCTCAAAAAGTACAAAAATGAAACAAAACAAAAAGAGTCACGATCCAACATATAATTACAAAATGAAAGACCATAAAGATGAAAGCAAACCTTAACATGATTAGAAATTTGACATGGAAATGCCTAACAATAAAACAGAAAGCAATAAAAATAACTCAAACTGAATGGAAGTTTAACCTTAAAAATCATAGAATTAATGGTCTTAATAGAATTGTCATAAAGAAAAATATTATGAATAAAAAGATGGTAAAGTTAATAGGTCAAGATTGAGTAATGCAAGCAAATAAAATAAAATATAAAAAGACAAAAGAAAAAATTAGGAAAGAATTGAGTGTGTGTATCAAGAGCCAATATAGACATAACCAATTTTCAACTGCAAAATGTTTCAAAAATAAATGAAATATACAATCAGAGAAATCTTTCCAGAAAAAAAAAGAACTTGAATCTACAAATAGAAATGCAATGTTCTTAAGAAAAATCTTAATAACAACATGATTATTACTGAAAACTTACTGTTGTTGAGACTGTTTTAGAGATATTTTTCCCCTACACATTAAATACTTGCTGTAATCTTGGTTAGGTGTAATTATTGCACTCATTTTACATTTGAGAAAACTAGGGCACAGAGAGGAGGTAATTATCCTAAGCTCACACAGAAAGTATTAACATCATGATTCATTTAAGAATCTAAACCTTTCAAATAATGCCGGAAAGAGTACTGAGAAATACAATAAAGAAAACAAAACTAACAACATAAAACTAGTAATAATTGCATAAAATACCTCAATTTGCCCTATAAATGAATGCAATTGGATTAGTTCAATCAGTCTTATATTGTAAAGCCAAAGAAAATATTGCATGATATAACCAAACTGTATTCTGCACACACAAGTCATATCAAAATCAAATTAGTAAAGATGTTAAAAAAAAAAAGAACGGACAAAAGTACACAAGGAAAAGATTAACAAGCAAAGCAAGATTATAATTTATTAATATAAGGATAAATTCAGGGCTATTAAATAACACCACAAATAAGTATAGACTGTACAATAAAGATTTATCATGAAAAATAAATCTGAGTCAAGAAATAAATCATCAGAATCAATAAGTTAGATGAGTTATTCTTGAAATAATAGTTTAGCTGATTTCAGACTAATTATTTCCCCGAAAAAAATTTAAGAAAGTGAAAAAAGAAAAAAGAAAATTTAACATTTTGGAAGATTTTGAAGAGCTAACAAGCAATTCATAAATAGGCAAAAAGAACATTATCACTGAGCATTTAGGTCAACTTTCCCCTCCATGGCTTGATCTGAAATGGAAGTTGAAAGGTTAAGAAGCTAAGTGGTCAGACTGACAGAAAAATGAGGTTCAGGAACATAATGTATAATTCAAATCTTCCAAAGAGGAAAAAGTTGTATAACAGCTACAGAATTCTGTTAGGACTAAAGGAAAACAAATCTGATAATACAATAAACTAGACATTATTGACAGAACCTTGGTTTTGAGTTTCTCCAGCTCTTTATTATATTAAGATGAATTAGCATTTCTAGTGCTCTTCAGTCAGCTCCAATTTAGAAGCAAATATGTAACTTCCATAAAGATAGGGGTTCCTGTCAGTTAAGCATCCAAATTCAGCTCAGGTCATGATCTTGCAGTCTATGAGTTTGAGCCTCTGTCAGGCTCTGTGCTGACAGCTCAGAGGCTGGAGCTGCTTTGGATTCTGTGTCTCCCTGTCTCTCTGCCCCTCCCCTGCTTGCTCACTCTCTCTCTCAAAAATAAATGTTAAAAATGTTAAAAAATACTAACTTCCATAAAGATTGCACATTATGTATTATTGTTATAATATTACATATTCAAACCCCAACTCTCAATGAGAAAAAATGTAAGAAAAAGATTAGCATTAGAAAAATGAAGTGTTACTAAAAACTAGGGAGAAAATTCATATCTTTAAAGCAGTTTTAGAGATATAAATAGAATTTTAAATGATTATAATTAATATTTCAAGAAAGTAGAAAAGCAAGAGAGAAAAAAATGAAATGAAGGGATCTCTGGGACATTAAGTGTACTAAAATTTTCATTATAGGGGTCCCAGAAGGAGAAGAGAAAGGGACGAAGAAAGTATCTGAAGCTGAAAACTCACCTAGGGAAAGAAACAAACATCCAAGTTCAGGGTGTCCAGGGAGCTCCTCCAAGAAGAAAAAAATACCAAGGATATCTACACAAAAACACCTAACAATGAAAATGTCAAAGATTAAAAATAAGAGAGAATCTTAAAAGCAGCAAGAGAAAAAGAGCTGGTTACATACAATGGAAAACCCATAAGGCTCTGAGTTGATTTTTCAACAGAAATTTTGCAAGGCAGAAGGGGGTGCCATGATATATTAAAAATGCTAAGAGGAAGAAAAAAACAAAACTAAAACCAGTAAGTCTCTACCAAGCAAGTGTATCATTTTGGAGTTGAAAAAGAGAGAGCTTTTCAGGAAAATGAGAAATAAAGGAGTAAATCACCACTAAACCAGCTTTACAAGAAATGTTAGATACCTTTTTAAGCAGAAAAGGCTGCAACTCAGCAGATGGTTGCTGAGCAGAAGAAGGGTTAGGTATGGGAAAAATAAATGAGGAGACTTAGAGGGACAAATTTCCAGATATAAAATAACTAGGATGATTATTTATGGATAGAAGTACAGCAGAGGAATAAAGACAGTAATATTGTAATTACATTGTTTGGAGAGAGATGATACTTATACTTCTTGCAGTGACTGTTACTTAATGTATAGAAATGTTGAATGTTATATACTTGAATTTAATATAACATTGTATGTCAAATACACTATAGTTAAAAAATTAATATTTCAAACTTCAAGAGGCAATATATAGAATCTCAGCAAAGTATTTCAGAATGTATAAATTAACACCAAATGCAAATTCTGAATTGAAAACCACAATAACTGCTAATTAACACCTCTAAGCTTACAGACAAATTAAAAAATAATCAAAAATACATAGAAAAAAAACCATTCAGGTAGAAGCACAAATTTTTAAAAATCAAAGAAAATGTAGAAATGTAAAATATAGAAGAGAATAAAAAGATTTGACATAATCATAATTTGTGATTCTGCAGTGGGGAAGAACATAGAAGTCAGGAGAAGTAAGTACAAATAAAATGGCTAAAATATTTCAAAAATCATTTTTACAATTAAAATTCTAAAATGGATTCTAAAATATTTATATACTCACTCAGCATATATTATTCCTGGAGCCTGCTTCAGATTCTGTGTCTCCCGTTCTCTCTGACCCTCCCCTGTTCACTTTCTCTCTCTCTCTCTCTTTCTCTCTCTTTCTCCCTCTCTCAGAAATAAATTTTAAAAAACATTAATTTTTTTAAAAAAAGAATGTCATCCGTAAGTCTACCCTTGAATAAAGAAATGAAAAATGTGACAAAAACTCTCAAACTCAACTTTCTCTGAGCCTTACTTCTAACCAAAAGCTTGCAACAATCTAGTTAATGTTTATTCAACAAAACAATGGTTGCTTGATAAAAAGAGTGAATGTTGTGGTGTCTCATCTAATCCCTATCCCCTTCCTCTGCTCTCCAGCTCAGTAGTAGCCTTAAAAATACCAGATTGCAGGGGTGCCTGGGTGGCTAAGTTGGTTAAATGTTTCACTCAATTTCAGTTCAGGTCATGATCTCTTGGTACGTGAGTTTGAACCCTGCATTGGGCTCCTTTCTGACAGCATGGAGCCTGCTTGGAATCCTCCCTCTTTGTGTCTCTCTACCCCTCTCATGCTTGTTCTCACTAAAAATAAATAAATAAATAAAATAAAATAAAATAAATGAAATAAAATAAAATAAAATAAAATAAAAAGTAACAGATTGTATTCTTGGTACAGTCCCAAGAAGGGGCAGGAGTGGATCTTATTTGCAATGAATTTTTTGGTGCATGATGTGACTCCCTGAAAGATAAAATATGTGCATTTATCTCACCTATCTGGGAATCAGCTAAAGCTGTAATTACAGGAGGCTTTGTGGAAAATGTTTAGAGGCAAATGTTTTAGTTTCTGCTATATGAAGGAATACACATTTGAATTCAACTAATAAACTAACCAAAAAGCTTAGGAGAAAAGGCTGAAGAATGAGATGTTTTAGGGAATAAAAGCTATGAAAAAGTTTCAATATACCTGGAAAATTAAAAGGTCACAAGCATTCCCTGTGTTATGCGCATTCTCAGGAAAGACATGAGAAAGTTCTATGCTCTCACCTCTAGCTGATCTTCAGCAATGGTGCAGATACGAACTAAAGAATATGATATAGTTTAACTGCCTAAATGAATGTTGATGGCACATAATACATGGACTCCCTAGGGAAATTCGGGAGATCTTTATAGTTACAAGGATTTAAAAATATTTCTATCAATAAGTAGCTAACCAATGAGCTAATTAAACAGAGACTTCAGTGGCTACAGCATAAAGAATAAAAGACTTCATAAATTAGCTTTATAGATTCACTAAGCAAACAAGGGTTATAATAGGCAGCAAAAATAAGAAACCTAGAGAGAAGAGAGACTCTGATTTCCAGACTTGACCAATTATAATATTCAAAATATTTTTTTTATGAAAGTTATGAAGTATACAGAAAAGAACTGTATACCCCATACAAAGAAAGAATGCAGTTGACAATAACAATCCCTGAGGAAGTCTAGAGGTTGAGCTTACAAAAAAACAAACAAACAAAAACCCCACAAAAACAAAAACAAAAAAAAACAAACCCAAATCATCTATTTAAGTGTGTTTAAAGAGATAAAAAAAAACTTTTCCAGAAAACTGAAGGAAACCATGAGAAAAGTGTCTCACCAAATGAAAAATATCAGTATACTCAAATAAATTATTAAATCAATCTAAATAGAATGGTGATTTTAAAAATATAAGAATTAAAATGAGTATTTCACTAGAAGAATCCAAAAACAGATCTGAGCATCATAAGAAAGAATGATCATAAGAAAGAAAGATAGGTCAATTAAAATTATGCGTTGGAAGAACATGTAGGAAAATCAATCAAGTATACAAACACATATATAAGGAGAGTGCAAAGAGAGTAGGAAAGTGTCAGGATTGTTTGAAGAAAAATAAAATCAAATTTGATGAACAATATTAATCTACACATAATGAAATTCAACATACATAAACTAGGCTAAATCAGAGATCCACACCAAGATGAATCATAATCAAACTGCCAAAAATCAAAGACAGAAGCTTGAAAGCAGCAACAAAGATGCAATTATCATATACGTTGATTCCTCAATTAGAATAAGAACTGATGTTCCTCAGAAACCAAAGAATCTGGAAGGCAATGAAATTACGTATTTGACATGTTAAAAGAGGAAGAAAAACTGTGAAATAACAATTCTATATCCAGCAAATCTACATTTCTAAAAATGGAGAAATTAAACCAGTCCCAGATAAACAAAAGCTGAAAAAATTCATTGCTAGCAGATCTTCTCACAAGAAATGGTAAAGGGAATTCTTCAAACTGAATGAAAGGACAACAGACAGTACATAGATCCACACATTTAAGTAAACACTGACGAAGGTAACAATCTTAGTAAACATAAAAACAGTTATTATGTCATTATAACTCTTTATTCTGTCTACATGATTTAAATACATAAAACAATCATTACTAATTTGTATTTTGAACACATAATGTATAAAGCTATAATTTATGATAATAGTATAATAAAGGGAAGGGAGGAAGGAGCTACATAGGAAGAAAGTTTGAAATTAAGTTATTAATACAAATTTTATTATTTTATGAGATTAACTATATTTATAAGACCATTACTAAAAATGTAACTAAAAACCTATATAGTAAAAGAAATAATAATGAATTAAAATGGCATGTTAAAAAAATATTTTTCAAACCAAACAAGGCAGTAATAAAGAAAATGAGGAGCAAAAAGATATAAAATATCCAGGAAAAAAAATTAAAATATAGAAGCTCCTTCTTAATAGTAATATCATTAAATGTACATAAATTAAAACCTCCAAGTAAAATTTAGGGATGGGCAGAAAAGATTAAAATATAATCTGATCCAACTCTCTGCTATCTATTTAGGACATGTGTTGCATACAAAGAATAGATAGATTGAAGTTTTTAAAAAGAATGTCTTCAAATAACCTACAATTTTATCTTGAGAAACTAGAAAAGTAAGAACAAAGTAAACCTAAATGAATCAGAAAGAAGAAAACAATCAACTAAGATTATAGCAGAAATAAATAGAATACATAATAGAAAACAGCAGAAACAATTCAATGAAAGAAATTGTATGATGTTTTATCCTTTAAGTAATAAAAGTTTTTTATCTTGTCTGATAAAGAAAAATATAAACAGCCTCAAATTACTAAGATTAAGAGAGAAAACAGGAATACTGATATCCAATTTACAGAAATACAAAAGATTATGAGATTATTATTATAAGCAATTGTATGCTGCAAATTGGATAACCTAGACGAAAAGGGAAAATTGAGAATTCCTAATCACACCAACTTCCAAAATTGACTCGAAAAGAAATAAAAATCTGAAAAGATGAGTTAGGAGGTTTTACTATGAAATCAGAAAAACTTTGAACAAAGAAAACCCCAGGACAAAATGTCTTTGTTAGTAAATTGTAGAAAACATTTAAGAAAACTTAATACAAATCTAATTCTTCTCAAACTTTTTCAAAAATTACAAGAGGGAGGAACAATCTTGACCACTATATGAGGCCAGTATTACCTTGATGCTAAAGTCTGATAAAGAACAATAGTAGTTATGAATATTGATGTATAAGGCTTAAAGTATATACTACAAAACAATCTACCAGCACATTTAAATCATTATATAATATGATATATAAATGACTCAGTGTCATTTATACAGGATGGTAAAGTATTAAAAAAAGGAATGAATTAATGATACATTTGATACACCTAATTGCACCTTCAAATCATTATATTAATTGAAAGAGGGTCACATATCTTATGATTCCATTTATAGAAAATGCCCAGAATAGGTAAAACCATGGAGACATGAGGTAGATTAGTCATTGTCACTACCTCTTTAAAATGTTAATAATCCATACACTTGAAGAACACAGTGAAATAGTATTCTCTCTCTAGCTTCTAAAGATCCTGCTAACTTCTTTGGGTTCATATGCTGGCTCTTTAAAGTATCTTCCCTTCTCCTGCCATTCTGGTTTATTTTAGTACCCTAAACATGTTCCATATGTTCTCCACATAGGGTCTTTTAGTCCCCTCTGGTTGGAATGGTTTACGCTGCCAGTTTCATAGCATCTAAATCTCAGCTAAAATCATTATGTCAGAAGGACTTTCTCCACTCCTTATTCAAAGTAGTCCTGTCACTTACATCATTCTGTGTAACATCTCTGCATAGATATTTTCAGTGATATTTTTGAGAGTATTTTTCATTAGTTTTCTATGATTCTCTGATGGAATTTACATTGAGAAAGTAGGAACATTTTTGTCTTATTTCCCACTGCATCCCAACACCAAACATAGAAGCTGGTCCACAATAAATGCTCAGCCAATGGTGCATAAATTGATAATTGAATGTATATGTTTAAATATGTACATACACACAAACATACTAGCTTTTTATTCTTCCATCAAACTAGGTCCTACTTAGCCTAGTTTAAAAGAAGGTCTATATCCATATTTATCACTTTTTCACTATACTACCTTCTGTTTTATATCCTTGAATTTTCATACTTTTATTATAGATTATAGAATAATCTCAAAATACCACTCAGAAAAATATTACTATAGTTTAAAAAAACTTTTTAATAATATGGTTTTATGAATATTACATATACTGTTCAGAAAGTAGCTTCAAATTTATTAGTCTAAGACCCATTTTTGAGAGAGTTCACAAATTGATGTATTTGATTCTACTATAGTTTTAAGTATTTTTGTTATTTGTAGTTCATTCAGTGTTTTCATTTATTGCATTCATTTCTAACATCATATAAGGTCTGGTCCTGAATTAATTATATGTTCTTTTTATTTATCCCAGTGAATTTCATGTGATTATAAAAGATTCATTTGATCTTGTTCAAGTAAATTATGATTTTCCACAGGGTTATCTTTTAAATTATGTCCTCTGTCCTATTTGCATATTTGTATTAGAATTATTTTTAGGACATGAGTTGTGAATTATTGCTGTTTCATGCATCAAACAATCTTATCTGTGTCACACTAGAGATGTAAATATAAATTCCTATCATGAAATGTATTCAAAAGTGATTCTTGTAAACACCTTTGAAATTGTATTTGAATTAATACCAATCATCTCCTAGCATCAAAGAACACAAGCATTCTTTATTTGACTTAGTTTTATGGTGACACACAAAAAAAGAAGAAATGATAGGACTTACCTTTCTGTCAATTTTGACATATTAATAGACTAATAATGTTTGATATGGATGAATAATAATGCACACATTTGCATTATTCTAAAATAAGAAAACAAACATTTATTAAATTCTGAAGTTTGAAAGTATTTAAATTACTATTCTAGACCACAGTATATTATCAGACCCATAAATGCTACTTTTCTAAGAAACTTTGCCAAAATCTCATAAAATGAAATGCTCTTATCACTTTATTCTCAGGTCATAGATCTAGTTTTGATCATGCTCTATTCCCAATATGAAGAAAGAAGTTGAAACACTGGCCTATGACTCATTTATCTGTCAACACTGATGTTTCAGGATGAAGAGAAAAGATTTGGTCTCATCTTCTTGTAAACATGGTAAAGAAGGACTTATCTGAGACTATCTGAGAAGTAGACTAATGATATGTTCAAGAAAGGATCCTTTTGTAAATAATGCTTTTAGTCCTGGTTTAGCATTGATTATTGCAAACGAACCGAGAATTTTAATTTATGAGACAGAACTCCCTGGACAGTGTCACAACAACTGCCACTATCTGACATACAAAATGTCATTCCCTGCTGATAATCTGGTGTAGAAATATGTGTTTGATGCAGGAACAAGAGGCTTTGGAAGCAGTTTCCAATATCCCAGACATTCTCTCTGCTTTTACTATGCCTCTTAAAATTTTTACATTATTTTGTTTTTACCTTTACTATGCCTCCTTAAAATTATTAGTAAAACTTGATATTGAGTAAGATCTCAGTTGCAACTTCTAGGCAGGAATCCAGAGGACTCAAGTTATAGTTCAATAGCACTCAAAATCTTAAGACCTTCATTACTGCTTGTCTATTCCAAGAGAAAAGAAAGGTAGAGACATTACAATGTAGATCATCTCATAAAGGCTTTCTTGTTTGCTTTTCACTTTCTTCCTTTGCTTATTTCCTCCATTTCATGACTTCTTTCTGTACTACAAATCTTATAATTCTAACTATTATTTTATCTTGTAATAAGCAAAAACCACATTAGCAGCAATCTCACAGTCAAATGACTTCTCAGAGGTGGTATGTACAACTTGTATGTAACCTTCTTTCTTTTCATTTTACACACACACACACACACACACACACACACATACACACATGCTCAGCTCACTCATGCACACACACAGGTAGTAAATATGCAGCTTTGCTTATGTAAATAAGATCATAATCTATATTTTGTATCTATTCTTTGCTATTTCTTATAATGTATTTAAAAGCATGTATTAGAGATTTCTCTCTCCCTTTATTACTTTATTCTTCTTACACCTTGTCATTATGCATCGTATTCCATAGGACACTATAATGTTTGAACTATCTTTTATTTAGTAATGCCAAAATATTTAACACTTAAGATTATTTACAGTTTCCTGTACAACAAAATAAAAATACTACAATGAACATTACTGTGAGTATAAAGATTTAATTTTGAGTTTTCAATTTTTGGAAAAATTAACTTCTATAAAATTCTACATTGTAAATATGTGGACTGAAAAAAAATAGAAGAAATCTATTTAAAATAATATGATTAGATAATTAGGCACAAAGCTATTCTCCATATCTCTTGTAGGGAATATGAAGTCCACATGTCCTTTTTCCAGCGCATATAAAATGTTTTTTATAAAAATAGAACAATTTTACCTGAACTTAAACTTCACATATAAATGGAATTATACGTTATGTAGTATTTGATGGGGTATTAAATTTGTATTATAATTTTATCTCTTTTATTCTGTGTCTTTTAACAACAGCAGTTCAGTATAAATGCTATTTAGAATCCACATATAACACATGTAATATATTCTAATGTTGATGGACATTTTATTGTTTTTGTAATTATGAGTAACTAATATATAGATGTGTGTGTAAATTTGTTAAGTAGCTCATAAAATACCCATCTTATTTCCTGCTCATTTCCTAAATGTATGCTTTACTAAAATAGATGGTTAAAATATAACATTCAGATGCAATGAGAAAAAAGTCATAATTAAAACTTTAATCTCATTATATTTATCATTACATTTGTCCCTTATAGGTTCTAAGAAATAAAATTAGCCCCTTTACTATCTGACATTACTTATTCTTTATATCAGACATACAGAGTTAAAATACTGTTCCTTATAATTTGCTTAATTTAGAACACAGTTATAACTTTCTGTAAATATATCTAAATGCATAAGTAAATAAATAGAAAGGGAGTAAGAAAGTGGGCATACAGACAATGGAGAAATACAAATTGGCATGATATATTAAATTTATTTTAATTAAAAAAATTTTTAATGTTTTTTTATTTTTGAGAGAAAGAGAAAGAGTGAGTCAGGGTGGGGCAGAGAGAGAGGGAGACACAGAATCCAAAGAAGGCTCCAGGCTCTGGAGCCCGATGCAGGGCTCGAACTCACAAACTGCAAAATCATGACCTGAGCTGAAGTCTGACCCTTAAGTGACTGAGCCACCCAGGTGCCCTTTACATTTATTTTAAATAGTGTAACTATTTTAAAAATATTTTAATATTATTATATTAATAAAATGTGTAATCCAATGTAATATAAGTTGTAAATAATATGATGATTTAAGTTTGAACATATGGTCATCCATTATAAAATTTACCTAACAGGCTTATAAGTAAACCAGAAATACGTGGAAGACAGATGTCATGTAGTACCAGTTACTTCTGTTAACAGAATATTATCATCATTATAAATGTAACATTAAGAAACTATCATAGTAGATTACAACTAATTTTGAGAAAGACACAAAGCATTTTAAGTGGTTACTAAATTTTAAGTTAAATAATTACTATTTTTATAATATAGTCCAATATGTTAAATATATTTTCATTAGTGTTATTGACACATTAATGTTAAAATTAAGGTAATTTATTTTAAACTGACTAATCTAAACAGCACCAAAATATTTAAGACACTGTGCTAAGTAGTAAAGAAATACAAAGACAATTTTAAAAACATCTTTGGGAATCATCCACCAAGATCAAGTGGGATTCATTCCTGGGTTACAGGGCTGGTTCAATATTCACAAATCAATCAATGTGATACATCATATCAATAAAAGAAAAGATAAAAACCATATGATCCTGTCAATAGATGCAGAAAAGGCATTTGACAAAATACAGCATCCCTTCTTAATAAAGACTCTCGAGAAAGTTGGGATAGAAGGAACCTACTTAAACATCATCAAAGCCATCTATGAGAAGCCTTCAGCTAACATCATCCTCAACGGGGAAAAACTCAGAGCTTTCCCCCTGAGATCAGGAACACGACAGGGATGCCCACTCTCACCACTGCTGTTTAACATAGTGCTGGAAGTCCTAGCATCAGCCATCAGACACCAAAAGGAAATCAAAGGCATCAGAATTGGCAAAGAGGAAGACAAACTTTCACTCTTCGCAGATGACATGATACTCTACATAGAAAACCCGACAGACTCCACCAGAAGCCTACTAGAACTGATCCAAGAATTCAGCCAAGTTGCAGGGTACTAAATCAACATACAGAAATCGGTTGCATTTTTATACACCAACAATGAAGCAACAGAAAGAGAAATCAAGAAACTGATCCCATTCACAATTGCACAAAAAGCCATAAAATACCTCGGAATAAACCTAACCAAGGATACAAGAGATCTGTATGATGAAAACTATAGAAAACTTATGAAGGAAATTGAAGAAGACACAAAGAAATGGAAAAACATTCCATGCTCATGGATAGGAAGAACAAATATAGTTAAGATGTCATTACTACCTAAGGCACTCTACACATTCAATGCAATTCCAATCAAAATTGCACCAGCATACTTCTCAAAACTAGAACAAACTATCCAAAAATTTGTATGGAACCACAAAAGACCCCGAATAGCCAAAGTAATCCTGAAAAATAAAACCAAAACGGGAGGGATCACCATCCCAGACTTTAGCCTCTACTACAAAGCTGTCATCATCAAGACAGTATGATATTGGCACAAAAACAGACACATAGACCAATGGAATAGAATTGAGAACTCAGAAGTGGATCCAAAAGTATACAGCCAACTAATCTTTGACAAAGCAGGAAAGAATATCCGATGGAAAAAAGACAACCTTTTTAACAGATGGTGTTGGGAGAACTGGACAGCAACATGCAGAAGAATGAAACTAGATCATTTTTTCACACCATGCACAAAAATAAACTCAAAATGGATAAAGGACCTGAACGTGAGACAGGAAACTATCAACATCCTAGAGGAGAAAGCAGGAAACAACCTCCTTGACCTCCACCGCAGCAACTTCTTACTTGACACATCCCCAAAAGCAAGGGAATCAAGAGCAAAAATAAATGATTGGGACCTCATCAAGATTAAAAGCTTCTGCACAGCAAAGGAAACAACCCAGAAAATTAATAGGCAACCAACGGAATGGGAAAAGATAGTTGCAAATGACATATCAGATAAAGGGTTAATATCCAGAATCTATAAGGAACTCACCAAACTACACGCCCGAAAAACAAACAACCCAGTGAAGAAATGGGCAGAAGATATGAACAGACACTTCTCCAAAGAGGACATCCAGATGGCCAACAGACACATGAAACGATGCTCAACATCGCTCCTCATCAGGGAAATACAAATCAAAACCACACTGAGACACCACCTCACGCCAGTCAGAGTGGCTAAAATGAGCCAATCAGAGAACTCTAGATGCTGGCGAGGATGTGGAGAAACGGGCACCCTCCTACACTGTTGGTGGGAATGTAAACTGGTACAGCCCCTCTGGAAAACAGTGTGGAGGTTCCTAAGGAAACTAACAATAGAACTCCCCTATGACCCAGCAATAGCACTGCTGGGAATTTACCCAAGGGATACAGAAATGTTGATGCATAGGAGCACATGTACCCCAATGTTCATAGCAGCACTCTCCACAATAGCTAAAACATGGAAAGAGCCTAAGTGTCCATCAACAGATGAATGGATCAAGAAGATGTGGTTTATCTATACCATGGAATACTACATGGCAATGAGAAACAATGAAATCTGGCCATGTGTAGCAACATGGATGGACCTTGAGGGTGTTATGCTGAAGGAAATAATCAGGCAGAGAAGGACAAATATCATATGTGTGCACGTATAGGAGGATTAGGAGGAACTTAACAGAGGACCAAGGGGGAGAAGGAGGGCGGAAATGGTGGGGAAAAGGGAGAGAGGCAAACCATGAGAGACTCTTGAATGCTGACAAAAACTGAGGACTGGTGGATGTGGGGGGGAGGAGGGGTGGGCATGGAGGAGGACACTTGTGGGGATGAGCGCTGGGTGTTATGTGGAAACTAATTTGACAATAAACTATTTGTAAAAAAAAAAAAAACATCTTTGGGGTACCTAGGATGCTCATTGGTTGAGCATCCAACTCGGCTCAGGTCATGATCTTACAGTTTGTGGGCTCAAGCTCCTTGTCAGGCTCTGAGCTGTCAGCAGCCTGCTTCAGATTCTCTGTCTCCCTCCTTCTCTGCCCATTCCCTGCTAGTGCTTTGTCTCTGTCTTTCTCGAAACTAAACAAACATTTTTAAAAAAAATAAAGATAAAAACATCCTGTCTTCAAGAAATTTATTATCATGCAGAGAATGGGTATAAGTGAAAAGGAAAGTTATAATAAGAAAAGATGTAAAGAGAGCTCATTTATTTCTAGTATTTGGGATGGAGAAGGGATATCAGCAATTGATCATTAAAAATTTTGCAAAGTTGTCTTATAAATTTTACTAAAAGCGAATTTTAAAAAAACCTAATGTCACTATGGAGCTATAGTTTCCATAATCAGGGTTAAAAATTTCCACTAAACATTGTCTAATACAGTATTTCACAGAAGACACTGGAAGAATGATACAAGGAATTTATATATAACACCAAGCTCCACTGATGGGCAGTTGGGGAGGTGAGTTAAGGAAAGGAAGAAAGCCCCAGAAGAATACATTATAAAGCAAGTTATTAGTGTGGGGGGAAATGCTGAAACCTACTGTACACATATAAAAAGTTTATCTTACTGTATAAATAGAGTAGAACATGCTTTGTTATCACACCAACAAGGCAAGGGTTTTGGGACATCAACAAAATCAGTGTCTGGCATTTTTGTGAGCTGCTTCTGGAAACATGAACTCTCTGATAACTGCTGCTTACCCTGCACAAAGCTTTGGCAGGCTGAAAATTCTTACCAAGTGATATGCCCCTTTTGCAGTAATGGATCAAAATTCAATAGCTCTTTGGTGTTAAGGCAATCCAAGATGGTTGCATAAAAAGACCTTGACATCATCATCTTCCATGGACACACTAAATCAATACCAACATAAAGCAATTCCTCCTAAAGAGAATTGAAAGCTGACTGAACAACTTCTACAAGGCAAACAATAGAGAGATCACATAAAAATAGGAGTGATGGAGATACAGTTACAACGGGAATCCTGCCCCGATGTGACAACCTACATTAGGGAGATCTATCACTGAGGGGCTCACATATAGACCTGTCCTCCCTGAGGCACAGTGGGAAGGGCAACTAGACTATAAAGTAATTCTACTTACTAATCCTAGAGTATCTCCTAATGGTGAGGGAATTGTGGGAGTTCTCTCCTGGGTTGAAAGCACCAGCAAGGGCTACTGTTTATATTTCTTCGCCACCTTGATAGTACCGGTGAGAATAGAGTCCAGGTGCTCTACTCAGAACACTAGGTGCATCCCAGTGAATCTTAGGCTCTTAGCTGATACCAGCTCCAAGCATCACTCTGAGGTGGCCTACGTCTGCCCACTCCAACTCTTGCCATTCTTCCAATGGGCCTGGGTATGGGGTATCCAATCCCACACTCAGTTCAGCTCTAGTCAGCCACCCAAAGCTGCCAAGTGCACACAATCTACACAGGGGACCTCCTATACAAGGCTAGTTCTTCAAGACTAGGATAGGTAGTTTTTCTAATTTATCTAAACCAACACTGAAGAAAGTAAAACAAAACAAGGAGACAGAGATAGGTTTAAAATGAAAAAACAAGATTAAACTCCAGGTAAAAACAAAACAAAACTAAAACTAAAACTAAAAACTAATAAGTAATTTACCTAATGGCTATAAAGGTGATCACTGAACTCAGGAGAGAAAAGGATGAATCCAATGAGAACTTTAACAAAGAGTTAGAAAATATAACATAGAACAAATCAGAGCTTAAGAGTACAACACTGCAAATAAAAGAATATTATAGAAGAAATCAACAGCAGATTTAGATCATTCAGAAGGATGGATCAGTGATCTGGAAGAAAGAACAGTGGAAATTATCCAATCAGAACAGCAAAAGAATTTTTTTTTATAGTGAGGATAGTTTCTGAAGCCTCTGGGACAGCAGAATTGTAGTGGTTTTCAGATGATAGGGGTCTTAGAAATAGAAGAGGGAGATAAAAGGGGAAAAATACTATTTGAAGAAATAATAGCTGAAAATTTTGCTAACCAATAGAAGGAAATAGGTTTTCAGGTGCAGGACTCACAGTGAGTCCCAAACAAGAGGAACCCAAAGAGATATACACAAAGACAAATTATAATTAAAATGGCAAAACTTGAGAGTTTCTTAAAGGCAGCAAGAGAAAAATAGTTACATATAAGTGAAACCTTGTAAGATTGAGCTGATCTTTCAGCCAATACTTTGAAGGCAAGAAGAGAGGGACAGGATACATTTAAAGTGCTGAAAGGAAGGAAAAAAATACTCATACCAAGAATACTCTACTGGCATTCAGAACCTGTCAGAATTGAAGGAGACATATAGATGTTCCTAGACAAGCAAAAACTGAAGGAGTTCATCACCTCCAACCCAGCCTTCCAAGAAATGTAAAAGGGACTTTTTCAAGCAGAAAAGCAAAAGTCATAAGTAAAAGAAAATATATGAAAAAAAATCTCATTGTAAGGATAAATACATAGTAAAGACAGTAAACTGCCCACCTAAAAAGTTAGTATGAAGATTAATAGAAAAAATAATAAAATCAACTATAAGTAATTAAGAGATACCCAAAGTAAGAATTTTTAAAATAAGAATCAATAACATATAACATGAGAGTGAAGAGTAAAAATGTAGTACTTTAGAATACATTTGAACTTAAGTGACTATAAGCTTAAAACAAGCTACTCTATATGTGAGTAATATATATGAACCTTATAGTAATCACATACCAAAAATCTATAACAGATACACACCAATATAATAAAGAAGAGGGACCCCAAACAGAGCACTAAAGAAAATGATCAAACTACAAGAGACCAAGGAAGATAGAACAGAAAACTACTACAAAACAACCAGAAAACAATTAACAAAATGACAATGAGTATATACCTATCAATAATTACTTTCAATGTAAATGGATGAAATGCTCCAATTAAAAGGCACAGAGTGGCTGAATAGATTTAAATAAATATATAAATAAATAAATAAATAGGAACAAAAGAAAACAAAACAAACAAAAAAACACAAGATCAATTTATTTGCTTCCTATAAGAGACTCACTTCTTCCAGACTTAAAGTAAAAACATAGAAAAAATATTCATTGGAAATGGAAAGTAAGAACCCTGGTATAACAATACTCGTCTCAGACAAAATAGACTTTAAAGCAAATATGGTAACAAATGAAAAAAAGGGCCATACCTATTGATAAAGCCGTCAGTTCAGGAAGAGGATATAAATGGGGCACCTTGGTGGCTCTATCATTTAAGTGTCTGACTTAGGCTCAGTGCCTGAAAACTGTTTCAAATTCTGTGTCTTCCTCTCTTTCTGCCCCACCGCTGTTTATGCTCTGTCTCCCTTCCTTTGTCTCAAAAGAAAATAAGTGTTTAAAAAATTTAATAAAAAAGAGTATATAACATTTATAAATCTTTATGCACTCAACATAAAAGCATCTAAATATATAAAGCAAATACTAACAAATATAAAGGGAGAAATTAAGAATAATACTAAGGGACTTTAAACCTCTATATACATCAATGGATAGATCCATAAAAAATTAAGGAAATATTGATCTGAGATGACATATTAGACTAGATAGGATTTAGATATATAAAAAATATGCTGTTTAAAAACTACAGAGGGTCCCTGGGTGGCTCAGTGGGTTAAGCGTCTGACTTCAGCTCAGGTCATGATCTTATGCTTTGTGAGTTTAAGCCCCATGTTGGTCACTGTGCTGACAATTGAACCTAGAGCCTCCTTCGGATTCTGTGTCTCCCTCTCTCTCTCTGTCCCTCCTCTGCTTGCATTCTGTCTCTCTTTCAATAATAAAATAAAATACTAAAAACTGCAGAATATATATTCACTTCAAGTGCACACAGAATATTCTCTAAGATAAATCACTTTAGACCATAAAACATTTATCCGTAACGTCAAGGAAATTGACATCATATCATGCATCTTTTCTGACCACAACGGAATGAAACTAGAAATCAATTATGAGGGGGAAAATAAATACACATGGAGACAAAACAATATGTCACTAAACAATGAGTCAAATAATCAAAAAGGAAATAAAAAATATCTTAAGACAAATGAAAATGCAAACACAATGTTTCAAGAACTCATGAGACAAAGCAAAAGCAATTCTGAGGGAATTTCCAATAGACCAACCTCAAGAAATAAGAAAAATCTCAAATAAAGAATCTAACTTTATACCCAAAAGAACTAGAAAAAGAAGAAAAAGCAAAGCCTAGCATTAGTAGAAGAAAGAAAATAAAGATCAAAGTGAAAGTAAATGAAATAGAGACTAAAAATACAGTAGAATAGATCAATAAAAATAAAAGCTAATTTTTGAAAAGATAAATAAAATTAATAAAAATTAGCCAGATTCATCAAGAAAAAAGAGAGAAGGCCCAAATAAAATCAGAAGTGAAAGAGAAGTTACAACAGACACCACAGAAATACAAAGGATCATAAGAATTTACAGCAATTATATGCCAAAATATTTCAAAAAAATATTTCAAGAAACCCAACAGAAATGGATAAAATTTTAGAAACACATAACCTTCCAAGACTGAATCAGAAAGAAAGACAAAATGTGAAAAGACCAACTAAAAGTAAGAAAATTGAATCAGTAATTTAAAAACTCTTTAAAAACAAAAGTGCCCAACCAGATGACTTCGCAATTCTACCAAATATTTGAAGAAGAATTTATTTACCAAATAAATTCTACCAAACATTTGAAGAAGAATTAGTATCCATCCTTCTCAAATTATTTTCAAATATTGAAGAGGAATGAATGCTTCTAAACAGATTTTAAGAAGCCAAAATTACTCTGATACAAAACGCAAATACACCACAAAAAAAAAAAAAAAAGAAAAGAAAAGAAAATTATGGGGCAGTATCTCTGAAGAACAGAGGCAAAAATGCTCAACATTACCAAACTGAATTCAACAACACATTAAAATTCAGGGGTGCCTGGGTGGTTGAGTCAGTTATGCCTGACTCTTGCCTTTGTCCTATGTAACAATCTTGTGGTTCATTACATTGAGCCCTAGGGCTCTGTGCTTTCAGAATCCCTCTGCTTGGGATTCTCTCTCCCTCTCCCTCTCCCTCTTTCTCTCTCTCTCTGCACCTCCCCTGCTCTGTCTCTCTGTCTCAAAATAAATAATAAACATTTAAAAATATATTTAAAAAACATATACCACATCAAGTGGGATTTATTCCAGGGATGCAAGAATTGCTCATCATCCACAAATCAATCAATATGATGAACTACATTAACAAAATTAAGGATAAAAATTACATCGTCATCTCAATAGATATAAAGAAAAAAAGCATCTGATAAAATCCTTCATCCATTTATAACAAGAATTCAACAAAATGGGTATAGAAAAAATATGCCTCAGAATAATAAAGACCATATCTGACAAACCCATAACTATTATCATATTCAATAGTATGAAACTGAAACCATCCTTAGAAGATCAAGAAAAAGATAAGGATGTCCACTCACACCACTTTTATTCAACCCAATATTAGAAGTTATAGCCAGAGAAATTAGGTAAGAAAAATAAATAAAAGTATTAATATTGGTAAGAAGAAGTAAAATTGTCACTCTTTACACATGAAGTGATACTACATACAAAAAACCCTAAAGACTCCACCAAACCCATCAGAATAAATAAATTCAGTAAAGTCACAGGATACCAAATTTACATACATTAATTGGCATGTTTCCATACACTAATAAACCATCAGAAATTAAGAAGATAATTCTATTTACCAATTCATCAAAAGGATAAAATATATAGGAAATAAATCTAACCAAGAACGTGAAAGGCATATATTCAGAAAATTATAAAACAATGATGAAAGAAATTGAATAGGACGTAAGTAAATAGTAAAATATTCCATGCTCATGGATTGGAAGTATGAATATTTTTAAAATGTCGATGCTCTCCAAAGAAATCTACAGATACAATGCAATACCTATATAAACAGCAACAATATTTTTCATAGCACTACAAAAAAGTATTCTAAAAATTTTATGGATCCACAAAATACACTGAACAGCCAAAGCGATCTTGAGAAAGAAGGATGAGTGCCAATATCACAATCCCAGCTTTCAAGCTATACTACATAATATACTAATCAAACCAGTGTGGTACTGACACAAAAACAGAAAAAGATCAGTGGAATTAAATAAAGAGCCCAGAAAAAATTCATATATGGTCACTTAATCTATGACAAAGAGGTAAGAATCTATAATGAGGAAAAGACAGTCTCTTTAATAAATGGTGAATAAATGGGAAAACTGGACAGCTACGTGCAAAAGAATGAAAGTATCTTATACTATATGCAAAAATTAATTCAAAATAAATTAAAACTAAAACAGAAGATCTGAAACCACACAAAGTATTAGAAGAAAATATAGGCAGTTAGCTCTATTACATCAGTCTTGGCAATATATCTTTTGGACCAGTCTTCTAAAATAAGGGCATCAAAAGCTAAGATAAATAAGTGATATTACATCAAACTAAAAAGCTTTTGCACAGCAAAGGAAATAATCAATAACAGGAGAAAGCAATCTACTAAATTGAAGGAGATATTTGCAAATCATACATTTGATTAAGGAGTTAATATCCAAAATATATGAAGAATTTGCACAACTTAATGTCAACAACAAGTACAACAAACCTAGCTAAGAAATGGGCAGAGTAATCGAACAGACATTTTTCTAAAGAAGACATACAGATGGTGAAAAGGCACATGAAAAGATGCTCAACATCACTAATCATCAGGGAAATGTCATCTTACAGGACACACATGCCACAACGAAATATCGTCTTACATGAGCCAGATTTGCTATCGTCAAAAAGACATAAAGTAAGTATTGGAAAGAATATGAAGAAAAGGGAACTGTCATATACTGTTGGTGGGGATGTACATTGGTGCATCATGATAGAAAACATTATGGAAGTTTCTCAAATGATCCAACGGTTCCTAAGAAAATGAAAACATCAATCTGAAGAGATAGATCTATCTTCATGACAACAATATTTACAGTAGTTAAGATAAGTAACACAAGTGTCTGCCGATAGATGTGTGTAAAAAATATGATACACATACACACAGGAATATTAAATGGCCATTTAAAAAATAAAATCTTGCCATTTGTGACAGCATGGAAGGACTTAGAGAGTATTATGCTAAGTGAAATAAATCAGAAAGAGAAAGACAAATGTGTAATTTTACTTTTATGTGAAATCTAAAAAAAATAAATAAAACGGAAACTCATAGTTATAAGGAATAGACTTTGGTTACCAGAGGGAGGATAGGTTGTATGGGATGAGTAGGTTAACAGGATTAAAAGGTATAAACTTCCAGTTATAAAATAAATAAATCATGAGGATGCAATATACAGCATAGGGAATATGGTAAATAATATAATAATTTTGTATGTTAACAGATGAGAATGAAAGTATTGAATCAATATGATGCACACCTGAAAAAAATAGTATATTGTATATTAGTTATAGTTCAAAAAAACACTGAATATGAAAAAAGATGTAATACCTCTTCCTTTACCTTAGAGAGGATAGTTCAGTATTACATATTCTAATCAGCTCCTATAAATTTCACCAATGTAATAAACATGTGAATATTTGTCAAATGTTTCTTTCACCCTCTGATGTCTATATGTCTAATCATGGTATCAGGCTAGAGGACATACAACCACCTGTTTGCCAGGTACACTCAACATTATGTCATTAATATAGTGACCTAATGTTAGGCTCTTCAGAATATTCAGACAGTAGATATTCCTTCTGAGCATATTGTGACACAAAGATAATAAAGCCCTGGCAAAACTGTGTGTACTGCTGTCCATCAAAGTGCATGAGAACTGCTTCTGATGCTCATTGCTAATGAAAATTAATGAAGACATATTTCCTGGATCAATAACATCACAGTAAGGGTCAATGGTTGAGAACTGGCTCATGCATGTTTGGAAGCTGAGTAATTGTCATTTTCCCTTGTAATAATGTCTATCATTCTTGAGTGTTGGATTCTTATCTTTTTAAGTTCTAGAAGTCAAGAAATATCCCTATTGCCTGAATATTTGTTTTGTCCCTTTGTGCACCATGATATGTTAAGCGTCATTACAAATCCTTCCTGACTGCTCATCCAGTTTTGCTGTCTATTTTTGTAATTATTTCTGCCTTATATCTAAGAGTTCAATGCTGTCATATGACCTCTGTTATTCTAGAATCCTGCCATTCTCATTGCCAGAGATGTCCAGTTCCAGGATTACACTCCCAATTCCATCAACCCTGATCTATAGGAGACAGCTACCTTTGAATTCTTAATTAGGAGGAGAAGATTCTCCATAATCAAACTTCGGTCAGGTTCTTCTGACCGTTATTCTCTACAGGACCTCAATATTGGCCCTTGTCTGTATTTGACCTGCTCAACCCAAACTTAGCAAAGAATCCTGATATTCCATTCCCTCAAACTTGATTTTTCATCACCTTACTCTGCCTTCAGCAAGAATCCTGTTAAGTTGGTTTAGCAAAAATTATCCTACACTGTACATCTCTTCTAAATGATTTTCCATCCATTGACCATCTCACACTACTCCTTTGCTATATACAGAATTGAGCTCAATTCTATACTCTTTCCCCTATTAAGTAGTTACTGAATAAAATCTGTCTTTGATGCTTTAACCTAATGTTCAGCTCTGGCTATCTTAGACAATTCTCTCCTGTGGAATAGGTCAGGTGGTAGCTGATCTGGATTGCCTTAAAAAAAATATTTCCACTAAATACATATTTTGACCCTCCCTTTTTTTCAAAGCAGGTCCAAAATTTCCACCTTGTTAACTGTATGCCATATCTTTTCAAGTTTCTAGGAACTAATCCAGAAGAATATTAGGAATCATTCCAGGTTTTTTTGAAATCATAAGCAAAATTCTACATCAAAGGTATCCACGATTCAGCTATATATTCTATGTTCTAACTCCAATTCAACTCCCTAAAGATCCATTCCCAGGTATTTCTCCCATTTTCTCCAGGATCTCTTAGCCATGTTGGGGAGTTACTCTATGCTTTGTCCTCCAAGATGGGAAAACTCTTCTCAATGTATTAGTTTAAAACAGAAGTTCACAAATTGTGCCATGCATCAGAAATGCCTAGAAGGCTTGTTAAAATACAGATTGATGGCCCTTTCTCCATGAAGATGGGCCCCAGGAATTGGCATTTCCAGTATATTTGCAGGTGAATCTGATGCTACTTGTCTACTTTACAAATTATTTGAGTCAAAGAATTAGAGAACGTGGAGGAAAGCAAACAATACCTTTAAAGACATCTCCCTCAGGTGACTCATTATCACAGTAGACAAGAAAAGGGAATCTGTTGGGGCACCTGGGTGGCTTAGTCGGTTAAGCGTCCGACTTTCACTTAGGTCATGATCTCGCGGTTCGTGGATTCAAGCCCTGCATCGGGCTCTGTGCTGACTGCCAGCTCAGAGCCTGGAGCCTGGTTCAGTCTGTGACTCCCTCTCTCTTTGACCCTCCCCTGCTCACGCTGTTTTTTTCTCTCTCTCTCTCTCCTAGAAATAAAGAAAAAATATTAAAAAAAAAAAAAAGAAAAGGGAATGTGTTCACCTATAGAAAGGGAAGCCAGACAACTCACCACTCTATCAGCCTATATGATTAAGGAAATTTGTGTGTTCAAGCTTCTTAGGAGAATCTACCTAAATGTCCCCATCTTGTGTTTCAGGTTTTCACTTTTTCTCTAATACAGTACTATTTTTTCCCAAAACTTGCCAGGAAATTGAATTTCACTATTCTCATAATAATATCTTGTGCTAATTTTTTAACACACTCTGCCCTCCAGGAGATGAAGGTATCCTTAAATGCTGCAATGGAAGAATTCTGGCTTTCATACCTTACTGCTATACTTTGATATTAAATTGGTCAGTACCATCTGACCTGCTATAATTTTCTTTTTCTCAGTGTTTCAATGGGAGATAAAAGCTATCTATTAACTCCATTCTAAATGGGGCAAATCAGGAACTGCCTACCGTATCTTCTGCCTGGAAAGAACACATGTCATTTATGCTCCTTTTGTACTGTACAAAGAAAATCACCTGCCAAACATAACTTCAAGGATTTGAGAAGCTTCATCCTAAAAGTGCCTGAGGAGTTCTGGAAACATTTGGTACAAGTAATGACTGTGTTTCATACTTCTCATCACTAAATATTTGCTTCACTATCCTTTCTTCCTTCCTCCTTCTCTCTCTCTCTCTCTTTCTCTCTCTCTCAGACATACACACACACACACACACACACACACACACACACACACACACACACTTACTCACCATTTCACTACAGAAGACTACCCAATTTCTTATTCATTCAACCCATTAAACTCAATACCCAGAATGGCTCATTTGGTTAAGTGTCTGACTTTAGCTCAGGCCATGATCTCACGGTTGGTGGTTCGAGCCTCGCATCAGGCTCGGTGCTAACAGCTAGCTCAGAGCCTGTAGCCTGTCTTCAGACTCTGTGTCTCCCTCTCTCACTGATCCTCCCCTGCTCATGCTGTCTCTAACTCTCTCTCAAAAACAAATAAAACATTAAAAAAATAAACCCTCAATACCCAGGATCCATTTCTTAGTGATGTATGGCAGTTTCTTCATCAGAAGATAAAAGGTCAAGACATAAAAGCATGGCATTTCAATAATATATTTAATATTATTTGTTCACAAATATCCTGCCTAGTCACCTCAAAATAACTATATTCAATGCAGAATAATTCTATAGGTGAAATGGTGTGTTACTATGGTTTAGGTAAGGGTTTGGATTAAGTGCTCCCAGGAAATTCTATTCTCAGAATACTTTATACAAAATCCAAGAAACATGTCCAGTCCTCTCTGGTGACCTCATTATCTTCCCAATGTGTGTCTGAGGTGAAGAATGATTTTGTCAATCACCGTCCTGAAGGACTGGTTTAGGCTCTGTGAGAGGATCCCTTTTTATCTTTTAGGTCTTTGATCTTCATGGGGTGCAATTATCAGGCCACTGACTTTTCTGTCATTTCTGTCTTTAGGGAAACACCTGCAAGCTTCAATTTTCAGATGCACTGTAATTCAGACTTTCCTTTATTTTACTTCATGATAGTGGTTTGAATTTAGGTGTATTACTATTTAATAACTACTTTATCAAACTATGTTTGCTGTTGTCTTTTACTTGTGTAAAGTGAAAACTGTTAACATATAATATTTTGTTACCATTTCTTTTTTAAGGGATTTATGTTTTACTAGTCAAACAAAAGTACCAAGCCAGCAAAAGCCACTTTTTGACAGCACTCAAATGGTAATACTTATAATACGATAACAGATGCTGGGCTACACATCTATCTAGGAAGCTAAAACATCAACACAATTTACAAATTGTAACCCCTCAGTCATAATGCATGAGAAACATTTACTATGCAACAAAATAGTACCTACTATGAAACCCAACAATTTAATGTATTTACCCAAAAGAAATAAAAATACATATCCACATAAAGACTTGTACATGCATATTCATGGTAACTTTACTCATAATAGTTCCAACCTGTAAAGAATTGAATTATCCATGAACAAATAATCAAATTGTGTTTAACATATATAATGGAACACTATAGAGTGATCAAGAAGCATAGACAAATAGTACATATCACAAGATGAATAGCTCTCAAACTTTATGCTGAATGAAAAAAAAAAGCAGATACAAAGAAGCACATACGATAAGGTTTATATTAAAGTAATAGAAAATCCAAACATGTATAATGACAGAGAGCAGATCAGCTGCTACCTGTCCTGACCTAAAGTAGACTGACTACAAAGTGACATGAAGGAATGTTTGTACATGATGGAAATGTTCATATGAATTTCAAGAGTTAAAATCTGAATCTTAGAAGACACAAGTTGAGACACTCCATTCACAGTCTACAAAATACTGAAATTCTGTGATAATGACTATAATAACCACTCAATATTTCTAATCAGAATAGGTCACACAGGTTATATACTAGTTTAAGTTCTGAAATTATAGTCTAAAATGGTGATCAATATACATTCTCAGCCCACCTGAAATTTTGTGGTCATGAATTGCTTTTCAAAAATCAAACTTTTGGGGTGCCTAGGTAGCTTAGTAGGTTAAGGGTCCGACTTTCGCTTAGGTCATGATCTCGCGGTTCGTGGGTTCGAGCCCTGTGTCAGGCTCTGTGCTGACTGCCAGCTCAGAGCCTGGAGCCTGTTTCAATCTGTGACTCCCTCTCTCTTTGACCCTCCCCTGCTCACGCTGTCTCTCTCTCTCTCTCCTAGAAATAAATTTTATTTTATTTTTTTAAATGTTTTATTTATTTCTAGGGAGAGAGAGAGACAGCATGAGCAGGGGAGGGTCAGAGAGAGAGGGAGTCACAGACTGAAACAGGCTCCAGGCTCTGAGCTGGCAGTCAGCACAGAGCCCGACGCGGGGCTCGAACCCAGGAACCGTGAGATCATGACCTAAGCGAAAGTCGGACACTTAACAGACTAAGCCACCCAGGTGCCCCATCCTAGAAATAAATTTTAAAAAAACATTAAAAAAATAATCAAACTTTTAAAGATATCGAATTTTGATCCCTCCCTTAATGAACCCTTTAATGATACATAATTAAATGAAATAAAGCAAATTAAATATTCTTTTTATTTGCTTGATAATTTATTTTAAAATTAGAAATGATATGTTTAGCATTAAAATGATTATAATTTTTAAGGGAAGTGGCATTATATAAAGAGAAATATTTTGAGTCTTGTCGAAAAGTATAGTTTTTCTAAAATTGAGACTTAGGTAGATATATATCAGATAATTTAACTAAATTTGAATCAAACCTGAAAATTTTTATAAACACTCTGTATATAAATTAGATTTATTAGATTTAATAAATTTCTTTGAGAGACTTATAAAAATTGTTAAGTATATGAGTATGTAAGTTGTCTTTTTGGATATAAGATTTCTCAGTTGGCTATCTATAGTACTAACAAGGAATATAAAAATTCTTTTCTAGGTCAACCTGGTTAAGGAAATTTTATTGGTTAAGATTAAAAATGGTGGTGCTTGGGTGTCTGTCAGTTGAGCATCCAGCTTTTGATTTCAGCTCAGGGCATGATGATTCCAGGGTCGCGGAAAACAACCCCAGCATTGGGTTCTGTTCTGAAAACGAAGCCTGCTTAAAATTCTCCCTCTCCCCCTCTACCTAGCTCAGGTTTTGTCTAAAATAAAAATTTTTAAAAAGAAGAGAGAGAGATTGCAAATGGAACTATTTAAGGATTAGTCTATGTGAATTACCTAGAACCAACATTAATCAAATTCCCTATGAAAACAATTGTTTATAATTTATATCAAAGTGTTGGATACTAATTTAAATGACAAGATCTTTTGGGTGGTTTTGAATGAATTATATGGAAATTGGATTTTAAAATTGCTGCCTTAAAATAACAATATGAATAGTATACTCAAATTGTGTCAAATACGCTTTTGAGTATCCAAAGTTATGCTTAGATGTCAAAAGCTGACAATAATATAAAGTGGAGGCTGAGAGTCAAATGTAATTTCACTGGAGAAAATTATGGCAAGATGATGGTTATGAGACTTAAGTTTTCAGACAGAGGAACTAGAAATCAGAAATATGGGCAGTATTTTCAACAAAAGTAGATGGGAAAGTATGCATGCTTCATGCATGTTTCAAAAGATGTGAATAAACCACCAACAACCAAAAAATTTGCATTGTATCAATACCTTTGTTGGAAGCAAAGTAAGTAAACAGCCTCTGATCAGTTTGTGACCAGGACAACACCAACATTCACAATGTATAGTCACTGAAAAGAATGTAGCAGGAAAATTTGAAAAGGGCAGCTAAACATGACAAAGGTCCAATAATACCAGTGACATCAAGAGGCCTGGGGTAAAAACGAGCAAGGGCTGAAGCATTCTATTCCTATTAACTTTCAAAACTGATGTGCCATTCTTGGGCAGGGCCCTAAATTAAGAAACGGTCTAAGTGGGTTCAAATTAATCAGGAAAGAGACAAGAAATCACAGAAGACCATCTGGTCTATAAGTATACAGAAAGTGTGAGGCAAGAATTTTATATCTAGCAAATAAGTGTAAGCAAAAAGAACACAAAACAACATGAAAATATATGAAGTGTATTGTTCTAGTAATTCCTTTCAAGGTAAAGTTTAGACACCAAACTTCCTGGAGAAACGTAGGCATCAAGTATTGATGTGCAGCATTAAATATACTGGCTCATATATAATTAAGAGAAAATACCAAAAAAAAGGCACAGAAGGAGAGTGTTTTAATAGCTACATGGTGTAAAAATACACACAAAATTCGATTATAAAAATAATAAAAGAATGGTGAATGAACATACACAATTTTTATTGTTTAAAGAAGTTATATCAGTGATAGTGTTATTGTTATTCTGAGGCTTTTATGTGGGTATAAAAGTACAGAGCAAATAATTAGGAATATTTGAATTCTGTCATGCCCAATATTCTTTGTTTTTAATTTTTAAATTTTTTTTCTTTTTATTTATTTGGGAGAGGAGGCAAAGAGAAAGGGAGACACAGAATCCAAAGCAGGCTCCAGGCTCTGAGCTGTCAGCAAAGAGCCTAAGGCAGTGCTTGAACTCAGCAGCTAGGAGATCATGACCTGAGCTGAAATCAGACACTTAACAACTGAGCCACCAAGGTACCCCTATCATGTCCAACATTCTTGACCACCATAAATTTCAGGCAAATTTAGGAGATGTAAATATAGGAAAGAAATGTAAGTGAGCATTTATTCTTGAATTTGATTGGAATTTATTACAAAAGGGCTTTTGGAGGTATGACTGATTCCAGAAACACAGCAGGAAATATTAAAGATGAGCTCATCAAGACACTTTTTCTCATGCATTATATTATTACAAAAGGGCTTTGGAGCCATCTTAAAGAAACTATCACTAGCCAAATAAGGAAAAAAAATATGTTTCAAGAATAATAACTTCAGTGAAACCTATAGGTGTTTCAGTTAATGAGTTTATGTTTAATACCAGTATAGCTAACAGAGTTATATTATCATTTGTATAGTGATTCAACAACTCTATACAATATTCACTCAGTGCCCATCAAGATAAATGTATTCTTAATTCTCTTCACCTATTTCACCTATCCCTCACCCAAGTCCTCTTTGGTAAATATTAGTTTCTTCTCTATAGTTAAGAGTGTGGATTTTGGTTTCTCTCTTTTTTCCTTTATTCATTTATTTTGTTTCTTAAATTCCACATATTAGTGAAGTCGTATGATATTTGTGTTTCTCTAACTTGTTTTACTTATCATATACTCTTTAGATCCATCCATGTTGTTGTACATGGCAAGATTTCATTGCTTTTTATGGTTGAGTAATATTATATATATATATATAATGTATATATTATGTATAGTATAATATATACTATATACATATGCATATTATATGTATTATATATATAACTTCTTTATGCATTCATTAATGATAGACACTTGGGCTGCTTCCATAATTTGGTTATTGTAAATAATACTTCAATAAACAGAGGGGTGCACGTATCTTTTCAAATATGGGTACATACCCAGCAGTGCAATTATTAGGTTATATGGTAACTCTATTTTAAATTTTTTGAGGAATCTCTGTATTATTTTCCACATGTCTGTACCAGTTTGCATTACCACCAACAATGCACTAGGATTCCTTTTCTGTATATCCTTGCCAACACTTGTTTCTTGTGCCTTTGATTTTAGCCATTCTGACAGATGTGAGGTGATACCTCATTGTGATCTTGATTTTCATTTCCCTGATAAGTGATGATGAACATCTTTGCATGTGTCTGTATGTCTTCTTCATAAAAATGTCCTTTCATGTCTTCTGCCCGTTTTTAATTAGATTATAGTTTGTGGTGTCTGTGTGTGTGTGTGTGTGTGTGTGTGTGTGAGTTACTAACCCTATATTTGATATGTCATTTGTAAATATCTTCTCCCATTCAGTAGGTTTCATTTTAATATTGTTGATTGTTTCATTCGTTTTACAGAAGCTTTTTATTTTGATATAGTTCCAATAATTTATTTTTGTTTTTGTTTCCTTTGCCTCAGGAGAGAGATCTAGAAAAATGTTACTACAGCTGATGTCATAAAAATTACTGTCTGTGCTCTCTTTAGGAAATTTTATGGTTTCTGGTCTCATATTTATGTCCCTAATCCATCTGAGTTTATTTTTTGTATGGTGTAAGAAAGGGACAGCCTGTAGACATCCAGTTTTTCCAACATTATTTGTTTAAGAAAAATTTTTCCCATTGCATTTTCTTGATTTCTTGTGGAAATCTAATTTATCATATAATCATGGATTTATTTCCAGATTCCTTATTTTATTCTGTTTCACTGATTTATGTGTTTATTTTTATGCCATTACCACACCATTTTGATTACTACATCTTTGTAGTATATATCTTGAAATGTGGGATTGTCATATCTCCAGTTTTGCTCTTTTTTCTAAAGATTGCTTTAGCTATTAAGGTCTCTTTTGGTTCCACATGAATTTTAAGATTGTTTGTCACAGTTTTGTGAAAACTGCTATTCATATTTTGATAAGGACTGCATTAAATCTGGAGATTACTTTGGGTAGTGGACAGTCTAATAATATTTGTTCTTCCAATCTATGAGCATGGGATGTCCTTCTATTTGTTTATGTCATCTTTAATTTCTTTCATCAAAGTTTTATGGTTTTCAGAGTACAGGTTTTCATCTCCTTGGTTATGTTTATTCCTAGGTATTTTTGCAATTGTAAATGGAATTGTTTACTTAATTTCTCTTTACGCTGCAACATTTTTAGTGTATAGAATTGCAATGGATTGCTGTATATTGGTTTTGTATCCTGGGATCTAGTTTATTAGTTTTATTAGTTTCACTAGTTTATTAGTTTTACTAGTTTTCTGGTAGAGTCATTTGGGTATTCCATATATAGTATCATGTCATCTGCAAATAGTGAAAGTTTTACTTCTTCCTTACCAATTTGGATGTTTTTGCTTACTTTGTATTGTCTGATTGCTGTGGCTAGGACTTCCTGTACTATGTTGAATAGAAGTAGTAAGAGTGGACATCTTTTCTTTTTCCTGACCATAGGGGAAAAGCTCTCAGGTTTTCACCATTAAGGGTAATGCTACCTATGGGTTTTTCATATATGGCCTTTATTATGTTGAGCTATGTTCCTTTTAAACTTTTACAATTATTATATCATCTTAATCTTTTTTCTGTTTATTACATAGTGTCCTTCCTTATCTCTTCTTACAGTCTTTGTTTTAAAGTCTATTTTGTCTGACATAAATATTACTACCCTGGCTTTCTTTTCACCTCCATTTGCATGGTATTTGCTTCTTCATCCCTTCACTTTCAATTTGCATGTGTCCTCAAGTCTGATGAGTCTCTTGTAGGTAACTTTTTGAAAGTCTAACTTTTTCATCCATTCCATCATTCTATGTCTTTTGATTGGAGCATTTAGTTCATTTGCATTCACAGTAATTATTGATAGGTATATACTTATTACTATTTTGTTACTTGTTTTATGGTTGTATTGTAGTTCTCTGTTCCTTTCTTCTCTTGCTCTTTTCCTTCAGTTTACTGGGTTTCTTTAGTGATATACTTGTGTCCTTTTCTTGTTATTTTTTGAATATGTATTACCAGTCTTTTTGATTTGTGGTTACCATTAGGTTTATGTATAACATCTTATGCATGTAGTAGCCTATATTAAGTTTATGGTTGCTTAAATTTGAACCTATTCTTTATTCCTCTCCCGTTGATGTTTTAGGTATATGATGTCATACCATACTTCCTTTTATTCTGTAAAACTCTTGACTAATTTTTATAGATAGACTTACTTTTACTGCTTTTTTGCTTTCTACTTTCTTTATTCCTACTTATGGTCTTTCCACTGAAAAAGTCCCCTTTACTATTTATTGCAGGTTTTGTGTGATAAGTTACTTTAACTTTTCTTTGTGTGGGAAACTCTTTATCTCTCTTGTTCTGAATTACAGCCTTTCTGGATAGAGTCATTTTGGATGCAGATTTTTTTCTCTTTCATCAATTTGAAAATATCACGCCACTCTCTTTTAGCCTACAAAGTTTCTGCTGAAAAATCACCTGATAGCTTTATGGGGTTTCACTTATATGTAACTGTTTTTTCTTGCCACTTTTACAATTCTCTCTTTATCATTAATTTGCCATTTCAATTACTGTCTGTCTTGGTATAGATTTCCTTGGATTGGTTTTGTTTGTGCCTTCTGGATCTGGATTTTTGGTTTCCCCCCATATTTGGGAAGTTTTCTGCTATTTCTTCAAATAATTTTTCTGCCCTCTTTTCTCTCTCTCCTCATTATGGGACTCGTTTAATGTGAATGTTATGCTTGATAGTGTCACTGAGTTCTCTTAGTCTATTTTCATTTGTTATTGTGTTTACTCTATTCAACTTGATTGCTTTCCATTACTCTGCCCTCCAGGTTGCTGATCTTTTCTTCTGATTCCTTTAGTCTACTTTTTATTTCATCTGCTGTATTTTTAAATTTCAATTATTAAGTTTCTCATATATGAGTGGCTCTTTGATCTGTTATCCCCTTGCTGAGGGTTTCATTGAGATTCTCCAGTCTTTTCTCAAGTCCATTAAGTATCTTTATAATCATTACTCTAAATTCTTTATCAGGCACATTACTTATCTCCATTTTGTTTAGCTTTCTTGCTGTGATTTTTTCCTGTTCTTCCATTTGGGACATATTTCTCTGTATCCTCATTTTGTCTCACTCTGTTTCTATGTGCTAGAAAAGTCAGCTATGTCTCCTGCTCTTGAAAGTAGTAGCCTTATGAAGAAGGGGCCCTGTAGTGTCCTGCAGTGCCATGTCCTCTCTACACCAAACCTGAATCATCAGGGGTGCCTCATATATATGCTGTGTGCACCCTACTGTTATGGCTGAGCTATGTTTGCCTTCAATTCAGTTCTCTGCAATGGCTCTTTGCCTATTGTGCAGCAGGGTCTGGTCTTTGTGTTGTTAGTCTGGGGCCACCTTGGGCCTGAGATGAGTCAAACCAGGCATTCGCCAGAAATGCAATAGCACCAAACTGCAGGGTGCTTTTCCTGTGTTGTCCACATTGGATAGGCTTCAGTCAAGAGCATGTTTGAGGTGGTGGGCTTATAGGAGAACATGGAGGCAGGGTGTATGATGCTGGCAAGGTCAAGGGAGCTTAAGCTTCTTAGGAAGATTCTTGCCCAGGCTTGGGATAGAGGGAGGATTTCTGCAGGAGAACACAGTTTCTGAGCATGATATTAGCAACCTAGGTGGTAAGTATAGGTGCTGCATTACCTCATGGAGGTGTCTGTGTATCTAGGCTGGGGAAGGGGATGGGAAATGGCATCTGTCATCTTTTCTGGTTCTAGAAAAATCCCTCAAAGATCTCTGCCCCTCCAGCATATGTACTGAGATTAGTAAATAAATCCTCTTCTTATATGCTCCTGACATTTTTCAAATTGCTGGGGTTTTTTAATGTTTATTCATTTTTGAGAGAGAGAGACAGAGAGAGCATGAGTGGGTGAGAGGCAGAGAGAAAAGGAGACACAGAATCTCAAGCAGGCTCCAAGCTCTGAGCTGTCAGCACAGAGGCTGATGCAGGACTCAAAATATGAACCATGAGCTCATAATCTGAATCAAAATCAGTTGCTCAACTGATTGAGTCACCCAGGTGCCACACACATTGCTGTTTCTATACTGTATCTCAGGAGGACTGTATGTTGTGCTACATCTTTGAGGGGAGGGACTCTGCCCTCCCAGATCTCTCAGACTTGAGCGAGCCCACAGTTTCTAAGGCTCTAGGAGGAATGCTATTAGACCCTTCTGGTTTGCAGAGCCAAATGTTATGAGGATTTGTTTTCCTCATGCCTGGAATGTTTAGTGTGATGATCTGTTTCTCTCCCTTCTCCATGCCTATGTTATCTCTCTCTCCCACAGACAGTCCCATGGTCTGTTTGGTTCTAAACTAAGTCTCTGCCCTTCCTACCCTCTTCAATGTGGCTTTTTCTCTACATTTAGCTGTGGAGAGTCTTTTCTGCCAGACTTCACATATTTTCTGGGTTGTTTACACTGATGTGGGTGTTATTATTTGTGGGATTAGGTGAGCATGATGTTCTCCTATTCCACTATCTTCCCTAGAAGCCTCTGAATTTATATTTAAATCATTATGTTTAAATCAATGAATTTTCTACAACATTAAATATTAGGGAAGAAATTCTCACCTTCGTATGTAGCTAGAAAACAAATTTATTATCCTAACAACTGATAAATAATGGAAGGAATCAAGTATTTACATTGGTTTTCCTAGATGAACTGTACATTCAGAATATCATAAGGCAAATGTGGGAAAGTATATTTGTCTTAGTCAATTCAGCCTCCACAATAAATTATCATAGGCTAGGTGGCTTAAATAATCAACACTTTTCTCACATTTGTGGAGGCTAGAAATCCTGTATCAATCAGGGTGTCAGCATGGTTGGATTCATGGTAAGAGCCCTCTTCCTAGTTTTCAGGCCAATTTTGAAAGCTCATATATGGAGTGGGTTACAAGAGAAAACAAGCTCTCTCTCTCTTATATATCTTCATATAAGGACACTAATGTCACAATGAGGCCACTACTCTCATGATGCAATTAGCTCTCAAAGTTCCTGCATTCAAATATCATCACATTAGAGACTAGAGATTCAACATATGAATTTGGGGAAACACCAACATTCAATCCATAGCAATATCCTTATTAAATTTCTCAACACATGAAAAATCCATAGAATTAGAGTATAACTGTTTTGCCACATCTAATGAACACATGTAGACAAACAAAAACATACCATACATGTTCCTCATAATCTTGCCAAAGATCACCTATGGCCTTGTTAAAAATGTAGACATAATAAAAGTAGATTGATTATTTAGATTTTTACTATTTTTCAGTTTTTTTAAATGTTTATTTTTTAAAGAATGAGACAGAGTTTGAGCAGGGGAGGAGTGTAGAGAGAGGGAGACCCACGATCTGAAGCAGGCTCCAGGCTCTGAGCTGTTAGCACAGAGCCCAATTCAGAGCTCGAACTCTGTGTACAAAATCATACTCTCATTGCAAAATCATAACCTGAGCTGAAGTCGGCCACTTAGTACACTGAGCCACCCAGGCGTCCCTTATTTTTCAGTTTTTTAAAGCCCTGAATAAACTATTCCTTTTGTTATCTCTCTGACCTCACCTTCTATTACTTTCTCCTTAGTTATTTTTCTTCCTGCTTCACTTGCCTCTTTGATCTTCACCAAATACAGGCAGGTAAACTCCTACATCAGGGCTGTTGTACTTGCTTATACATCCACTGATATATGAGAGTTAAAGTATTTACCTATAGTTTAACATAAATTAGATTCCTTTTACATACATGATAGGATTCATCTCTGCTTGATATATTTCTTAATGTTCATGGAACACAACCTTCTAGATATTTACTTATTTATCTTCTGTTTACTTCACTGGAATGTAAACTCTATTATGGTGGGGATTTTTATCTATTTATTACTGTAATCTGTAAAGTATAAGCTTATTAAATATTTATTTAATATACAAATAAATGAATGGGTGAAGTGACATGGCATGCAGTACAAGGCTATTTTATTACTAAGTTTGAGCTACTTGTGGAACATGCAAATAAAGATGTGCAGTGCATAGCTACAAATATATAGAAATTTTAAATTTAAGTAAGATATCATTCATTAAATAAAATTTTCAATTTTACAGACTCAAACTAGCTACTGGGAGTATAAAAGTAAATAAACATAGACCATGTCTCTATCAAACTTATATGAAGGATGTCTTTCTATGAATAATAAACTCTCTAATAAATGAGATTGCCTGGTAGGCAGGATATATAATATAATAACAGTTAAGTTTCAAAACATATCCATGGAAAATAAAAGTTTTTAGGAGAGACAGGAGAAACATAATATTAAAAATAAGAAATAGTGCAGGCAAAGAAAAAAATGTAAAACTTAAACTCTCTGTAGTGAAAGACAAGATTTAAAGAAGAGTATATCTAACAGTGCCAAATACTGTGGCAGCATTAAGTAGGATGAGAACAAAACCCAGGGATTGGATTTATTGATGAGGAATTCATTAGTAATTGTAGCAAAAGCTTTTTCTATGTTGTCGTAGAGATATGGACCAGATTTAATGCATTGGGGAATGAGGTGGAAATAGAGACACTGATATTAACTGTTTCAGTCACTGAGTTTTATCAAGAAGGGGAAGAAATAGGGCACGACAGGGCTATGATAGTATCAAAGGATGTATTTTTTACTTTTTATTTTCTTTTTATTTTTTTGACATGGGAAAGACTAATATGTGGAGGGACTGAGGAAAAAATACTCTGAGCAGGGAAAAAGTGAACAGGCAAGAAAAATAGCACTGGAGTTCAAAAGGGTCAAGAACAATGTGACAAAGCCTTGAAGGTCAATCTTCCTCTGAATTAGAAGGAATATCAGGGTAAGTAATCCTAAAGATGATGAAAATCTGTGGATCAGGAACATGTGTATATCTGAAAGATTGCTTCAAAAATAATTCTTTTCCAAAAAAGGAACTTAAATGCTATATTTGTGATATGTCTAATCATTTTATATGGGGTTCTATTTGTGAATCCTATTTGCTTTGAACACTTTCTGGGATCTAAAAAGTAGTTGTTGCAATTTTAATGAAAACAGCCATCGCTATTTGGGGTGAACAGAGATTAGATTTTTCTAATTTTATATATTATTCTGAGAAGTTTCAGTTGAAAGTGACTCTCAGTTTCATTATGTTACTACAGAGCAAGTTAATACTAAATTGTATGATGTTACTACAGAGCAGGAATTGAGAATTACAACAGCGATGGGATATTTACAATACTTGCATTAATACAAGCAGAATGTGGTGAGAATCAGAGAATGGCTTCACGGAAATCCTGCAAATTTTTCTCAGATCCAGGGAGGTTCAATCAAAGGACTAGGGTCAGGCATGTACTTAAAAGAACAGAATGGAAATGGTGACATTTTCAGGGTAGACAGAGGTAGAGTAGGCTATTTTTTTTTTTTTTTTTTTTTTTTACTTTTGTTACACAGAGGACAGGGATCTAGCTCTAGAATCTTTGGATATGCATACTTTATGGAAAGGACAGTCTTACTTATAAAGAATCAGACTTAAGATATTAAGTATGCACTTTAGTTATGATTTTATAAGAAGATATTGCTCTGAGGAAATACATGATAAAAAATGTTACTGTTGAATTTTGTTCTCATAGCCAAATTTATATATTGAAGCCCTAAACTCCAGTAGTTCAGAATATGACAGACATTAAAAAGTTGATTAAGTTATAATGAACACTTGAAGGTATTTCCTAATCCAATATGATGGTGTCTTTATAACAAAACAAAACAAAACAAAAAAAAAAAAGGACACAAAACTGACCCCAGGGATTTAAAAACAACAAAAGAAAGACTATGTAAGGACATAGTGAGAAGATGATCATTTACAAGTCTAGGAGGTCTCAGAAGCAATGAAACCAACCAATATCTTCATTTTAGACATCTGGCCTTCTAAATTGTGAGAAAATGAATGTCTGTTGTTTAAGGAACCAAGTTTATGGCATTTTCTTATGTCAACCCCAGCAAACTAAAATACAAACCATACCCTGAAGTTGTTGATGATTACTACAAATCCTTCTATTTGATAATATTTGTAGTCACAAGACAATAATAGTTACAAGAATGGTAAGAATTGTAGAATTAGTAAAATCTAGTTTTGTCAAGATATTACACTAAATTCTCACATGAACTACTGTCATACTCATTTTATGGATAAAGATTAAATAACTTCCCCAATGTTATAAAAAGTAGTGGCAGAACCAGCAATCATCATTCATAATTTGATTTCCTAGAATATCACATTTTTTGAAAGATGTCTTGAGCAACATAGAGATAATTTATTAACAACATATAATATTTTAGAAAAAAAAACTGACAGAAAACTAAAATATTCAGGAGGATAAAATGTGAACAGAAAAAAAAGAACAATTAAGAGCCATTACACATTATTAAACACTATTAAAAAATAAAGTAATCTGGGGGGAGGGGCAAGATGGCAGAGAAGTAGGGAGCTCAGTGCATTTCACTTGCACCATCTCTCAAACAGAGAAGGCCTGAAGTCATAGGACACTGAGCCACAGGAGTTTGGGAAGAGAAAGAGACAGAATACACTGGGAAGGAAACCTCATAAGTGCTTGAGTGGGAATTGGAGAAGATAAAAGCAGGACAGGACCTGGAGATACGGAGGGTGGGGAGGGAACCCGGCTTGCATGCAGCTGTGGTGAGTTATGGTGAGCTATGGCGAGTCAAGGGGATAGGAAAGAGAAGCTGAGAATGCTCATAAAACCGTGCCTGGATTGGAGAAAAACCTCGGCTTGGAAAGAGTGTTTTTAGTTCTGGCTGGGGTGCTGACTTTGAACTAGGTGCCCCTGGTCCCAGAGGGTGCCAGGAAAAACTGCTCTGGCATGCTCCAGGCACCATCCCCCGCGACAGCTGGGACACTGTGGGCCTGAGGCTGTGTTCCCTGGGATTGACCCCAGGGAACACAGAGGCAGTGGGGTAGAGACTGAGTTCCCCTGGCATGCCCCCACCAGTGTGGAGGCGTCAGATCCCAGGTTGTACCGCTGACTGACCCCGAGGGATCTGAGGCTGTGACACTTGCTCCCCCACTTGACCCCTGGGCAGCAGGGAGGCAGTGACCTGCAGGACTATGTTTCAGGTGGTATAAACAAAGCACATGGACTGGGACCTGGAAACGAGGAGGGGCGTGGGGCATATTAACCCAGCCCACCTTGGCTTTGACTGCAGCACAGTGAGATGGGACCCAAAGGAGTGATTTGCAAAGCTTCGTTGAGAAGGGACTGGGACAATGCCATTTTTCTCCCCACAACCACAAAGATGGGGCCTCAGGGAGTGGCCAGCAGGACACAGTGGAGCCAAGACCTGTCTACACCAAACACCATGTCCATCCCCACCAGAGAGCTGTTTTTGTTTTTTGTTTTGATTTGTTTTGTTTTGTTTTTCTTGAGCCTGGGTCAAGACCAACATGGATGCACTGCCATGATTAACCCTAGATAATTCTTTCTATTCAGAAATAATCTTCCTTTTCTCATTCATAACCCTCCACTCTGCTGGTCAGGGCACTCTGGTCACTGGTTGGCTTAAACAGTCACATTTAATCCATTCTCTAAATGTACACTCTACACCTGCACCTCTACCTTTTTCTCTCTTTCTGGAGCAATCAGACTATATAGTTTCTATGAGTAACATCTTTGTTCCTTTCTCATAGTGTCTAAACATACTCTACACTTTCTCCCTCTGAATCAAGCCTCTTAGTCTCTCTGCCTCGTCATTTTATTTCCAATTTCACTTCCTCCCTGCCCTGTCATTTCTCTCTTTGTATATGCTCTTCCATCAGCACTGCATACACCTGGCTCTTTATTTGTAGCTGGGAACTCTGGTTTAATGCCTTAGACTGTCCTTTGTCTTTTGTGTTTTTCCTTTTTCCTTTTCTTTTTTTTCAATTTTTTATTAATTTTAATTTTAATTTTTATGATTTGTCTTCCCTCCTTCCTCTTTTTTCATTTTTTTATTGTTTTGGTTTTTGTCCCTTCCTTTTTTTCTTTTTCTTTATCCTTTTCAGTTTGCATGTTTATTGGATTTGTCTGTGTGTTTGTGTACCTCTGTTCCCTGTGTGGTTGTCTGTCTGTTTTATTTTCCAGGGCTACCTCAAGAAACAAGCCAAAGTATGCATGGTGGAGAGTCCTAAATACCACTATGAGTAGGGAAACAAAATAGCCAAAGTTCAACAAAAGAGACCAAGAGACACCATTCAAAGAACACTTCTTGGACAGACAGGCCCTGGACAGTCAAAGGGCCCTCATTAATACAGCAGCACCCACAGGGGCAGAGTGCATAACAAGCTTTTAAAATTAACAAGAGATAGAAAGCTAACCAAAATGACGAAACAGAAGAACTCTCCTCCAAAGAAATTCAAGGAAGAAATGGGACAGCTAAAGAACTACTCAAAGCAGATATAAGCAACATAACTGAACAATAGTCATAAAATTAATTGCTGGGCTTGAAAAAAGCATGGAAGACATCAGAGAAACTACTGCTACAAAGACTATGGAGGTTAAAAATAGTTGTGATGAATTTAAAAATGTTATAAATGAGATACATAATAAAATGGAGGCATCCAATGCACGGATTGAAGAGGTAGAAAGGAGAATAAGTGATTTAGAAAACACAATAATAGAAAAAGAGGAAGCCAAGAAAAAGAGAGATAAACTGATCCAGGAACACTAAAGGAGAGTTTGAGAGCTGAGTGATACAATCAAATGGAACAATATCCATATCAAAGGAATTCCAGAAGAGGAAGAGAGAGGGAAAGGTACTGAAGGAGTCCTTGAACAAATTATAGCAGAGAACTTCCCCAACCTGGGGAAGGAAGTAAACAATGAAATTCAAGAGGCACAGAGAACTCCCCTCAGACATAACTTGAATCGATGTTCTGCATGATATATCATAGTGAAATTGGCAAAATACAAGGACACAAAGAGGATTTTGAGAGCAGCTAGGGAGAAAAGGGCCCTAACATACAAAGGGAAACCTATCAGAGTGGTGACAGACCTATCTACTGAAACTTTGCAGGCCAGAAAGGAATGGCAGGAAATCTTCAATGTGATGAACAGAAAAAATATGCAGCCAAGAATCCTCTATCATGCAAGCCTGTCATTCAGAATAGAAGGAGAGAGAAAAGTCTTTCCAAATAAACAAAAATTGAAAGAATTTGTCACCACTAAACCAGCTCTACAAGAAATCCTGAGGGGACTGAGGGAAATGTTGCAAGGAACGCAAGATGCTAGAGACACACCACAAGCATGAATCCCACAAATGACACAATGACTCTAAACCCATATATTTCAATAATAACACTGAATGTAAATGGACTAAATGCCCCAATCAAAAGACATAGGGTACAGAATGGATAAAAAAACAAAATCCATCTATTTGCTGTCTACAAGAAACTCATTTTAGACAGGAGGACACCATCAGATTGAAAGTAAGGGGATGGAGAAATATCTATCATGCTACAGGAAGTAAAAAAAGAGAAAGCTGGAGTAGCTATACTTATATCAGACAAACTGGACTTTAAAGTAAAGACAGTAACAAGGGATGAAGAAGGGCATTATATAATAATTAAAGGGTCTATCCATCAGGAAGAGCTATAAATTATAAATGTCTATGCACCAAATACGGAAGCACCTAAAGTACATAAAACAATTAATCACAAACAGAAACAGTCTTATCGATAAGAACATGCTAATAGCAGGGGACTTTAATACTCCACTTACAGCAATGGACAGATCAACTAGACAGAAAATCAATAAAGACACAATGGACTTGAATGACACATTGGACCAAATGGATTTGACAGATATATTTAGAACTCTACATCCTGAGGCTATGGAATTCACATTTTTCTCAAGTGCGCATGGCACATTCTCCAAGATAGATCACATACTGGGACAAAAAGCAGCCCTCAATAAATATAAAAGAATTGAGATCATACCATGCACACTTTCAGATCACAATGCTATGAAACTTGAAATCAACCATAGGAAGAAGTCTAGAAAACCTCCAAAAACATGGAGGTTAAAGAACACCCTACTAAAGAACGAATGGGCCAATCAGGCAATTAGAGAAGAAATTTAAAAATATATGGAAACAAATGAAAATGAAAATACAACAATCCAAACTCTAGGGGATGCGGCAAAGTCAGTCCTAAGAGGAAATTACATTGTACTCCAGGCTTATTTCAAGAAATTAGAAAAAGTGCAAATACAAAATCTAACAGCACACCTCAAGGAACTAGAAGGAGAGCAACAAGAGCACCCCAAACCCAGTAGAAGAAGAGAAATAATAACAATTAGGGCAGGGGCGCCTGGGTGGCTTAGTCGGTTAAGCGTCCGACTTTCGCTTAGGTCATGATCTCGCGGTTCGTGGGTTCGAGCCCCGCGTCGGGCTCTGTGCTGACTGCCAGCTCAGAGCCTGGAGCCCTGTTTCAGTCTGTGATTCCCTCTCTCTCTGACCCTCCCCTGCTCACGCTGTCTCTCTCTCTCTCTCTCCTAGAAATAAAAAAAAAACATTTTTTTTTAAAAAAAAGGAGAAATAATAAAAATCAGGGCAGAAATAAGCAATATAGAAACAAAGAAACAGTTGAAAAGATCAATAAAACCAAGAGTTGGTTTTTTGAAAAAATAAACAAAATTGACAAACCTCTAGCCAGGCTTCTCAAAAAGAGAGAGCATTCAAATAGACAAAATCATGAATGAAAAAGGACTTATTACAACAACCCGTCAGAAATACAAGCAATTATCAGGAAACACTATGAAAAATTCTATGCCAACAAACTAGACAACTTAGAAAAAATGGACAAATTCCTAAACACACACTCACAACAAAATTCACATGGGAAGAGATAGAAAACCTGAACAGACCCATAACTAGTGATGAAATCGAATCAGTTATCAAAAACTTCCCAAGAAATAAGAGCCCTGGGTATATGGCTTCCCAGAGCAATTCTACCAGACATTTAAAATGGAATTAATAGCCATTCTTCTCAAGCTATTCCAAGAATCTGAGTTCGAAGTAAAACTTCTGGATTCATTTTATGAAGCCAGCATCACTCTGATTCCCAAGCCAGAGATCCAGCAAAAAAAGAGAACTACAGGCCAATATCCTTGATGCACACGGATGCAAAAATCCTCAGCAAGATACTTGAAAATCGAATCCAACAGCACATAAAAAGAATTATCCACCATAATCAAGTGGGATCCATTCCTGGATTATAGGGCTGGATCAATCTTTGCAAATCAATCAGTGTGATACATCACATTAACAAAAGAGAAAATAAATACCATATAATCTTGTTGATAGATGCAGAAAAAGCATTTGACAAGATACAGCATCCCTTCTTAATAAAGACCCTCGAGAAAGTTGGGATAGAAGGAACTTATATAAACATCATAAAGCCATCTATCAGAAGCCCTCAGGCAACATCATCCTCAATGGGGAAAAACAGAGCTTTCCCCCGAGATTAGGAACACGACAGGGTTGTCCATTCTCACCACTGTTGCTTAACACAGTGCTGGAAGTCCTACCATCAGCCATCAGACAACAAAAGGAAATAAAAAGTATCAGATTGGTAAAGAAGAAATCAAACTTCCACTTTTCATAGATGACATGATACTCTACATAGAAAACCTGACAGACTCCACCAGAAGCCTAACAGAACTGATCCATGAATTCAGCAATGTTGCAGGATACAAAATCAACATACAGAAATCACTTGCATGAACAATGAAGCAACAGAAAGAGAAATCAAGAAACTGATCCCATTCACAATTCCACAAAAAAAAACATAAAATACCTAGGAATAAACCTAACCAAAGATATAGACGATCTGTATGATGAAAACTATAGAAAACTTATGAATGAAATTGAAGAAGACACAAAGAAATGGAAAAATATTCCATGCTCATGGGTCGTAATAATAAATATAATTAAAAAGTCATTACTACCCAAAGCAATCTACACATTCAATGCAATCCCAATCAAAACTGCACCAGTGTTCTTCTCAAAACTAGAACAAAGTATCCTAAAATTTGTATGGAACCACAAAAGACCCCGAATAGCCAAAGTAATATTGAAGAAAACCAAAACGGGAGGCATCACCATCTCAGACTTTAGCCTCTACTACAAAGCTATAATTATCAAGACAGTATGGTATTGGCACAAAACAGACACATACACCAATGGAATAGAATACAGAACTCAGAACTGGACCCACAAATGTATGGCCAACTAATCTTTGACAAAGTAGGGAAGAACATCCAGTGGAAAAAGACAGCCTCTTTAACAGATGGTGCTGGGAGAACTGGACAGCAATATGCTAAAGAATGAAACCAGATCATTTTCTCACACCACACACACAAAAAAACCTCAAAATGGATAAAGGACCTGAATGTGAGACAGGAAACGATCAGAAAACCCTAGAAAACCCTAGAAGAGAAAGCAGGAAACAACATGCCTGACCTTAACCGCAGCAATGTCTTACTTGACATATCCCCTTGTCCTGCATGGCAAAGGAAACAATCAGTAAAACTAATAGGCAACTGACAGAATGGGAAAAGATAGTTGCAAATGACATATCAGATAAAGGGCTAGTATCCAATATTTATAAGGAACTCGTCAAACTCCATAACTGAAAAACAAAGAATCTAGTGAAGAAATGGGCAGAAGACATGAACAGACACTTCTCTAAAGAGGACATCCAGATGGCCAACAGACACATGAAATGATGTCCCTCCTCACCAGGAAAATACAAATCAAAACCACACTGAAATACCACCTCACACCAGTCAGAGTGGCTAAAATGAACAAATCAGGAGACTCTAGATGCTGGCAAGGATGTGGTGAAACAGGCACCCTCCTACACTGTTGGTGGGAATGTAAGCTGGTACAATCCCTCTGGAAAACAGTATGGAGGTTCCTCAAAAAGTTAACAGTAGAACTCCCCTAGGACCCAGCAATAGCACCACTAGGAATTTACCCAAGTGAAACAGGTGTGCTGATGCATAGGAGCACATATACCCCAATGTTCATAGCAGCACTCTCAACAATAGCCAAAACATGGAAAGAGCCTAAGTGTCTATCAACAGACGAATGGATGAAGAAGATGTGGTTTATCTATATGATGGAATACTACATGGCAATGAGAAAGAATGAAATCTGGCCACGTGTAGCAACATGGATGGAACTAGAGGGTGTTATACTGAGATAAATAAGTCAGGCAGAGAAGGACAGATACCATATGTTTGCACATATAGGTGGATTAGGAGGAATTTAACAGAGGACCATGTGGGAGAAGAAGGGGAAAAATAGTTGGGGAGAGGGAGGGAGGCCAACCATGAGAGACTCTTGAATGCTGAGAACAGAAACTGAGGGCTAATGGGGGTGAGGGAGAGGGGAAGAGCGTGATGGACATGGAGGAGGGCACTTGTTGGGATGAGCACTGGGTGTTATATGGAAACCAACTTGACAATAAACTATTAGAGAAGGAAAAAAAATAAAGTAATCTGACAGCTTTTCAGTCTATAGTACCTGGAGCAGATACAGGTTAGATGAAAAGATAGATTCAGCCAAAATTCTGCTTTGCCAATCCATAATAATGATATGAGAAAAAGTCAAGGGAATGAAGTGTATAAACATAGTGTTTACAGTGACATACCATGAAATTTAAACTAGAGGGCTGTAGACACACAGGACGTGAGAAACATTGAAATCATATGAAGGTTAAGTGCCTTGATAGACACAGTGAATTATAAAGGATTTTCAGGGAGGTAATTATTATACAGAATGAGCTAAAATGATAGAAGGTGGTCAGAGGGTTGGATGTATAAAGTTAGAATTACAGAGTGGTTGTTGTGATTAATACTGAAAATTTATTGGTTATGTATCTGCAGTAAGGGACTGAGAAATGTTTTGAGTACAAGACCTTCAGAAGAAAAGGAATTCCATGGTAGGGAAAGACTGGATTTTAGATGCATCATATATATGTCTACTATGTTACTAACACACCAAGAATTAAGATAGTAGTAGAATTGGAGAAAGTAGATTGATCCAGGAGTGAAAAATCCTGAAAAAGGATGAATGGATGACTGCAACAAGAGTTGGTGGGCCATGATCTTATTATAGGAGATTCATAATTCAGCTTGTGTGTGTGTTTTCCCATGAGGGAGAAAAATTGGTTCTCAAAGGAGACACCTAGAGTTGGTACTGGAGATGGTTGAGGGGAATTCGTGTTCTTAGGAGAGAGTCAGGTTTTTATTAGAGAAAGAAGGTAAAAGTGAAAGAAATACATGGAGAAAAATTAAAAATATATGGGATTTTACTGATAATGAGTCATAAATTATAGACTCTAATAGAACTGGGGGGAAGTTATAGAAGGGGAAATAATGAGAAAAGAATAGGGACACATAGTCTATGAAATGATGGTTGACTTGGACCTTGGTATTCTTGGTGTGGCTGCCATTATCAGGCATAAAGGCATGACGACACTGACTCCAGTGGATCCAAGTCAGAGAGTGTAGCAAAGACCTAAATAAAAATAAATTGAAGGTGTGGGTTTTAGTTGACACTGAAAGGCTGAAATTACAAAGAGTCAATGGCCAGATTTTATATAAAAAGCAGAACACTGACCAACAACGTGTGGTAAAATCCCCAGGATACCAACCCCTTTACGTACAATAAACATCCCAGGAAGTCAGCCTAGGAATTTAGACTGCTATCTCAAATAATAATTCAGGATGCCAAACAATAACCCCTGAAATAATTGGCCTCAAATGGCCAGGATGTTTAATTAATAACAAGATTTTTCCAGTTTCGGTTCTACTTCTACCAAAGCAATCAAATATGCACCTAAAACCAAATTACATGGGAGGCTTTGCATTGAGTTTGCCTTCTACAACTTTTCCATGCCAATAATCTCCAGAGAGAATAAGAACTGAAGCTTTCCTTTCTTTTCCCCACTGTAAAGCTTTCCTACTCTGCCTACCTTTGAGTCTTTGCAAAACACAAGTTATGTTGGCTGACTTTCTTGCTTTAGCCTTTGATTATTCAAAACAAAAAATAAAGGTGAATGCATTGAGAGAGTCATGATTGTAATCTCTGCTCCAGTATAATGTTAAAATATTCTGAGGTCAAAATTTTATTCCATGTGTGTGTGCAACATCCTATTTCTGGTTGATAGACTTCAGGATTTTCAGGAAGCTGAATATACTCTTATTTTAGTTTTTTTTTTTTTTCTCGAAATCTCTTTATCCCCTTCCCTAATTTAAGTGCCGACTCAGACATTTCAGGCTAGCATCTCTTGACTACAAAATTTTATACTGCCATTTATCCCTTGCCCACTTTTCCATTGGTCATTCACTATGTCTCTTACCCTGCACTTTTCAGCTTTTAACATATTTCTTATATTATTTCTTATGTTAATTTGTGTTGTACCCTTTCCAAACAATACTGCAACATCTTCAAAAATAGAAGATACTTTTATTCCTTTATTGATGAATGAATTCCAAGGACCTAGGTCAGTGTCTGGCAAAAGGCACCTGATAAATACTGTGGAGAATTGAAGCAATAGTAACATTTATGAGGAGGAATTTTATCATAATCAAAGTCTTCTCAAGCAGAAACTCCATTGTAATTTTCAGAATCCACTTTGTTGAAATATAAACCATAAGGACTTGCTTCTCTATATGCTAGGTTCAGCTAATTTTTCTAACACCTAAGGACTAACACTGAATTAACTTATAAATACATAAATGTAACCTAAAATGTATCTTGATAAATGTGATCATTAAAACTTCTTTAGCAATTCCTTATGTGTTTTATATCTCTGAAATTTGTAGTAATAATAATGGCATCTTTCCAACTTCCCCATACCAACTGGACAAAGCCACTGTTGCTACCTAGATTTTTTCTTGCTTATGCCAACACTCTTTCTTTCTATGATTAATATTTTTATTAATGGCTCATTTATCTCTAATTTTGGAGATGCTACTTCCAAATGTGCCCTCTCTTGCTAAGAGATCCTTAACTAAATGTAAAGCTTCCAAAAGCCAACTTTTCCCCCCTAAGAATCCATACATAGTTTTAAGCAGGCAGATAGTACAACTTTCTTATTTTGCAACTATTTTTTCAACTCAGTGTACTAAAATATGATAATTGTTAGTGGGTTGAGTTGTGTCTCCCAAAAATTCTCATGCTGAATCACTAAACCCTAATACCTTATAATGTGACTGTATTTAGAGATTACACATTGAAAGAGATAATTTATGTTAAATGAGCTTGTATGGGTAGGTTTTAATAAAATGTGACTGGTATCTATGTCAGAAGAGAAAATTTGGAGAGATATAAAGGGTACACAAGCACAGATCACCATCCATGTGAGGGTACATCAAGAAGACTGTCATCTGCACGTGGTCTAAGAAGAAATCAAACGTGCCAGCACTGGTCTTGGACCTCCAGTTTCCAAAAATAAGAAAATAAGTTTCTGTCATTTAAGTCACCTAGTCTGTAATACTTTGTTATGGAAGGCCTAACAAACAAATACAATAATATTTTTATTTTCTCACCACAATGATAGTCAATTGTCAAAGTAAATTATGGAAGGAATAAGTGGAAATTTCTAGTGATAATTATTTCTGACTCATGTTTCTCTTTTAACAATTCAATACAACCACCTTTATTCATACAGCACCATTAACATCAGCAATAGCAACTGCCATTTTGTGGACATAATTATATGCCAAATGCAGTTTTGAAAATACTTTATCTGGCCACGGTGGACTGAATTGTGCCTCCCAAAATTCATATATTGAAGTGCTAACCTCAATGCGACTCTATTTAGATACAGGTCACTAAGGAGGTAATTAAGGTTAAATGGAATCATAATAGTGAGTTGTTACTCAATAAGACTGATATCCTGAGAAACGAAGAGACACCAGAGTCATGTGCACTTGCGCTCTTCTCTCTCTCTTTCTCTTACCCTCTATCCATGTGTGTCCAAAGAGAAAAGTCCATATAAGGACACAATGAGAGGCACTGTCTCCAAAATGAGGAGAGAGAACCACCAGATATCAACTGCACTAGCATCTTCACTTTGTACTTCTAGAACTCAGATCTGTGAGAATTTAAACTTGTTGTGTAAGCTAACCAGCCCGTGGTATTTTGTTATGACAGTTTAGGCTAACAGAACAGATTTTGGTACCATAAATGCATTGCTGCTGTAATAAATACTCACAATATAGCAGTGGGTTTGGAATTGGGTGATGGGTAGGGACTGGAAGAGTGTTGATGTATGCTAGAAAAGTCAGTGTTGCCTTGAAGGAAATGTTGGTAGAAATATGGATGTTTAATATGATTCTACTGAGAGTTTAGAAAGAGCATAGAATAGAGAATGTATCATTTTAAAGGATACATACATCATAATGAACAGAATGGTATAGAAATAAGAACATTAAGTGTGCTTCTGGTCTCACACAAAAATGAGGAACATATTGGAAATTGGAGGAAAGATGATCCTTGCTATAAAGTAGCAAGGAATTTAGTTGAATTGTACTCTAGTACTTTGTGGAAGGTACAACTTAGGAATTACTATGCTGGATATTTAGCACAGGAGATTTCTAAACAACATGTCCAAATTATGACCTGATTTCTCCTTACTACATAGAGTAAAATACAATGTGATAAAGATAACTTGAAGGAATTGTTAAGCAAAAAGGACTCTCAGCTTATGCATATTGCAAAAAATGAGAATATATGCTTTGGAGAGGACACAAAGTATATGGCTGAACAATAACTCCATAGATAGATTACCCATAAATTTAATTGACCATCTCAGCTGAAGCCAGAAATAGAGATGGAGTTATACCAGCAGATATATTATCTGATTAGACTACAGAGAATAAAGGTAGGACAAAATGAAGAAGGTTGTCAGATTTCTGTAAGTCTATAAGATGAATCTTTAGAGCTATCTCTGGCCATCAATAGGTTATCCTTCAAAAATAGAGAAAAATGACACTAAAAAGCAGTACTAAGGGCTGGGGTACAAGAAGTTTCTTTCTTAGTTTTAGAGAATGAAAACACCTTGTTTTCAAGAGAACAGGCTAGCACTGCTCAGGGCCTCAGGAGTAGGATTGCCTATTCAGGGTTGTTTGGACAACACTGTAGCCCTGGTGGGAGGAAAGTGGGCCCATCACTAAGCTCCCCCCACCAACCCCCGCCACTAAGGTGGGTCCATGGAACAGAGCATCAAGTCAAAGAGGATTATTTTCAAGTTTTTAATTTTGATGAAATGTGCCCTGCTAAGTTGTTTACTTCCTTGGGGCAACTCCTTTTTTCTATCCAATTTCTCCATTTTGGATGGAAATATCCTATGCCAGTGCCATCGTTTTATTTGAGAAACCCATAACTTGTCTAGATTTACAGGTTTATACATGGAAAAGAGCTTTGCTCAGGATGAATTGTACCTTGAGTCTCACCTACAATTAACTTAGATTATATTTAGATGAGATTTTGGACTTTGAGCTGATGCTGAAAGAGGTTAAGACCTTAGGGTTATTGGGATAGGGAGATGTATTTTGCAAATAAGATAAATGTGAACTTGGGGGCTCCAAGGGATGGAATGTTATGAGCAGAACTGTATCCTTACAAAATTCATGTTGAAATTCCAAACACCATTTCCTCAGAATGTAATTATGTTGTGAAAGAAGATTTTTAAGGAGGTTATTAAGTTAAAATGAAACTATTAGAGTGGTACCCTAACCCAGAATGACCAATGTCCTTAGAAGAGGACTAAACACCAGAGGAATGACCGTTTGAAGAGTCAGAAGAGGGTGACAAACTGAAAACCAAGGAGAGGCCTTAGAGAAAGCCAACTCTTCCAGGACCTTAATTTCAGGCTTCCAGGCTTCAGAAATATGAGAAAATAAATTTTGTTGTTTAAGCCACAAATATTGTGGTATTTTTTATAGCAACCTTGGAAAATAAATATCATTAGTATCAGAATTGAACCACAATACAACCACTTCGGATGAAAATGTAACAGATTCAAAAAGAGGCATAAGTACTTTTAAAAAACAAGTAAAAATAATACATAATATTGAGATATAATTTAAAAATCTGTTAAACATTTCTTTTCTTTTCTTTTTTTTATGTTTTATTTATTTCTAAGAGAGAGAGAGAGAGAGACAGCGTGAGCAGGGGAGGGTCAGAGAGAGAGGGATTCACAGACTGAAACAGGCTCCAGGCTCTGAGCCGCTAGTCAGCACAGAGCCCGACGCGGGGCTCGAACCCACGAACCGCGAGATCATGACCTAAGCGAAAGTCGGACGCTTAACCGACTAAGCCACCCAGGCGCCCCTAAACATTTCTACACGAAGACCTGTTCCTGAAAATTTATTTAAATTCTCAATTAAGATTCATTCTGTGTCTTTCATAGAAAACAAATTTATCCTTTAGATGTTAAGCCATTTTAACAATAATTTAAAAATAATAACCAAGTTATTGGAAATAAGCAAAAAATGCCACATTTTTCCTAATATAAAATAAATATATGTGTATATATATACTTTATATTTACTACTTATATTTACTACTTATATTTTTCCAACATATTTTTACACCTATTTGTACTTTTTAATTTTAAAATATTTAAAGAAAGAAATTTGCTTTTAGTGAACATTTTCACAGTAATAGTATCCTTGAGGAAAAAAATAAGTTTAAGATAATTCATAGCATTATAATTCGTGTACTTCAATCATCCTATAAAGTTTATATGTGTGTGTGTGTGTGTGTGTACACACATGTACACATATACATGGCAACATAGGTTGCTTCTGACTTTGCTCTCCCTCAAAAGAAGAGGTAACAACTATTTGTGGATAAGACATCACTGAGGAAAAATCCTAGAACACTAGGGGTGAAGTTGAAGCACGTTCCTCCCTACACCATAAAGAATAAGACAGACTACATTGGAAAGATAAGAACAGCTATACTCAGACTGCATTGTCACTCTCCCAGGTTAGCACAGCACCATGTGGAGAGGTCTCCTCTGAGCCTATTGTTTCTCCAGTAGGAAAAGAGTCCAAGAGGAGCCACCCAGCTTCCCCACCACCACCATTGTGGGTCATTTTGTGCATTTCCTACTTTCATCCTGCCCCACAGGTATAGCTGGGGAAATCTGGAGGCCTCAACCACTTGGAATCTGATTGTGATGGAGAAGAAGGCAGGGACTTGCAACAAACAGCACTCAAGTTTGGCAGATCTAGTTCCTACTTGTAGAGCACAAGTGGTAACCCACACCAGCAGCTTTGATTATCTACAGAACCAAGTCAGTGTTGCAGTCTGGCTAAGGAACTTGGCAAGGGATGGGTCTGCCTTATTTGGGTCCTCCAGAAGATTCACCAGCTCTGGTGTCTTATCAGCCACCATTCAGACAGGGAAGTTGAGTCAGATTCACTGTCTATTGAGTATAGTTCAAAGGACCATCTCATTAGAGGGGTTGCTGAGAACACCTGGAAGCTGTATAACCCAGTAAAACTCAGGCTCAGAAACATGCAGGCAGCACTGATTGCCCAGAACAAAGTCAGTATCAGGCATGATGGGTTCCCCTGCAATGTCCAGGCAAAGGGTTAATTCATAGCCCCACATACTACTTAGTGTAACACTTGGCCCCTACTGATTGGAAAGCCTACTCAGGAAAATTTTAGGAGGTAGGTAGAGTGGGCTTTCCCTTACTACCCATGCAGGGAAGCTGAATCACAGCTCTCTCTACCTCGTTGTGTGGTTTCTGGTCTGTTTGTCCAGCAAGGCCTGGAAGTGGTGTATCCCAGCAAGCTCAAGCAGAGAAGTGGGCAAGCAGAGTTGATAGAAGGCAGATTAAAGCCAGTGGCTCTGTTTGGCCCGTGAACTTGTGGCATGGGTCAGCTTGCATCAAGACCACAAAGAACCTTACCAGTCTTGCAGCTGATTCTTCCACTGAGCTCGAGCAGAATGGAAAGAATATTCCATAGCCCTATTCATTGCTGAATATAGCCTCAGCCCACTTAACTAGGGAACTTTACCAGGGCACACAGGAAGTTGTGACCATTTAAAGCTGATATACCTGTTTAGAGTGGCACTTGAACAAAAAGCACACCCGATGACTTTCCTCATGCGCAGAGAAAAAAAAACGGGAGCTGCACTTGGAAAGAAAATTTAGTGCACCTTTTGCCTGATTTGGATCACCAAACTGAGCTGTACAGGCCCTGAGTCTCACTCATCCGTTTGTTTCTCTAGGGCAGAGAAGCTAATTTATAGCCCCGCCTACTGCTGAGTATAGTACCCAATTCCATCTGTCTAGTAAGCCTCTACCACAGAACCCAGGTAACTGTGGAATATATCCATCCTGTGGTCTCACTTAGGTAGGGAATCAGGCCAGCAGTGCCATCAAATTGTTTTTTGCCAGTAGCACACTCCCAACCTCCAATGTCAGTGCTTGGGGAGTTTCCTTGCCCAAACTAGAGCCTGATAACATACCCCACTTGTCTTAACTTACCATCAGACACACCCAGAAAACCAGATAGTTAACTGCTGAAGAATTGTCTCTGCCTAAGCTAACTCGTAAAATCTTAAAGAGGAGACTACTTACCTAAATGCATAGATGTCAAAAGAAAAAATCAAGGATTATGTAAAATATATCACCAAAGGAAACTAATATAGGTTCAATAACTGATCATAAAAAAATAATGATGCATAAAATGGCAGGCAAAGAATTCTGAGCAATTCTCTGAAGAAGTTTAGTAAGCTTTTAAGAACACATGGATACTCAACTAAGTTAGGAAAACAATGTATAAACAAAATGAGAAATTCAACAAACAGAAACCATCAAAAAACCAACCAACCAAACAGAAATCCTAGATCTGAGGAATACAGTGACTGAACTGAAAATTTCATTATAGAACTTTAAAAGCAAATTTGACTATGCAGAAGAAAGAATCAAAAATCTAAAACAGAACATTTGAAATATCCAGCCAAAAGAGCAAAAAGAAAAAACAAACAATGAAAAAGAATAAGGAAATCCTGTGGAAGTTATAGAACACAATGTAAAGAAAGGATATTTGCATTGTAGAATTCCAAAAGGAGACTAGAAAAAGAAATGGATGTAAATGATATTAAATGATTAAATGATTAAATGATATTAAATCAATAGCAGCTGAAAATTTCCCAAATCTGAAGAAAGAGTTAGACTTTGAGATTCATGAGGCCCAGAGACCTCCAAATAGGCTGTGCTCCAATAGGGCTAAAGCAAAAGAGATTATAATTAATTTACCAAAAGTCAAAGAATTTTGAATTTGAAAGCAAGAGTAAAGGGAATAGTTATATACAGGGGAATCCTCATAAGATTATCTATGTATTTTTCAACATAAACTTTTCAGGCCAGGAGAAAATGGGAGGATATATTCAAATATTATAGGAAAAAATTAACTAAGAATTCTATATCTAGCAAAGTGGTTCTTCAGAAGCGAAGGAGAATAAAGACCTTTTCAAGCAAATGAAAGCTTAGAGAGTTCATCACCACTAGACCTATCTTATATGGAATGCTAAACGGAGTTGTTCATGTGGAAGTAAAAGTATACAAATTAGCATTATAAAAACATGAGAAGGTAGTATTAAACTCACTGGTAATGGCAAATATATAGTTAAACTCTGTAACATGATAATAGTTGCACATAATTCACTTACAATTCTAGTTTAAAAATTTAAAAAAACATTAAGAGTCACAGTAATTACCACTTTCTATCATTAGTTACACAACATAAAAAATATGTAAACTATAATATCAATAACCAAAAATGAGAGGGAGGGAAGGGACACAAGTGTGGCTCAGTAGGTTAAGCCTTGACTCTTGATTTTAGCTCAGGTCTTCATCTCAAAATCATGAGTTCAAGCTTTGTGTTTGGCTCTGTTCTGGGCATGAAGCCTACATAAAAAAACATGTGGGGGAAAATAGATGTGAATGTGTAAACTTTAGGAATTCCACTGGAGGTAAGCTATTACTTTAAAATAGGGTGTTATAGGGGCGCCTGGGTGGCTTAGTTGGTTAAGCGTCCGACTTTCTCTTAGGTCATGATCTCATGGTTCGTGGGTTCGAGCCCTGCGTCGGGCTCTGTGCTGACTGCCAGCTCAGAACCTGGAGCCTGTTTCAGTCTGTGACTCCCTCTTTCTCTGACCCTCCCCTGCTCACGCTGTCTCTCTCTCTCCTAGAAATAAATAAAAAACATTGAAAAAAATTACAAAAAATATATAATGGGGTGTTATAATCTTAGGATATTTTAAATGTAAGGCACATGGTAACCACAAGGGAAAATATGTAGTAATTACACAAAAATATGATAAAGAGGTCAAAGCTTACTGATACCAAAAGACATCAAAACCCCACAAAAGACAGCAGGATAAAATACAAGGAACAAAGAATCTACAAAAGAAATAGAAAACTATGAACAAGTGGCAAAAATAAGTCCTCACCTATCAAAAATTGCTTTAAATGTAAATAGATTATTCAATCAAAAACACAGAATGGCTGAATAGATTTTTTTTTTTAATTCAATGATATGCTACCTCTTTAGCCTTACAGATACACACAGACTGAGAGTAAAGGGATGAAAAAAGACATTTCAAGTATATGGTAACAACCGCAACAACAAAAAAGTGAAATAGACCTTAAACTCAAAATGTTAAAAAAAAGTCATATAATGATAAACAGGCAGTCATGTCAGTTTGCAACATCCTTGAAAACTTCCCAGGTATGGTCTGAAATAGGCCCCTATATATGCAAGGCATAGACAGACTGAAAAAAGATTGGTAGGTGGCGATTTTAGTAAGGAAGGAAACTTACATATGAGACTTATCTTCAGTGGCCACAAAACAAGTAGATTTCTGTGTTAGACTACCAAACCTTTAAAGTTTATACAGAGGTCTTAAATGGGTTTAGTCGTATATCCATCCCAATAGCCTCAACACATTCTACGTCAAGGCTATATCCTAGAGGCAACTTCTTGGAATGGGGAAGCAAGGAGAATGTACACTCCAAAGATAGAGGAGAGTTTGGAGAGCCTACAATTAGCCAGGTCTAGTTCATAGGTCAACCAGTGGTCATGTCTTCTCAATGCACCCCCATAAATATATAAAAAGTTACACAAATTGTAAATATTTATATGAACCACATCAGAGCACCTACATACATGAAGCAAAAACTAACAGAGCTAAAAGGAGAAAATAATAGTAAGGTTTGGGGTCTTTAATATCCCACTCTCAACGACTGACACATCATTCCAGAGAGAAAATAAAGAACAGATTTGAACACCAGAGACGAAATGTAACTACCAGACATATACAGAACATTCTATCCAAAAACCACAGAATAATCATTCTTCTCAAGCACACACTGAATCTTTTTTTTTATTAGGCTAGGCCATGCATTAGGCCACAAATAAGTCTTAGCAAATTTAAATGGATTTAAATCATATCACAATTATATGAAAGTAGAAATCAATAACAGGAAGAAAGCTTGAATATTCAGGAATACATGGAAGTCTCCTGAAAAATTAGTGGATCAAAGAAGAAATAAAAGGAGATATTTAAAAAATTCTTGAGTAAAACAAAAATGGAGACACAACATACCAAACTTATGAATGCAACAAAAGCAATTTTAAGAGAAAAGCCATAGCAATAAACATCTACATTAGATTGTTATCAAGGGGAAGTATATAATAAATATCAGAGCAAGGGCACCTGGGTGTCTCAGTTCGTTAAGTATCCGTCTGACTTCAGCTCAGGTCACGATCTCATGGTTTGTGTATTTGAGCTCCAGGTCAAGCTCTGTGCTGACAGCACTGACTCTGGAGCCTGCTTCAGATTCTGTGTCTCCCACTCTCTCTGCCCCTCTCCTGCTCATGGTGTGTGTCTGTCTGTCTCTCTCAAATATAAATACATATTTAGTAAATGTAGTTAAGATTAGAGAAGAAATAAAGAACAGAAAACCAATGGAGTTACCAAACTAAGAGCTGGTTCTTTGAAAAGGCAAAATTGACAAAACTTTAGCTAAATTAACCATAAAAGGGGGGGAGAAAGATCAAGTTCCACTAATTGTAAATGATATATTACATAATTATTACGTTATATATTAATTCATATAACTGATATCACAGAAGCACAAGAATTTGTAAGAGGTTACTATTAACAACTGTAAGCCAACAAACTGAACAACCTAGTAGAAAGAAAAACTTTCTTAGAAACATATAATCTACAAACTTAATCTGGAAGAAATTAAAAAGCTGAGCAGAGTAATTGCTAATAAGGAGATCGAATCGGTAATCAAAAATCTTCCCCATAAAGAAAATGTTCAGGACAAGATGGCTTTACTGGTGAATTTTACCAAACATCTAAAGTAGAATTAATGCCCATCCTTCTTAAACTATTCTGAAAAAAAAAAATTAAAGGAGCAAACACAAGAAAAATCATTTTATAAGGACAGTACTACCCTATTAGTAAGCCAGAAAATGACATTACCAGGAAAGAAAACTACATAACAATATCACTAATGACTACAGATGCAAAAATTCCTAGGAAAATACTAGCAAACCAAATTCAATAGGACATTACAAAAATTACTCACCATGATCAAGTTGGATTTATTCCAGGGATGCAAGAGTCATTCAACATACACAAATCAATCAATGTGAAACATCACATTAACAGGATTAAAGAAAAAATATTATATGATCATTTTGATAGATTCAGAAAAAGCAACTGACAAAATGCAATATCTGTTCATGATGAATCTCTTGAGAATTGACCAATTTTTAATAGAAGGAACATTCCTCAATACAATAAAGGCTAACTATGATCATTGCACAGCTAACATCATACTGCTAAAAGGTAGAAAACTTTCCTTCTAATGTCAGATATAAGATAAGGATGTCCATTCTTACCACTTCAACACAAGTTGAAGTGCAAGTCCTAGCACTCAGGCAAGAAAAATGAAAGGCATTAGAATTGGAAAGAAAACAGTAAAACTGCTTCTACTTTCAGATGATATAATTTTCTTTGTATAGAAAATCCTAAAGACTCCCCCAAAAAACTGTTAGTTCTAATCAGCATATTCAGTAAAGTTGCATGATACAAAATTAACACAAAAATCACTAGTGTTTATATACAATACAACAAATTATTTGGAAAAGAAATTTAAAAAAACATCCCACTTACAATAGCATCACAACACTAAATTATTTAGTAACAAATTTAACTAAGGAAGTGAAAGTTCTCCACTCTGAAAACTATAAGGTATTGGTGAGAGAAATCTAAGAAGACACAAATAGGGGCGCCTGGGTGGCTTAGTCGGTTAAGCGTCCGACTTTCGCTTAGGTCATGATCTCGCGGTTCGTGGGTTCGAGCCCAGCGTCGGGCTCTGTGCTGAGTGCCAGCTCAGAGCCTGGAGCCTGTTTCAGTCTGTGACTCCCTCTCTCTCTGACCCTCCCCTGCTCACGCTGTCTCTCTCTCTCTCTCCTAGAAATAAATAAAAATATTGAAAAAAAAAAAGACACAAATAAATGGCAAGAAACCCTGTGTTCATGGCATTAGACAATAAACATTGTTAAAATGTCCAGAGCCATCTATAGATTCTATGCAGTCTCTAACAAGATTCCAATGACATCTTTTTTACAGAAGTACAAAAAGAATCATAAAATTTATAGAGATCCACAAAAGACACTGAATAGCCAAAGAAATTCTAAGCACAAAGCTAGAAACATCATACTTCCTGATTTCAAGCCATGTTATAAAGCCATAGGAAGCAAGAAAATATGGTCTTGGACTAAAAACAGACAAGTAGACCAATAGAACAGAACTGAGAGCCCAGAAATAAACCCAAGCAAATATGGTTACCAAGGGAGCCAGGAATACTCAGTAAAGACAGATTTTTCAATATATTTTACTTTGAAAATTGGTTACTCATATGTAAAAGAGTGAAACTAGACCGCTAGCCTTCACAGTGAATTCAAAATGGCTTAAAGATTTAAATGTAAGACCTGAAACCATAACTCCTAGATGAATACCTAGGAAAAAAGTTCCTGGATCTGTGTTTTGCCAATTTCTTGGATAGGATACTAATCCTAAATCACAATCAACAAAACCAAAAATAAACAAGTGGGACTACAACAAACTAAAAATTTTCTGCAGAGCAAAATAAACAAAGAATGAGAAAAATATTTGTAAATCATGTATTCGATAAATAGTACCCAAAATATATAAAGAACTCAAACACCTCAGGGCACCTGGGTGGCTCAGTTGGTTAAGTGTCTGACTTAGGCTCAGGTCATGAACTCAACATTCATGAGTTTGAGCCCTGCATCAGGTCTGTGCTGACAGCTCTGAGGCTGCTTCAGATTCTGTCTCCCCCACCCCCACCCCTGCCCTTCTTGCCATTTGCACTCTGTCTTTTTCCCTATCTCTTAAAGATAAATAGGGGTGCCTGGGTGGCTCAGTCGGTTAAGCGTCCGACATGATCAGGTTAAGTGCCTCGGCTCAGGTCATGATCTCGCGGTTCGTGGGTTTGAGACCCATGTTAGGCTCTGTGCTGACAGTTAGCTCAGAGCCTGGAGCCTGTTTCAGATTCTGTATCTTCCTCTCTCTCTGACCCTCCCCTGCTCACACTGTCTCTCTCTCTCTCTCAGAAATAAATAAAACATTAAAAAATTCTTCAAAGATAAATACACATTAAAAGAATTTTAAAAACTCATGTGTCAAGCAGAAAAAACAATTATCCGATTAAAATTGGGCATAGGACCCAAATAGGCATTTTCCCAAGGGAAATATACGAATAGCCAACAGGTACATGAAAAGATGTGCATTATCACCAATCATGAAGGGAATGCAAATCAAAAACACAAATGAGATATTATCTCACAACTATTAGAATGACAGTTATCAAAAAGACCAGATAAGAAATGCTGGTGAAGATTTGGAGAAAAGAGAACCCTTGTGCACTGATAGTGAAATTGCTAATTGATACACCCATTATGGAAAGTCCTCAAAAATATTATAATAAAACTATCATATTATCCACTTCTGAGAATATATTTGAAGGAAAGGAAAACACTATGTCAAAGAGCTATATGCAACCCTATGCTTATAGCAGTACTGTTTACAATAGCCAAGACACATAGGAAACAAACTGTTCATATATCTGTTTGTCCTTTATCCATCCAATTCTCTTGACATCAAATGTGTTTCAAAATTCTAAATTTTTCACAAATTAGGAAGAATTTTAGAATTAGCAAAGTAATACTGAAGATATACCACGCACTATACTGCATCTTCAGTGTAACTTTTTTTTTCTTTTTGAGAGAGAGCGTGCATGCACACAAGTAACCAAGGAGAGAGAGTGAGAGGGAGAGAAACCCATGAGGGGGCAGAGAAATAGAGAAAGAAAAAGAAAGGGGTGGGGGGAGAGAGAGAGAGAGAATCAGGGCTCACCTAAAACAGTGCTCGTGCTCACCTGAAGCATGACCTGAGCCAAAACCAGATGCTTAACCCACAGAGCCATCCAGGTGCCCCAAGAGCAACACTTTTTAACAACCAATTAAGGGGCACCTGGGTGGCTCTGTCTGTTAAGCGTCCGACTTTCGCTTGGGTCATGATCTTGAGGTTCATGGATTCAAGCCCTGCGTCGGGCTCTGTGCTGACTGCCAGCTCAGAGCCTGGAGCCTGTTTCAGATTCTGTATCTCCCTCACTCTCTGACCCTCCCCTGTTCATGCTCTCTCTCTCTCTCTCTCTCTCTCTCTCTCTCTCAGAAATAAATAAAACGTTAAAAAAAACAATTAAAATTTATATAGCAGAAAAAAATGTAAATATGCACACTACATAGGATGAATTTCTAAATATTCTTACACCATCTAGGTCAGATTTCCCACCTCATGGGTTCAGGTTAGATGATTTTTTAAAAAAAGAAATTAGTTATTAAAAGAACTTTAAATTTTGGATTTAAATATTTGGGATCAATTTAACAGAAGAATACATATGACTTCTACACTGTAAATTACAAAAAATGCTGATGGAAATCAACAAATAACTAAATTAGTGGAGATCTTTATATTTATGGTTTGGAAGTTTCAATATTCCTAAGACTGTAACTCTTCCAAAGTTTTGATTTGGTTTCAAAGCAGCTTCGATCAAAATCCTTCCAGGTATTTTGAAGAAATATACAAGGGTTTTTCCAAAATTTATATGGAAAACAAAGTGCTTATAGTATCAAAAATTAGAGTTCAAGACTAGACAATTGGAAGACCTTATTTTTAGCCTAATTATTAAATTAGGATAATCAAAATGGTAGCATTGACATTAGAATAGCCATGTAGAAAAATAAAACTAAAAGAATTTGAATAAAGATCAACATTTATTGGCCAATCAATGTTAGAAATCATCAATTCAATGGATTAAACTATGGTCTTTTTAACAGAAAGTGTTAGAACAACTGGATAACTGTAATTTTTAATATTGAAACTAACATCATACAATACAGATCAAAACATAAGAACTGAAATTATAATATTTCCATAACAGAACAAAGGAAAATATTTGTTACCTTGTTTTAGGCAAAGATTAATTAAAGAGGGCACAAAAAGCATGGCATATAAAGAAGCAAAAGTGTTATAACAAACTTTTTGTTGTAATTGTAAATTAACAATTCCTTTACTCTCTCAAAGACACAAAGAAACCAATGAAAGTATAAGTTCATATGGGGGGGGTTGTATGTATATCTATCTACATCTATATAGGTATAGATGTAGATGTAGATAGATATATATATGGTGAAGGGTTTGTAATCATAATGTATAAAGAACTTTAAAAATTTAGTAAAAAATAAAAATCTTTGAAAAATGACTAAATTGAACTGACATTTCAATGAAGACATATAGATAGGCAATAAGCACATGAAACATTTGCCAGATTATTAGTTGTTAAAGAAATGAGCACTTAAATCACAATGAGATACTATTACATTTGCACTAGAATGACTGAAATTGAGAAGACTGAAATATCACATATTGGTGATTATGTGGCGCAGTTAGAGTTCTTATACATTGCTGATAGGAATGAAAAATGCACAGTCACATTGGAAAACAGGTTGATAGTGTCTAATAAAGTAAATGTGCATATAACTCAGTAATATAACCCAGTAATCACAATCCTATGTAATTAACCAAGGGAAATAAACTATATACTGCACTAAAAGTACAAAGTTGTTCATAGCACCTTTCTTCATAATAAACAAAAACTAGAAATAACCCTAACATCCATCACTTGGTCAATAGATTGTGACCAATTGTGGTGCATCTATAGTTTGGAATAATATTCAGTAATACAAAAATTAATAAATTAACAACAGATACAAGAACACAGGCAAATATCTCAAGCATTACGCTATGCAAAAGGAATAAAAATCAAAGCACATGTCTTATATGATTCTATTTGTTTTAAATATAAGAAAACACAAGTTGATAGGGACAAAAAGCAGATTGGTGCTTTCCAGATTTTAGAGTTGGGGAGGGGATTGACTGCAAAGCATCACATAGGAGATTTTTTTGGAAAGATGTAAAGGATTACAATTTCATTGTAAAGATGGTTACAAAGCTATCTCTGTACACTTAGATTGGTTAAATTGTATTGTCTGATAATTATATCTCAATAAACCTAAATTGTATTGTCTGATAATTATATCTCAATAAACCTAAGATAAAAATCAAGTCAAAGGAAAAATACAATGAAATATTTAAAACATAAAATAAATGCCATTCTTGACTATAAAAAATGTTTGAATGCCTATTGCAGAAGTTTTTTTTTTCAATTAGCTCAATATCCAAGAAAAGAATATCTTATTAAAATAACCTTACTCAAATCAAATGTGGAATATATTCTTTCTATAGCATATCAAGTAATATTTTCAGACTATGACATCACAAGCCTAAAACTTAGATTTATTTCCTGAGCTCTTTGCATGGAATCAGTCAAGCAACTAGTTTGTTAAATTTGGTACAGATTTAATTTGGCTACTGAATGTCTAATCTAGATTTCTTTTCCTATGTGCACTGATCCCTATGGCAATAAATGAATAAAGGATATTGCATGATTTGAACACCTCTAATTTAAAGCAACTTAATCAACCGTCTTCATTGAAAGATTCTAAACTACAATTACAGCACTAATGTCTAGCTGTTGGTTCTTTTCAGGCCTGGTACCAGGGAATAATTGCATCCCATGTATTTTCTTGTGGAAATTTCTTCATGCCCAGAGGTTATATTTTTTTCCTCTTAATCATGTCTTCTCTTTAAGTGCTAATCACATAGAGAACTTTTTACCTATGATATTCAAATGTGACTCACCCCATCTGAACACCATAGAGGTAAATATAATTAATTAATTAATAAGGATTTGGCAATTCCAAAAGTACATTTAATGGTAAGAAGGCTACAGATTCTTTACAATGTCCTTTGATATTTGTAGGATGCTCTAATTTTTAATGTTTATTATATGCTGGGAAAATTTTATTTCTGAAATTTTAAGAGACCACAATTTGACAATTTTTTTTCACTTTATGCTCGAAAGACTTTTTATTTCAGTACTCAGAATTGTTTTTTTAATTTTTTAAATGTTTTTGACAGGGGAAAAAACAGAGTGAGAATGGGGGAGGGGAAGAGAGAGAGAGGGAGACACAGAATCTGAAGCAGGCTCCAGGCTCTGCACTGTCAGCACAGAGCCCCACTTGGGGCTTGAACTCACAAAATGTGAGATCATGACCTGAGCTGAAGTCAGGTGCTTAACCAACTGAGCCACCCAGGCACCCCCAGAATAGTTTCTTAGTAATTGATGAAAACATTTATTATACTTTTTAAAATAATATTGCCACCAAAGGACTTTAGTAGTTCTAAAACACATCCATGGGCCTTTTATAGAAAATTCAAAACAATGGCAGAAAATTATAAACATTATAAAATTTGATTGTATATTTATATATTCCAAGTATATTTTAATGTGACTTCATGATCTATGATATATAATCTTTCATCTAATATTTGGAGTTTTAATATTTATGACCGATCCCTTATAAGGTCATTAAACTAATTATGTTAAAAGTAATCTAATGTTATCCCACATATTCTCTAGTGCAAAGTTGCATATTCCTCTCCTAGCTTTGCTAAAGTGTTACTTATAATCCTTTTATCTTCCACTAATGCAGTAAGTCTCTCCAGCTCATGTTATTTCTTCTGTAAATTCCAACGAAAATTTATTTGAAAGTGACATATTTTTCCATAACAAAGAGCAATTTGAAAGCAGTATAAAGATGTTACCCTAATTTTGGGATGAAAATTTGAATAATTTCTAACATCAAGTCTAAGAGCGTAGCACAAAATATCGCCTTATATGGTTCTCTTTTACGTCAAGAGTCTTGGAGTTTCCAATTTAGTCAGATACTACATCCTTGAGAACGTGTTAGCCAAGACGTTCCTTAATAAGACTTAATAATGAATACTTTAGTACTTTGTATTATCTTTTATACTTGTTCCGAAGACACAACATAGTGATAGCACAAACCCCATCCTTATCAACTAAGGTGAAAAACAGGTCATCAGAAACTGTGTTCTACCTGTTATGATTTGGCACAATCAGATTTCTCTGATATTTTTGTATTTGAGATCATCATGTGCTCTTGCCAAAAACCCAAAGTATTAATATTTGTCCGCTTTGGTGTTACCTAAAATGGTTAAAGTTTATTCATGGATCTGCAGGGCCCTGCTTCTCCTACCCCCTAGAACAGATTTTCTACGAAACGTATATGAGTTTTGTCTCTCAAATGGAGGAACATTGGAGTTCTCTTGGTCGCAGCTCCTCAATGCCCCTGTTATGAAGGTCCATTATCAAAGGCCTATATAGTTGTAAACATAACTGCTACTGAGCAGTGGGGTCATAAATATAAAACCATTATTCTCTGCTGTTTTCAACTGTACTCTATAAACTTTTCTTTCTCACTCTTAATGATATTTGTGGAATATTCCAATACATTTATATTTACTTTAAATTATTAAAACACTCCAGAGTAAAATTTTACAATGAGTTTTAAAAATTACCTTCCTTCATGGTTTAAAGTTAGGAGAGATTTAAATTTTTTTTATATTTATTATTTAGAAACAGAGAGAGAGAGAGAGAGCGAGTGCACATGAAGGGGAGGGGCAGAGAGGAGACAAAATCCCAAGGAGGCTCCTCACCATCAGCAGAGCCCGATATGGGTCTTGAACTCACAAACTGCCACCTACGCACCCCTAAAGTTAGGAGAGATTTAATTAGGCTCTGAGATAACTCTTTCTTTCCTCTTCTTGCTATGGTTCTTCTAATGTCTTAGGTCTAGTAGAAAGAAAATTAAAAATGACAAATATTTCTCGGCGTAAGTTTCTATCGTGGCTATTTACCCTTTGTCACTATTCAGTTTTCATAGCCAGCAATTAGTGCTGTCTGTGACAGTTCCAAGTAGCTACCTTCTCATGTGGATCAAAATATACATACCCTAGGGGCACCTGGGCGTCTCAGTCAGTTAAGCTTATGACACTTGATCTCACCAATGGTGAGACTGACCCCCTGATCAGACTCCACACTGACCACATGGAGTCTGTTTGGAATTCTCTCTCTGCCCCTCTCCCCTCACTCTCTTTCATTACTCTCTCTCAAAATAAATAAACAAACTTTACACACACACACACGTGTGCGCACACACACACACACACACACACACACACACACACACGGGCTGCAACTTCAGCCCAGATCTCGCATTGAAGAAAACACATAGACAGACTTGTAGTTGATTGTAGCCTGATGCTAAGCCATAATTGAGAATAGATCCACAGCCAGCTCAAAGAATATAAATGTAAAGGTGAGGCTTATAAATACACCTTTGTTGCTGACAGCCATAAAGATATTATTGTGTGGTACTGTAACAAAATCAACTGTTAGCCCATGTGTATATTGCAAACATCTAAATCTATAATCTATGACCAGGCTGATCTGAATGCTTCTAATCCATTTGCTACATCATCATAGAGGACTGTTCTAAAAATATGGATTTCAACATTGTATCTTCCAGGTTGACGTAAACAAACAGACAAGCAGACATATATTATGTGTTCTTATGAACCTAAAACTGTATTATGTATTCTTATAAACCTAAAGCTAAATTTATTTACATGTGTTAAAAATTACTAATTACTTCTGCAATATCATTTTTTCTCAAACAAGCACAAACTTGTATCAATGCTTCTACTGTTTTTTCTTGACTTAAAGATTTTTGTTGCATGGATTATTCCTATTAGGTCATTCCTTTTTGATTACTTGGTTAGTTAATTCACATTCATTTTCCAAGTTTTAGTTTTTATTACACATTATCTCATGTGCCTTCTATACCTATCTTCATTTCCCTCAACTCTGTGAGTACCTCTTTAATTTAAATCTCTATTGAGTATTGTTTTCACCTTTAGTATACTTAATTTTTTTCTATATACTTAGATTGTCAACTTTGTGGAAATAAAATGTTTTGTCGAGTTATTTAGTTTTAGTTCTTTGTCTTACAAAATCTGATCCCTACATGATCTTAATACTTACTGAAAAATAAATACTTGAATAAATGTGATTTTCCCATAACTTAAATATAACAATTTTCGGGGCGCCTGGGTGGCTTAGTCGGTTAAGCGTCCGACTTTCGCTTGGGTCATGATCTCGCGGTTCGTGGGTTCTAGCCCTGCATCGGGCTCTCTGCTGACTGCCAGCTCAGAGCCTGGAGCCTGTTTCAGTCTGTGACTCCCTCTCTCTCTGACCCTCCCCTGTTCACGCTGTCTCTCTCTCTCTCTCTACTAGAAATAAATAAAACATTAAAAAGAATTTTAAAAAATATAACAATTTTCTATCATCTAATGGAAGATGGACTGGAGAATCAAAACTGTTAAAATGTCCACGCTATCCAAAGCAATATACAGAATTCAATGAAATACCTATAAAAATACCAATAGCATTTTTAGTAGAACTCAAATAATCCTCACATTGAAATGGAACTATGAAAAGACCTCCCCCCCAATAGACAAAGCACTCTTAATAAAAATGAATAAAGTTGGAGGTATCAAAATCCCAGATTCCAAAATATACTACAAAGCTATAATAATCAAAACAGTATGGTACTGTGACAAAAAATAGACCCATATTTCAGTCTTACACTAGACACAAAAATAAACACAAAATTGATTAAATATCTAAATGTAAGACCTGAAACTATAAAACTCCTTAAAGAAACATAGGCAGTCTCTTAGACACTGACCTTACAGCAATTTCAAGATAGATCTCATCAGGCAAGAGAAACAAAAGCAACATAAACTACTAGGAATACACCAAAATAAAAATCCTTTTGTACAGTGAAAGAATCCATCAACAAAACAAAAAGACAACCGATCTAGTGAATAGAAGAACATATTTGCTAAGAATATATCTAATAAGGTTAATATACAAAATATATAAAGAACTTTTACAACTCAAAACCAAAAAATCATCATCATCATTGTCATCATCTAATTAAAAACGGGCAGAGAATCTGAACAGATAGTTTTCAAAAACAACATAGAGATGGCAAATAGACATATGAAAAGATGTTAAGCTTCACTAATCATTAGGGAAATGCCAATCAAATCCACAATGAGATATCACCGTACACTAGTCAGAATGGCTAGTACCAAAAAGACAATAAATAACAAATATTGGTGAAAATGTTGAGAAAAGGGAGTCCTCATGTACTGTTGGTGGGAAGGTAAACTGGTGCAACCACTGTGGAAAATAGTATGGAAGTTTCTCAAAAACTTAAAAATAGAAACACCATATGACCCAGTAATTCCACTATTAGGCATTTAATCAAAGAAAACATAAACACTAATTTTAAAAGATATATGTACCCCTATGTTTACTGTAGCATTATTTACCATAGCCAGGATATGGAGGCAAACTTCGTGTCCACAGGTAAAAAAATGGATAGATGTTTTATATAGACAGATCTATCTATCTACACACACACACACACACACACACACATACACACACCAGAATATTACACAGCCACACAAAATGAAATCTTGCCATTTGTGATAACATTGATGGACTTAGACGGTGTTTTGCTAAGTGAAATAAGCCAGATATAAATAAATACCATATGATTTAACTTAAAGTGTAATCTAAAACAAAACAATACATAAACAACAGAAAGAAAAGAAAAAAGAGAAAAGAAAAGAAAAGAAGAAAAGAAAAACATAAACAGACCTATAAATATAAGGAACTGGTGGTTACCAGAAGAAAGGATGGTGGGGGTTGGCAAAATAGGGGAAGGGGAGCAGGAGCTACACATTTTTACTTACAAAATAAATTAATTATGGGGATGAAATTATAGGGTATGGAATATATTCAATGGTACTGTAACAGTGATATATGGTAATAGATAGGAGCTACACTTGTGAACATAACATAATGTGTAGAATTATTGAATCATTAATTTGTACTGCTGAAACTCATGTAACATTGTAGGTCAACTATATTTCAATTTAAAAAAATATCTGCTGAGTACTCTTAAGGTTTTATTTTTATTCACATTATAAATAGAAAATAGTTCTTATGCATCTGCATCCAGGATAAAATTTCATGAATATACAATGGTTAATGAAAATAATTGAAGTAGAAGTATCTAATAAATTCAATACTATCTTTATGACAGAAAAAAACATTTATTTCTCATGTGATTGATAGAACTTTGCAAGTTATTTATTGTTTTAACTACAAGTTACTCTGATCAAGTAAGACTAGAAATCATTGCCTGAAGTTAAAAAAAAACCAAAACTATGTCTACCTATAGATATATAGATCTGTAGACAGACTACAGGCCTTTAACATAAAACATCTACATTTTGATTATAAAATTCCTGTATGTCATTCATTTTATAAGACAGTAGCACATAATCTTCAAATATGGTCAACATCAATTTCTCTTATTCTTTTTCCCACATGCTGCTTCTCACAAGGACTGAGGTTTATTTCTTCTCTTTGTATACTTGGCCCATGGTGACTTGGTTTGGCTAATAGATTTCCACAAAATCTAATCTTCTTCGAGTTTTGTGTGTAGGTCTTATGAGGACTAGAAGTTTATTGTTTGCTTACTCTTAAGGCTCAGTTGTAATACTTTAAGAAAGTACAGGCCAGACTGCTAAATATCAGATGTCATCTCGGCCAGACTACTAAATGTTCTGTCTACTCCTGTCAGGAAAAATATTCTTTGTTTTATACAAATAAGGGAAAACTGACACAATGTATGTAATGATGGTTGTTTCTTGTTTCTCTCTCTTAAAATATATTTTCTATTCTGGTTATTGCATTTAAGTTATTTTAATTAAACAATTAGAGTAAGTAGTATCTTCAATCATCACTAATGTGTATTATTGAGCATACTTCTGGTTACTTAAATACAATTGAGTAAAAATTAGCAATTCCTCACTACCCAAGACAATGGGGAAACCAATTAGGTAACCCTCCTATGGTATAATGGAAATAGCAGGGGTATATACACAAATATGGAGAAATAAGCGCAAGTTTCTTAACGATGATTATAAGCAGTATATTAAGCAGGGTGACAATTTCAAGGAAGAATATAAAAACTTCATAAAGGAATAACAATAAGCAAGACACCATATTTGGTTTACTCACTTTTTTTTTTTTTATGGATAACACTGGGTTTGTGGAGGCAAGAGAATAGAGCTTTCAGATACTTTATCTTTTCAATTCAGTTACAGTCTCTTAACACACACACACTCACACACACATCTTCTAATAATTTGAATATAAATGCTCCAAGTGTCTATAACTCATATTCATCTTGTCAATATTATATCTATTTTAAGCATTTAATATCAAAATATCAGTTATGATGAATAAGGCCATTGCATGTCAGGATCTGCCAGTGACCTATTAAGACCTAACACACAGGAAATTTTATAAAGGAGAATAATTCTCCTGAACTATTTGTTCTAAAGTGTCTCTAATTCCTAATCAATGAGAAGAATAATAAATTAGACTCTCATTAACAAAATCATAAGCTTTATATATTTATGATAACATTTTTGAGATACAATATGTAAAACAACTTCCTCAGAAACACAAATTTTAAAAGTGAAGATATCTAGGATCTGTCAAGCAAACTGCTTAGAGAACAAACAATTCCATTTATTTATATGCACTTTGACTTTAAGGAACCCAAGAATTACAATTACTCCTTTACAAAGTGGCTGAGAAGAGACATTTTTATAATATGATGAAACCTGTGTAAGTTTTGTTTAAAATATCTTTAAACAAACTTTTCTAAATTATCTGCTTTATTTTGTAAGGCAACAGTTTCCATTTAATGGAATCCATGTTCTTTTTATTTTTTAAAAATGTTTTATTTATTGCTAGGAGAGAGAGAGACAGCATGAGCAGGGGAGGGTCAGAGAGAGAGGGAGTGACAGACTCTGCAACAGGCTCCAGGCTCTGAGCTAGCAGTCAGCACAGAGCCCGACATGGGGCTCGAACCTACGAACTGCGAGATCATGACCTAAGCGAAAGTCGGATGCTTAACAGACTAAGCCACCCAGGCGCCCCAATCCATGTTCTTTTTAAACTTAGCTTTAAGTAACTAAATAAAATTTAATTTTCATAAAGTTCAGTTGTATGAAATCTCTTTTGTTTTGAAGGAAAATTATTTTTAAACATTCATTTTGGATGTTGCCATGTATGCTTCTGTGAGTTTATGGCATATTCATACAATGTAACCATGTATGAGTACTCCTGTGTTGGAAAGTTTCCATATGAAATTACTGGCAGCAAGGATATACTACATGTTTTTGACCTAAAGAATAATGTAAATGTCCATTTAGTGTTTGCATTAAATACGTTTTGCATTTATGTGAAGAAACATTTGTAACATGGACTTAGTAGCAAGGACCACTACCACACACACAAAAAAACAACAAAATCCCACTTTAATAATTCAACATTAGTTATAATAATAAAATCATTCTATGGCCTTAAAATATATTAAAAATATGATCTGAGAAATCGAGGAGTTAGTTTTAATAGTGAAAGAGGTAAACTATAAATGTCTTAAAGATTGTAGACTTAGCCATAAAAAAAGAATGAAATCTTGACATGTGGATGGAGCTAGATAGTATAATATTAAGTGAAATAAGTGAATAGGAAAAAGAAAATGCTATAGGACTTCACTTGTATGTGGAATTTAAGAAACAAAACAATGAGCAAAGAGGGCGGGGGTGTGGGGTGATAGAGGAAAGCACACCAAGGAAAGGACTCTTGATTATAAAGAACAAACTGATTACTAGAGGGCAGGTGGGTGAGGTTAAATAGGTGATGAACATTAAGGAGTGCCCTTGTAGTGTTGAGCACAGGATGCTGTACAGAAGTGCTGAATCACTAAACTGTATACTTGAAATTAATATTATACTGTATGTGAACTGGAATTTAACTAAAAACAAAAAACATGAAGTTTTCAGAACCACAGACTAAGAAAATGCAGACCTATGGGAATGGAGTAGATCTAAAAATATCTCTGTAAATGGAGGGAAAATCTATTTGTGAAAGTTATTCTGTATTCCTTTGACTGAGTCTTATCTAAGCTTAAGATAATTACTCTCAGCAATTTTTTTGCCTGACTAATAAAAACTGTAATCCACTCAAGAAAAAGAATTGGAAGGCAAAAATTGGAATACCGTTAATATTATGATTACCTTACTAACAGTGAAGTTTTAAAGTACTGTTCAAAATGTTGAAATTATTTTGAAATGTTACATAAGCTATTGTATAATTGAGTACATATTCTCACCTGTGTATTTGGTTGAAAGTTTGGGGTCCACTTGATTATAGTTTATTATTTTAAGTCTATACACAGAGATATCACAAATTCTAATAAATATGCAGATTCTGTTTGTAATAACATATTCACATAATTTTGTCTACATAGGGTTGGGCACTTAAACCTTAGGAACTGAGGAGCCATAGTAAAGTAGAACTATGTATTTCACCTGAACCAACATGAAAACAATGCTGATTTATAGCATTCCACCTCTTTTCTAATGTGTAAGTATAGCCCTATAAAAAATCTTTAGAGAAATAATATAACCATTTAAAAAATCTTTAGGTCTTCATAGAAGGACACCAAAACAAATTTACATACTAGGGAAGATTTTTGTTTATTGGAGAAATTTCATGGGCTAAAGACTTGTGATATTAAGCTATTTCCTTATTTGAAGAGTTAGTTTCTCAGCTAAGACTACAGTAAATATTATACATCTAATTTTTACATTCTATATTTTTAGAAATGAAAATTCTCTTATATGTTCTCTTCAAGGTTTTAAAACATTTCTTTAATTTTTTCCTACAGTTCTTCTGGGAGGTACAAGCAGCTTATTCAAGGCTTTGAAATTATTCACAAAGTCATTTACTGCTTTCTTTTTAAAAGGATGCTAAAATTCTTCCCCTTTCTCTTTTGATTGCTCTTTTCCTTCTTTTTGATTATTCCCCTGTTGGACAATTTTTCATGCTGATAAGAAATATAAGGCTATTTTTATCACAGAAGAATATGCATAATGATATAAAACATATTTCAATTTATTTAACCTTTTCTGGGATAAAGTCCAATTACAGCTTTTAAAGTATGCCCTAGTTGATACTACTCCTGCATTGAACTTTTAAGATATGTTTTATGATAAAGAGTCATTTAAGGAGTGTATCTTGGTATGTGCTAATTTTAAAGCACTGTTTTAGTTACTATATTCTTTTGCCAATTAGTCTTCACTGTCTAATCTGTGTGTACATAATCTGTGCTGTATGTACAGCATACTAGTCAAATGATCACACTGCAAATACTATTCTTTCCTCAGTGGCTTGTATTTGTTGCAATTGCTCATTATATCTAGATGACAAAATAATTAAAACTGACTATTGAAGTAAACTTTATTTTTCTATTTTCCATATATAATAATTCATTTATTTTATTAAAAATATTTTTACTGTATTTATAGATGCCTAAATTTAATAAAATTTATATCTAACACAGTTTTAAGCATTAATAATAAAACTTGGATACTTTATGCTAACCACATATAGACCAACCAATATTCACAAAGGAAGGTCTTCAAAACAAGTAAATACTAGTTCAGAAATTTATAATAATTCTCTTTGAGTTCTAAATGTTTCTCTTCCAGGCTGGATTCAGTATAATTTATGAATTTTTTCTTTTCTTTATGGCAACATTTTCCTTGATTTATCTCCTTTCAAAATGTTTCTATGTGGTAAAGTTGTTGCATTCTTTCCATTTATTTATGTTTTTATTAAGTGATTTTTGGTAATACATAATTAATAATGCATTCATTGGACCTTAAAAATGGGATTCAGAGTAAAAAGATCTCATTGATTAAAGTAGAATGACAAGAGTATAGTTATTTCTATACTTAGAAAATAAAACGCATTTTTATTTGTAACTAAATAATTCAAAACGCTTTAATGTTACCTTGTTTGGTATTCAGAATATATATATTCACACACACACACACACACACACACACACACACACACACACACACAGAGAGAGAGAGAGAGAGAGAGAGAGAGAGAGAGAGAGAGCCTTAAGATAATAAAGTTTGTGAATATTTGTAACTAGAATAAATCTTTAATTGATCATTTTAAAAATACATGTATAGCTGGTGAAAGTTTGTGGAGAGGAGGTAAGGGAAGGTACTCTTTTGCTGGTAATTTTTACATTTATATACTAAGGATATTAAATAGTTTGATACATCTTTGACCTAAAGTTCTAATAGATAATATAATTAAAGTCTTACCCATTTTGAAAATTTATTCTGTCTCCTCCACAAGTTAAATAATTGTCTTGTAAAGAGAGGGCTCCTTTTCTATTGATTCTAATCTTTTCTTATTGCTTAGATATAATATCTAATGAATGATTTCTCTAGATGCTAATGTAAAGCATTTGTAACAGGTATTTAAGTTCAGGTATTTGCCGAAATCTAACAGATACAATTTATACCTGAATTATTCTTTTGATTTAAAGTTTCTTCTACAAAAAGAAGATCTAACAATTGTAAATATTTATGCCAACTTGGAAGCACCAAATATATAAACCAATTAAAAACAAAGAAAGTAATTGAATAACACAATAGTAGGGACTTTAATATCCCACTTGTATCAATGGACAGATAATCTAAGCACAAAATCAACAAAGAAACAATGACTTTGAGTGACACACTGGACTAGATAGACTTAACAGATATATTCAGAACATTTCATCCTAAAGCAGCAGAAAACACATTCTTTTCAAGTGCACATGGAATATTCTCCAGAATAGACCATATATGGGGTCACAAATCAGCCCTCAAGAAGTACAAGATTGAGATCATATCATGCATATTTTCAGACCACAACCCTGTGAACCTTGAAATCAACCACAAGAAAAAAGTTTGGAAAAGCCATAAATACATGGAGGCTGAAGAATATCCTACTAAATGAATGGATTAACCAGGAAATTAAAGAAGAAATTTAAAAATTTTTTAAATGTTTTTTATTTATTTCTAGGAGAGAGAAAGACAGCGTGAGCAGGGGAGGGTCAGAGAGAGAGGGAGACACAGACTCTGAAACAGGCTCCAGGCTCTGAGCTGGCAGTCAGCACAGAGTCCGACGCGGGGCTCAAACCCATGAACCGCGAGATCATGACCTAAGCAAAAGTCGGACGCTTAACCGACTAAGCCACCCAGGCACCCCTAAAGAAGAAATTTAAAAATACATGAAAGCAAATGAAAATGAAAACAGAACAGTCCAAAACCTCTGGGATGCAGCAAAGATGGTCCTGTCAAGTGTATAGCAATACAAGCCTATATCAAGAGGCAAGAAAAAGTCTCAAATACATAACCCTCACCTTACACCTAAAGGAGCTAGAAAAGGAAGAGCAAATAAAGCTGCAAGGCATTAGAAGAAGGGAAACAATAAAGATTAGAGCAGAAAAAATGATATAGGATAAACAACAATAAAAACACCGGTAGAATAGAGAGATCAATGAAACTAGGAGCTGGTTCTTTGAAGGAATGAATAAAATTGATAAACCTTTAGGCAGACTTATCAAAAGGAAAAGGACCCAAATAAATAAAATTATGAGATATCACAAACGATTACATAGAAATACAAAAAAAAGTATGAGAACTTATAAAAAATTATCTCCCAACAAATTGGGCAATCTGGAAGAAATGGAATTTCTAGAAACATACAAGGTACCCAAACTGAGAAAGAAACAGAAAATTTGAACAGACCCGTAATCAGCAAAGAAATTGAATCCATAATCAAAAATCAACCAACACACGAAAGTCCAAGGTCAGATGGCTTCCCAAGGGAATTTGACCACACATTTAAAGAAGAGATAATACCTATTCTTCTCAAACTGTTCCAAAAAGATAAATATGAAAGGAAGGTAAACTTTCAAACTCATTCTATGAGGCCACCATTACCTTGATTCCAAAATCAGACAGACTCCACTAAAAAGGAATATTACAGGCCAATATCCCTAATGGACTCATGCAGAAATTCTCAATGACATAATAGCAAATGGAATCCAGCAGTATATTAAGAGAATTATTTTCCACAATCAAATGGGATTTATTCCTGGACTGCAGAAGTGGTTCAATAGTCATAAGTCAATCAACATGATATACCACATTAATGAAAGAAAGGATAAATACCATATGATCCACTCAATGGATGCAGAAAAAGCATTTGACAAAACTCAGCATCCATTCAAGTTAACATCTTGTTGGGGCACCTGGGTGGCTCAGTTGGTTGAGCCTCTGATTCTGGATTTCACCTTGGGTCATGATCTGATGGTCATGGGATTGAGCCCCATGTCAGGCTCTGCACTGAATGTGGAACCTACTTCGAATTTTGTCTCTCTCTCCCTCCCTTCTTCTCCCTCTTTCCCCCACCTCTCCTGATCCCTCTCTCTCTTAAAAAAAAAACAAAAAACAAATAAATACTACAAAAATATATTTTATATGATCATTGTAACTTTATCATGTACTCTGATATTGGTATTCTTCCACCTCCTCTCTTTTCTCATAATACTTCTGGAAATATCTATCAATTGAACAGAATGGATGATCCAGAAACTACAAAGTACATTTACATATGATATAAAATTTTACATTATATACCATTTTAAAAATGCAACTAATTAATTCAATACTGTAACGTGACAGGTAAAATTTACTTTAGAAAAAAATTCAACTACATGCAAAACTTGGGAGTAGGACAGGCTTCTAAAATAAAATAGAAATAGATAAATACATTTTTTAAATTATGTATTTGTGATATTGTAAGAAATATATATTTGTTCATAGACAAATTTCATACACCCTACTGGTTTTATTTCTCTGGAGAACCCTAATACCAGTGTTCCCATATACACATTGCTGTTTAAAGGTTATTGGGAAGGAGATGGGTAAATCAATATAGAAAGAGAAACCCCACGAGAGAAAGAAGACCAATAGCATGACCCTGTCTCAAAAGTTTAAAGACAATGAAATACATTTCATGACTGGCAGGGCCCAACTAAGGCCATATGACAAAAAAAAAAAAAGTCAATGAGGCCCCTAAACTGGACTTTTCCCCAAAGATGTCAAAAGAATAAGGACCAGCTGAGTTATAATTATCTCCTATGTAGAGGTTGCAGACAACTTTCCTTTTAGGAAAGATGTGCGCTGTGGGTGAAGGCTATAATGCAAGGATGCTATGCCTGTTTTCCTATAACATAATTTAGATATAAAATTCCCCTGAGAGAAGTTACTTTCTTCCTTTCTAAGAATGGTTTTAATATTTTTATTAAGGTATAACTGACATCACATTACATTAGTTTCAGGTATACAACATGATTTGTATTTGTGTATGTTGCAGAATAATCACCAGTAACTCTCGTTAACATCCATCACCATACTCAATAAATTCTACTTTTCACTCCTTAAGAAACTATTACAACAAACATAGTAGCAGGAGTGGCAGTGGTCAGAAAACAAATAGCCAAAGAAACATATTTTCAAATTTTCCACCTTTCCTTATCGACACTAGGTTGGCTTCAGGAGTAACATGGCAATTTGTGTAAAACAGCCTTCAGATCCTTGATTGTATGATCTGTTTTCAAGGCAATGAAATCTGAATTCAAACACCATCCACCAGTTAAAAAGTAAGCATGATTAGACATTAACACCAAGTTATGTCTTGGGGTAGCCTGGGTAGCTCAATTAGTTAAGCATCTGACTTTTGCTCAGGTCATGATTTCAAGGTCCATGAGATGAGTTTGAGCCCCACATCAAGCTCTGTGTTGACAGCCTGGAGGCTATGACACTCCCCCGCTCATGTTCTCTCTCTCTTTCTCTCTCTCTCTCTCTCAAAAATAAACATTAATGTTTTTTAAAGTTATCACACTTTGGTAATTTGCATTCTTGAAATCCTTGGGAGGAATAAGACCAGAATTTCTTTGAATTTAGACTCTGCTACCTATAGTCAGTCATTTACTACCACAGAGTAAATTATTATCAAACACTTTCTTTAGATAATGATTCTGCAGGTAATAAAGGTGGCAACCCTTCTGGTCTAGACCAGGCTCATCTATTTTCATATTGCCTCACCACATGTCAATGGCTTCACCTTCAAGGACTGGAATGGCCAGGAGAGATGGGAAAACTAGCAATAGAGGCCTCTCCTTGTGTGGTTTCTTATAGTTCTGAAGATTATCACAGAGTTTTCCATAGGTCAATGGTAGGGGTTCAAGAGCATCCAAAGTAAAAGTATGAAGTTCTAGACTCTGAACTTAAATTTCTATGTCACTGGCCAATTGAGTTACAAAGACAGCACAGAGTCAATGGGTACAGAAATAACACCATATTTTAATGGAAGGAAACACAAAATATTTTGGCTATTTTTTTCCAATGTATCACACAGGTGCTCAAATTTCAGGACTTAAAAAATGTAATTTTTGTTTTGTTCACTTAATGCCAAGTTAGTCAAATATGAGGTTATATATACCCCACTTTGAGATGACCTGTTTGTTACTGTGTTTTCCTAGAGAAAGCTAGCTGAAACTTTGTAGTCATTTACCACCAAAAAACCCTGCTGTATTCCAAAATTATCTACTGAGAAATGGACTTGTTCACCAAAAAACAAAAACAAAAACAAATAAACAACAACTCACAAATTCTATAAAACTCACCGGAAAAAAAAAAAAAAAGGTACTTATACCAAGTTGTAATTTCAGTTGAGACTTGAAATAGTTCTACCTAACATGGTTAAATAATTACACATATCTCCAGAAACACTGTGATTAAGTGCTACTTATTTATTGCTCTCTAGGTAAAAATATTTTTTAGGAAAAGCAAAGAGTTGGTACTCAAATGTTTTTTCCCTTAATGAACTGAATATGTAATAGCCTTATTATCTCCTCTTTGCTAATCTCCTGTTGTTATAGTGTCATTTCAGAAAGAAGAAAATAGGTCACAAGAGTTCTATTGGCCTCATGCTCATGGTGATGGCGTGCTCCTTGAAAGAGCCTGTCCCTTACTGATCTTACATCAGGGTCTTAAATTCAGCCAAAGGCTACAGGACATGGTTGTAAAGTCTTCAGACCCACTTCGGTTTTGTGAAAGAGATCTTTTTACTCTAGTCCTTTCCATGAACTCTTCTATTTCTGTATCTCATTATCTCCCTCAGTATTCTCTGGGTCTACTTTGAATACTTTTATAAATGGGAAACCACATTTGTTTTGCTTTCTTTTCCCCCTGAAAATAATTTATTTAATTCTATATCACCCCACCATTTCTCTCTTGGAGTATAGCACTTTGCAGAACTTGCATCACAGATAAAATGTTTGTAGAGACCTATATAATCAACAGTTGGATACTGGTTACATAATAATGAAATGTATTCATTTATAAGTATGGCAATTAAGTATATTTGTAAAAATACCCATATTAAGGTTATATTATATTAATGATAAATATAAGTCTAAGTTTGTATATAAAATATCAAATATATTTTAAGTAAAAATCAATTGTGGATTTGAGCCCCACATTGGGCTCTGTGCTCATGGCTAGCTCAGAGCCTGGAGCCTGTCTTCAGATTCTGTGTCTTCCCTCTCTCTCTGACTCTCCCCTTCTTATGCTGCCTCTATCTCTCTCTTAAAGGTAAATAAAATATTAAAATTTTTTTAAAAATCAAAATAAAACAAAATAAAACTCTCATCTGGTTCTGGTTGTTTTCCTAAGCCTCAGTTTATTGAAACATAATTGTTTTTCAGAGTTGTTAAATTTTTGAGAGAAACACAAACTTTGTCATTTTAAGAATTCACAGTGGATTTAGCTTTTATACTTCTAGAAATATATAAGGTAAAACAAAGGAACATTTTTTTAAATTACCACCTCATTTGAAAATAAGAAAGGAAAGAAAAACCACACACCACAAACACAGAGTTCTCTCTTAAACACGTACACACAATAACATCAAGCAAAAAGGGCTGAGACCTGACACAGCTTGTGGCCTGCTGAAACTTGATGTTAATACCTGCCCTGACAAAGCAGCCACAATGCATGGTAGAAGGCCTGAAGCAAGTTTCTGAACAACTAGATTTGAGAATGCATATCTCAACCATTAACTCCTAAGTTTAAAGCTAAAATCCAGTTATTTGCACATGACTGGCAGCAAAAGAAAAGTTACTCTAGAACCTGACCTTCAATGTAATTTTTGAGAATAATTTGCCTGTAGTCATTAAAATTGAAAATCTTAGTGATTGTTAGCTCTTTTCTTTCTCACAGGTACAATCATGAGTGAATTCCATATACTTTAATTCTTACTATTCCACATTATCATCCTTTACCAAGCCATAGTAAGGTCTTACCTAGAAACTTGGATAGACTCCTAGCTGATTTTCTGTTTACATCTTCATTCCAAACTAATTATTCTCCACATGTTATACAGTCATCATTTTAAAATAAATCAGCTCACTAAACCCTATAGAATTAACCAGCTTTCTGGTCTCTACAGAGGACAGGGTTAATTTCTTTCAATTACTTTAAATGATCTACCTCTACCTCCAGATACATTTCCCATTCTCACATTACTCACTATTCTCTGTCTAGACAAGGATTGCCATTTCATGAAACATGTTTATAATTTCAAGGTGAGAACAGGAAAATATGTATATAATGAGCTTTTCAATTAACATTGACAAATGATTTTCAGGGCCTTATGATTGTGGGAAAGGTACTTCCTGAATACCCTAGTAAAGGAAATTATCTAAATATTTTAGTCACTTAATATAATAAAAAGCTCTAAAGAGGGGTGGCTGAGTGAGTTAAGTGTCTGACTTTGGCTCAGGTTATGATGTCATAGTTCGTGAGTTTGATCACCGCATTGGGTTCTATGCTAGCAGCTCCGAGCCTGCAGCCTGCTTCAGATTCTGTGACTCCCTCTCTCTCCCCCTCCCTCACTTGTGGTCTGTCTCCGTCTCTCAAAAAATAAATAAACATTAAGAAAAAAAATTAAAGGCTCTAAATAGTTCATTTAAGAAAGGTTATCCCCCATGGGTGAGCCTGACTTAATCAGTTGGATGTTCTTTAAAGTACAGCTGAGACTTCATTAAGAGACAAATTCCTCATGTGCACAGCAGCTTCAACTCATGACTGGAGTTTGAGCCTGCCTGTTAGTCTCTTTCTCAGTGCTTGATCTTCATTTTTCAGACTTGCTTAGCCAGCCCGTAAAATTAGGTAAGCCAATCTATGCAATTATAAATGATATATATTTGTTTATATATAATATCCATATATAATTATATATTTACATATATATTTAAATATATGGCTTACATTTTTTGCCAAATTTCTTGGCATAATAATCATAGGCCAAGATTAAGTTGAATTTTTTGGGGGGTGTTTTGTGATGATGGTCTTTTTTTCTATAACTGATATTGAGATCCATGTGGTAAGGGATTAGACCAATAGAATTTTGTACTTCGTCTCTTTTTCACTTAATGTGTTAGTCACTATGCTACAGGATCAAACTGACTGAGATCTTAATGGTAAAATACAAAACATATATTTTATACTCATAAAAGTCCACTAAGGATTAGGAAGCTCTTTAGAAAGTAATCAATTACTTTCAAGAATCTAGTTTGTTTTCATTTTGTGGCCCCATAGCATCAATGGTTGCTTTTAGATCTTCCAGAAGGAAATATAAAGGAAGAGTTGTGAAGCTGTGCATTCTAACTAATTTCACTGAGAAGTAATACATGGCCTCCCTGAACTACAAAAAGAATAAGATGTATGAGAAAATATGGCTATTTCTTAAGCAGTAGATATGTCTGAAAAACCCAGTAAATAACTGAAGTGTATCAGGCACTGGATAATTATTTAAGATAAATGAATGAGTTAATGAAAATCCTTCCTCCATATGTTGAATTCCTGATTAATAGTTGCTTTTGATATACTTTATTATAAAAATTCTTAAAATATGGACATGAGGCTAGAACTCAAGAGATCACGACCTGAACTGAAGTCAGACACTTAACTGACTGAGCCACTCAGGCGCCCCAGGGCCTTACATTTCTTACAATGCCTATTTTGTAACACTGCCAATCTATGTTATTTAACTCTGTTTATTACTATTCTGCAGTAGTAAAATGTTGAATGCAGGACTTGGCTTCTAAATGTACATCATTACTTTCTAACTTTTAAAATTACTTTTATTTTGTTACTCATTCTGCTTATAAATTATGTTTGATCATAATGGAAAATTTATATGAACATAGTATTATATAATACAGTGAAGAATTCAATAAAACCCTACTATTTTCCTCTCTAAAGTAAATTATTAATTTTGTTATAAAACTTCATAATGGAATTTGACTAACATTCTCTTCATGATGTAATATGTGATATTTTAATGTGTTGAAAACTGGCTTTAACCTCTAAGTTTAATCCACTCATATTGGAAGGCAAGGAACAACTACTGGCTAAATCAAATATGTATTTCAAATAAGGATATTTCACATTGCAGTCAGGGAAACATAGCTCTTATGATAATGCTTCAATTTTTATCAAAATTGGTCCATTTTCTAAAATGACTCCACTCAACTCACCCTACTCATTAACATGAAATATGTGAAGGACATGTGTCTCTCAGGAAACCAGTAATACTTTTGTCCCTAGAGACAACTTCATCTGAATACCAAGATTTCATGGGCTCTACTGTCTAAAACATGGGTGCAAGTAGGAAGGTCTCATTTTAATTATTCAGAAATAACTCCATCAAAAAGTTTGAAGTGGAATTTTTAAAACTTATTGAGGTCACCTTCACCTCTTACATATTAATTGAAATTATTTTTTTCCATACTTGTCTTTAAGCATATAGAAAAAGAACATTTGAAGGATCTTGTTAAGCACACTCCAGTACTTAACTATAATATAATTTCACAGTGTTCTGAAGAATCTGCTAGTGAAATAATACAGTTAATAAAAATGTTACATCATAGAAGTTATAAAGATTAAAATTGAACAAAAATCATCATATTCCATTCAGGGCTTCCATAATGATAGTAGATCATTGAGACCTGCTCATTCTAAAGTTAAAAATAGCATTTTCTTAAAGAATATGAGTTAAAAATGGGTTCAGAGAAAGATTAAATAAGCAATGCACTCAGCACTTGGCCTCCATAAATCAATGAGGCCATTAAAAATCAAATGCATTACAATATGCCATCAAATTGGCTATCAAGTAACAGTTATCAAGTTTGAAATTGCCAAAGTTCCAATTGGTTATATATACAAAAGTTCTCATCACTTTTCTATATCAACTCCTTTACTTCCCTTGATCTCACTATGTGAGGATTTTACAAGTAAGCGGATAACTGTCCTCCTGATAATATGCCATTAAAAAGCAGCAAAACAACTATTTTAACTAGGACAACAACATGGTCCCAAAAACTGCATTTTGCCTGTATGCAAAAATAAATTACATTAAAAATTCTATAATAAAAAAATGAATATATTCTGACATGTGAAGGTCTCCTTTTTTCTCACTGTATTTTGATGTCCCAAGCCATCCAATCCCAATGGGTCACAGATTGGTTCTATAAGAGGCCTACTTGTTCAGCTACAAGTCAATATTATCATGAAAATGAATACCCTATTAGAAACAGATTTGTAGTAGGATATTATAAAATCAACTATGAAATAAAATGTGAATATAAATGAGAATCTTTTATTCTATAGTTCACCATTATGAATTTGCTTACATAATGTTTACAATTATAATTAAGTCATTTTTCCATGTAACCTTTCCTTGATAACGACATAGAAAAATAATACTAATGAAAACGTATTATTTAGGAAACAGATGCTTCGTTTTTGTTCTGTCACCCTTAATGAACTATAATTAGCTAAAACTGCTTCATTTTAATGCTGTACTATAGGAGTTGAAAATGGATTAAAATTCAAGATAATTTTAAACTTTATAATAAGAAACATTCTGAAATATAGTTAATAAGTAAATTATATATTTAATTGTGTACATTTAAAGTCATTATAAAAGAATGTATCATTTCTATTTATAACTTATTGAATGTAAAATCAGATCTCACTAACATAGACATCTAAATAGTCATTTCTCTTTGACTTGACCTTAAGATACCTTTTTGATGTATTGTTTACCATTAAGATACAAAAGAAACTTAGAAAAATTTCCAACTCCATTACCCTATGTTATACAGGGTAGAATAGGAAAACACCTACACAGACACCAACAATAATCTTTCTTGATAGTATATATTCACATAAATATTGATAATTTGTACTGGTAAAACTTACCCTGTTTTATTAATTTACTCATTGTGAATTATCTTTGTGAATAGCCAAGATCTAGAACTAAAATATACCCTACAAATTTAGCAATGGCATGGTAGAGAGAGCTCACAAGATTTTTTTGTGCTTTTTTTTTCTGTGTCAATTGTATATAAAAGTGTGATCCTGTGCAATTTGCATAACATTTTTGAATATCACTGTATTCAATTAAAAAATAATAATCCCTTTCCAGTTTATTGTGACTAAATAATATATTATACATATAAAAGATAATTGACAAATGTTAATTTACCATTCTTCTAATTTAAAAAGAATGAGTAGTTCAGTATAATATTAGAAATGTAAGAATTATATTGGAATTAGTCAGGGTTCATATTAGTGAATTGACCACTATGACCTTGAAAAAGTTACTAAGGCCAACAACCTAAACCCGATGATTACTGAAGAAGTCATCACAACACTTATGCATATATGATGTGCACATGTAATTATTGCAAAAGTAAGGAATGCTATTCAGGAAAACAGGTGCCACTTCCTGGAGTGCTTTTCTACCCTGAGTGATGAATAGATGCTGTGAGTCTATCACTAATGATGGATTAAAAAGAAGCATTTTAATAAGTTATATAATGACACTCAATTTAAGAATCCAAATACAATTAAATCAAGTAATTTATAAGATTTTATTTTATGCTACAAATAAATTCTTAAAATAAAACTTTTACGAGTTACTATCAAAGGCCATCTATAAATCATAGATGTCTTGTAATGTTGGTCATAGATTTTTAAATTGATATCACATTGTTATCCTTTCTGTAATATTTTTACATAAGTTAACATGATACCAGCCTATTCTGAAAAAATAATTTAGCAGATACATTACTTAAACACCATTCCAGAAATGCAATACCACTTAAAAGATAGAAACATAAAAAATACTAGAAGTTTTGTGTATGATTGATAAGTTTTTGGTATTGGTAAATAATTTAGATTCTAGAAGTTAAAGCATAGAAATCTTTATAAGGCAAATATATTTGATTATCAAACAAAGCAAAAATATATATCTCAGTGCTTCCCATTTGGAGAAAAATAATTAAAATAACTATTTTCTACATTTGAAGTAGTTTATTGTTATATGAAGTGTTCAAGGTCTTCAGATTATGTTATAGTGCTATATACCTTGGGTATGAAAGCATTTGTATTTTCACTGGCTTTTTAAATTTGATAAGTAATTTAGACTTTCAACTGTCTTCTGCTTTCCATTTTTATTGAAACCATTAATATTTTATAACTAACCACCCAAGGACATTAAGGGTGAGATCAGTAAAAATGACAGAACTGACTTATGGAAGGAAGCATAGGTTTAGCTAAAATTGTGAGTGGTTTTTGGCTTATGTACCCTAAGGGAGTGGTTTCTAACACTAAAGACCTGTCATAAAATTTAAGAGAGATGACTGTTATCAAAATCAAATTAAAATTGTTTTGGCAAATATGCCCTTACCCACATAAAATTTTGACTAAACTAATATCAATATAGAAGTACAATGATCTACAATTACACTTGGTTGGTAATAAGACAATTACAAATATATTTTATGAAACCTGAAGCCTATCAGGTGATCGTTGCTTATCATAGATTTATGTATTTCTTGAGTAATAACTCTTTTTATTTTTTTTCTGAATCATCTTTAACATTGTGAAAATTTATTTCCCACTATGTATAGAAGGAAAAATGTGATACTGCATCTCATATAAAAGATTTGCTCAAACTTCTTCAGATTCTTTTACTGTGACACAATTGGAATTGTTTGCATTTTGGTTTGGTCATCTTTTTCTATAAATATTGAGCTATTACAAACAAGAAACTCAGGAAATGGAAAATGCTTTTAAAAATAGGATGAAAGTTTTCTCTTTTAGTATTACAATGGAAAATGTTTCCCAGTCATTAGTATCTTCAAAAACATTTGTTTGTTACCATGAAAATTTCTATACACTTGGAACATTGTATTTATAGACAAAAACCAATCCTACTTAGCTACAATTTTCATGAAAGAACATTTTTTTAATGTTTATTTTTGAGAGAGCAAGAGGGGAAGTGGTAGAGAGAGAAAGAGAGAAACTGTGGATCTGAAGCAGGCTCTGCAATGACAGCAGAGAACTCAAGGAGGGGTGCAAACTTACAAAACGTGAGATCATGATCTGAACTGTAGTCAGATGTTTAATTGAATGAGTTACACAGGCGGCCCCAAAAAGAACATTATTAAAGACAGCAGGCCCCAAATGGAGTTGATAATGCTAAGTCTCATGTCACCAAATGGAAGCTTAACTAATAGTTCTAGCTCTTCTATAAAGGAAAGAGTTGGCAATAACCAGTTTGATTTTTGCCTAGTATAACTTCCTGGTTCTTGCTCTCTTATGCCTATAAAATATCTTAATTTGTATAGCTCTCTGGAGCTTCTTTCTGTTAGATTGGATGCTGCCAGATTCATGGATCACTGAAGAAACTCAATATGACCTTTAAATTTTACTCAGTTGAATTTTGTTGACAATTTAATATTTAGCATTTTAGATGATGACATAGGTTATGGAAAAATTAAAACGAAGTACTATAATAATGGATTACTATTTTAAAGATAGTCCGGAAAGTCCTCAAAGATGAACTAACATTTGATAAGACACCTAAAGGAGATGAGAAATTGAACATGTGGGCTTCAGGGGGAAGAATAGTCCAGGCTCAGGAATAGCATGTACAAAGTACTGAAGCTATAATATGTACTTGCTGTGCTATAGGAATAGAAAGGAGGCTCGTATATCTGGATCAGAGTGGGCAAAAGGTGTAGTAGTAGGAAATAGAGACTGGTAAGGGAGGCCAGAGCACTTGAAAACTCTTGTGAGAATAAATTCAAACTGAAGAAAATAGTAAGCTATTTGAGACATACGGTTAGAACAGCGGTTTTCTGAAAAGGATTTTCCCAACTGCTATGTTTGGAATGGACTGGGAGAGAAATCCAAGGGATAGCAGTTTACAGACTATAGGACAATTTGAGCAATGGTAGTCTGGACCAGTATTTTGAAACAGAGGTGTTGAGAAGTATTGGGTTGTGATGTGTTTTGAAGATAAAGTACAGAGAAGTTGATGATGAATTTGCTACAGTGGTCAAAAGAAAAGAAAATGACTCAAGGTGATAGGCCTGAGTATCTCAAAAATGGAGTTGCTATTTTTTGAGGAAGAGAAGGATGAAGAGAGCAAAATACCCAGTTTTGAAGGAAAGATTATGAGATTAGATTTGACTTGTTACATTTTATATTACCTATTAGAAAAAAAAATGTGCTGTATGCCCATTTAGACATAGTAGTCTACACTTTGCAAGATAGATTTGATCAAGATATAAAAGTTAGGAAAATTTCATTTGATGGTATTTATGTGATATGTAAGCCATTAAACTAGAAGAGAAAAATCTACAGAGCTAGTTCTGACAAAGATTAGAAGAATCCTGAGGCAAATCAAATTTAAAATTTAAAGGGATAAGAAGGAATAGGGAATTAAATAAAGCAGCTTGTAAGAAAGAAATAAAATCAAGAGTGTGTGATATTCTACAAAGTCAAAGAAGGAAAGAGTATCTAAAGGATATAATTACTACAAACAGGTCAAATAAAAGGTCTGAGTTTTAACCATTAGAATTAGGGGAATGGGTTTCATGGGTTATATTGATGAAAAATTTCTGTGAAGTGTTATGGAGGAAAGAGATGTGTAGTCAGTCAAATAAAGGATGGAATTCTGAGACTGTTAACAAAGCAAGAGCATCCTCTCACCCCTTGTCTATGCAGCAGTGGACTAGAGATCCTAGTTAGTACAATAAATTAACCCAAAGAATAGAAAAGTTAATAAAAATAAAACTGCTTTTGTTGGGGGATTAAATGTTTGTCTGAATAAGATCTCCAAAAGAATCTTTGTCTCAATTTTTTTTAGTTTAAAATTAAAGAATATGTAAGTTTATCCAGGTTTTTTTAAAAAAATGAGAAAATATAGTATGATTATCAGGCCACATTAAGAGCCCAGGAGCTATTGGTAGTCATAAATGTAAAGATCAGTTAATGTAGACTTGGCTTTTTTTTTCTGGCTACATTTAATGGCACACATTCAGTCACTGAAGACATAGAAAGATTTAATAAAAGTGGTATTTTTCCAGACATGTATTTTGGAAGAAGAGAAAAAGTCTCTCTCATTAAAAAAAAAAAAAAAAAAAAATCACTTAAAAAAAGTAAAGAGCTGGGACAATGTATTTTCTTACTATATTTAAATTGTACATTCTCAAAAGAGGAAAGTATTTTCAGGTACAATTTTTTTTTTTGTTTGTTTTTAAGAGACTACTTTTATTCTGTTTGGGGCCTCTTTGTCCTGCAATTTTTTTAAAATGTTTTTTTTATTTTGGGGGGGTGGAGTGGGAAGGGGCAGAGAGAGAGGAAGAATCAGAATCCAAAGTGGGCTCCAGGCTCTGACCTGTCAGCACAGAGCCTGATGCAGGGCTAGAACCTCCAGAACTCGAGGTTATAACCTGAACCAAAGTCAAATGCTTAACTAACTAAGCCACCCATGTGCCCCCAAGAATACTTTTAACTATGCATATTGTCTGCTGAGATCACAGGGAAGCAAATGTTTTAATCTTGTTCTTGTTTCTTCCACTGTTTGCCTAGCTATATCTGTATAAATATTACTGAGAATACATAGTCACATATATGAAAAATAAATTTCTCCAACTAAAGATAAAACAGTATTCTGTATTTTAAATATTTTCATTTTACAAAATAAAAATCAAATATATATTCATTTGTGGAAGTAGAATATGTTCAATATAGAACCAATATGGACTAAAGCATTATACACAATCCTTTCAGCAGCATTATTTGACCTGATAATAGTATTAAAAGTTAATAGGTATCTATTATTGAGTCAGGTACTATGAAAAAGAATTTTTTTCACACATAAATTCTATAAAAGTTTTAGTACTCAAAAACAAAAGCAAAACTTATGAGGAGAGTCCATTTTGACCCCCACTTTGCAAATGAGGGAACAGAGGCATAACGAGCTTAAGTCACATGTCCAATATCAAGGATTAAATAAAAGGGCTGGGATTTGAACATGAAAAATGTGGCAACAAACACTATGTTGCTAACCACTGCATCAATTTGTCTTATAGGTCAACCAATGGCCCAAATAGCATATTTTAAAGTACAAAATAAAAATTGTCATCTTTCATCAAAATTCTTTTTTTAGTTAACATTAATAATGTTGTTATTAATTAGATTAGTGAAATGCTTTCTTTTCCAATGAATAGATTACTGGGGAGGACATATAAAACAAGTCAACTTATAAATGTCATTTTCTTGCTACAACATTCTCAACAGTTGTTTCAGACAATATTCATGGAGATAAAGGTCAGTTATTTAATTTTGAGTATAAGAAACAAAATTTGAAAGTAAAAATAGTAACAACAGCAATAATTTGAAAGTGTATTTTTATCATTGTCTGGTACAATATAAAAAGTTTGGAATTTAATGTCCTAAATATCAGGACCCAAATTCCAGTTCATCTACAAACTAGCTGAGTTATACCGCTTGTATAAGTGATTTAAACTTTCCATGCTTCTATTTCCTCATTTGTACAATGAAAGTAATTCTACTATCCCTTCCAAAATTATTGGGGATTAAATAAAAATAGGTATTTGAAATACCTAAGCCAAAATCTATCTCATTTTGAGTACTCAATAAATGTCAGCAACATTATATTCTAATATGTCATTAAACAAAAAACTTTCCCAGGTGGGATAAAACTTTAAATTACTGGTTACTCTAAGAGATCATCAGAAAAAGTAATTATTTGAAGAACTGCATCAAATATTAAATAACAGAAACACTCTTCTACACTACCATTTGATATATATTTTCAAAATGCTATGTCAATCTAACTGATATGATCAGTAAGGTAAACAGTATAGAAAGAAATCTGAAAAAATATTTGTAATCTAGTTGGTTTTATAATTTTGTCCTTTATTTCCTGGATTATATATAGAAAACCTTTACCTAAACTAAAATTCTAAGAACATCTACGACACTTTAATATTAAATGCCTCTTAAGTTAAAGAGGTTTTTAAAAAGAAAAAGAAACTATACTACATGAAGTAATATGAATTAGAGTTCCCTACTTCTTTTACTGCAAAGTGAAAATAAAAGAAGCTTAAAGAGTTTTGTTTTATTTAATATAGGGATTTTTTCTGAGGATATAAGTTTTGACAGCAGATATCTAATTACATTTTCATGGTCCATATCCATGCACAGTGCAGAAAATTACCATTAGTTCTCAAGCAAACTGATGAAAGAACCAAAAGATTAGAGAGAAAACAAATCTTTAACTTCTGCTTTCATAAATCCTTTACAACCTAGCAATCAGTAAGATCTGCTTAGTATCAAGTTTTAGGGTAAATAAAAAAATAATTCAAACAGATTATTCTTTAAGTGTTCAATAACTTGAAATGCTGCCATCCTATTCTAGACTTTTAGAAATCAATATTAGAAATGAATCAGGCTGCAAGGGATTCATCTACTATCAGCTTCCTTCTGAATCCAGACAAAATAAGAAGAGTTATGTTATATACCACTGGAAAAGTGTCATGTAACATTGATTTACTAGGTTAGTGACAGCACTGAAAAAACAAATCAAACTACCCAAGAAAGAGCAAAAAGTATACTCTACAAACGTACTTTGGATAACATTATTAGCCCTTAGTAAAACCATGAGGCACAAAAATATATTGAAAGTGGCCATGAATCTCACTCAATTCATCTGACCTCTTAACATTTAAAACTATGAAAATTTTACTTTACTTCAAAATATTTATCAGATATACTGTGACTATGGAATGCAATTCTTTCTTCATATTTATTAAAAGCATGATATAATCAATAAGTATGACACAAACTACCTGAAAACTTACTGTTTTGAAACAATGTGGATCATGTAATTTGAGCATCCAAACCTTAAGCAGTGCTTTGATAAGTCAAAGATGAATTCTCTTATTCTTCTAGGTAATAGGTAAAATGTTAAGTACATATCATATTTTTCTATTTAGGTAATATAGAACAAATCATGATGTTTTTATGTTTAAGGGTAACTTATTCTGCTACCCCTCAACAGTGGCAACACCGACTTTTCATTAAAGCCAATTTAACAGACATCCCATTACTCATTTTCCCCTTTTATATCAAATTTAGATTAATATTCCATTGTGATTTGTAATAGTCCTTTTCAAATAGCCACCATGACCTTGATTTTATTGCATGATGATATTATGGTCTTATAGAATATAAGCTCTTCAGTCATCCATAAATTCAAGATACACGGCATAATTAAAATTTAATTGGACCCTAGCCAAGGTAGGTAAATTATATGTTACATGTAATTTGAGCAACAAAATACTTTACCCCATATACACAAATGAAGTAAATTTATGGCACAAATAAAAGTCAAATGAAATGTAATTTAATTGCTTCTGATTCAAAGCATATTTTTTATCTTCATTTTAAAAATTGATATGTAGTTCTAAGAAATTAACATCTTCCTAAAATATCTTTTTTAAGAAAACCCAGAAAGCCTATCCCCCAATTCCATGGTTATATTTGTCATATCTGCTATGCATGAAATATTTATGGCTACCTGAGTCTCACACAAAGAGAAGCGGATACAACCTCAGATTCAAGACTGCAGTCATTTTTCAGGGAAGATTCTCAAGTCCCTAAGAATTTCTGCCTGGATTAAGAAGAGTTTGTTTCATGGAACATCGATTTCTAAGCTTTTGAAAGAGCAATTTCACAATCTTGCCTGAGAAGGCATGACTATTGGCCCCCTTACAGAGACTAAGACCATGTGAGCAGGTATGGTGCCCAGTGGAAACTGTGATTTATCATGCTACTGTCAATAAACTACAGAAGAGTTTGGGCCAAACAAATAGGAAGCCATGGTGGAGGGCCATGGTGCAAGGAAGCCAAGTAACAGGGGAGCCAAGTGTGTGCTGGGCTAATTTAATTTTTTAAAGCTGTAACTCAGCTCACGCCTTAGGGACACAATTTCTTTCTGGCAACATTTTCTGTGAAGCTAAAACAGCTGCTTCACCTATCTCAAATCAGATCCTGTACTGTTTCAAGCAAATGTTTACCAAAAATAACAATCATCAGCCATGCTTTTCCAGAAAATTTAGATTGAACAGATTACCATGCCTCTCAAGTTAGGGTTGATATAAATTACATTTGTTACTAAAATTTTAATTCTGATATTTCTAGTAATGTGGAGAAATTAAGCAAATGTCTAAAGATGCTATAAGATGAAGTTAAAGCCATATATTTCAATAATAATTTAAAAATATTTATGTTATAAAAGGTAACACATTTATAAAATATGATTTCAATCTAATTTGGAACAGTTTTAACCTTTTATAACACAGAATTTTCCCCATAAGACACTCAAAATACAACATATTTATTTATTCACTGTGGGGCATAGAATTCAGTGCCATTCAATATGGTAGCTAAAATAGGCCTTCTTTTGTTTTGCTTCCCAGCTTTAAATGCCAAACCCTTGTTTGTAATCTAAATTTTTAATCTTACAAAGATAGAATGAACATACTAAGTAAATAGGGTAAAGCAAGCATGACTTAGTATTTTTCTATGTATGTCAGTTAGAATCAATACTGTGCATGCACAAAGAATATCCGACAGCACAATGTTAGGGGACTCTATGCCTTGGGAAGAGAAAGTCTACAAGACCTAAGAGAAGTTGAAGGTCAAAATGTAAAGAAACCTATATCCAGGTCTAGGAGGTACATTAAAAAAAAATTCTATAAGGCAAATTCTCTAGCTTCTGGCTAAATTTAGTGAGATGTCACAGTCCAGATGAATAAAGTTTCAGGAAGTAGGATGAATGTCAAATGGCTTATGCCAAAGAGCAGCTTGGTCTTGGAGCATGCTTAAGGCCATTTTGTTCAGAGATTTTAGAGAGGAAAACAACCTGCAATCGTAACTCTGAAAAGCCCACTAAAAATCATTAAAAAAAAAATCTTTCAGACACATTGAATTATATGAAATGACTGACTAGGCTTGCAGCAGCATCCTGAATAAACTTTTTTGTTGTTGTTAGTAGAAAACCGTTTCAAGAGCAGAATAACTGAGAATAAGTCCATGTAGCTTTCTGAGCCAAAGTTAGCAGATGTCCTCTTATCTTAAATGTTACATGAAAAACAAGGCAAACAGAATAAAGCATATGGACTTGACAAAATTCAGAGCTGGGTTTAAATAGAAATATACAGTGGCCAGTTTTAAAGTTGTGAATATACCTTCCTTCCAAATAATGATATGACTGACAGCCATGTGCTTGGTTGGCCACAGACACCCAGCCAGTTATTACAGCACCTCTGGTGCTGCCAAGATTACTACTATGGTTCCAAATGCCAATGCCACAACTAACACGTTAGCATCATGCTTGCAATGCTTATATCATCCTATATTAGCAACACTGATGTTCCATCTGTCAGAGACATATCTGGCACTTGAATAATAAATGATGCTGTATTAGCATGACTTAACAGAACATCAATTAATAGCACCATCTGTTTATTAAAAGCAAGGGTATTTGTCTAAACCTTGGCAAAATCTTGCTTTGTGAACAGATATTTTCTATTGGTGAACTGGGTCAAAAATATTACAATTTCTATCTAAAACAAGTCCTTTTATAGGGATAGCATATCAAACATGATGTTTCTCTACAATATATGCTGGAAATAAATGTCTAAACAACTTAATTCTATTTGGTGAGAGGTTGCAAATGCATGATCATGGAAGCAAAAGGAAAAAATGATGACTGTAGACACAAAACCTAGTTATGATATACACATGCAATATATGCATTAAACACTGCACTGAATGGAATAAGAAATCTGAACTCCTTAGGGACATAAAATATAATCTTCCAATGGAAAATTAAACAGCTTAAGCTTTCATTAGAATAATTTCTGCCAAAGTTGCTTTCCCTAACAACTATGCACTCCTCAAAACTTCTACACAGTTGTTGAACAAAATACAGAATGAAACCAGAAACCAAAATCCACATGTGAATAAATGGGGTAAGTATAAATGGGGAAGTCAGAGATCTATGGGTACATAATTTAAAGAACTTGAAATTTTGGACCATTGCTTTATTTTGCAGTATATATATAAAGCAAATATACTGATTAATACGTGTTACTATAAAGCATCAATATATTCTTCAATTACCTGTTTGTAATCCCATGGTAATATCAAAAGAACAGTTTCTTCAATGATATAAATGTACAACTGCCATAAACATACAACTTTAAATTTTGTAATTCATACTTTTCAGAACATATGAACTTATTCTTGGGAACCTAATAGAAATCACCAGATAAACAGAGCAATAAATGTAAAACCAGTCTTCCTCAGTAATATTGATTACTATACAAGGGCACTTATAGTTAACCAAATCAGTTAACTTTATATTTATTCGTCTTGATTTCAAATCTCAAATAAGCTACACTAAGATATTAATACAGCTCAAATTTATTAAGCATTCATTATGAGATTAGTCTAATTTCTTTTATATTTAAATCTCAATACTCTTTGAAATAGGACCATTAGTTGTTTAAATTTGCCTATGAGGCTTTGAGAGACAAGTCCAAAAAAAGTCTAGAGTCACACAAATATGATGTAGCAGGTCCAGATTTCAGTCTCAGGGAATGTGGATCGAAAGCCTACATTCCCCCACAACAAATAAATCCATTTCCCCCTTAGATGTTTGAAAATAGCTGCAGATATAGTTTGATACATTACCTGTACAGCGGGATTATTCCAACTCAGGTGATACCCACCTACAGATTCCTACCTCCTTTCATCAGAGTGCACCAAGATCTCCATAAAGTTAAAATTGAATCCAATTTTATACTAATAATTCTTAAATCATGTCCTTCAATAGGGATCTTAGGTTCAAGTAGGGTTTTAGGTATTTAAGAAACAATAAAACTTTCAAACCTGCTTTCAGTTTGTTAATAATTTATGTGATTTTGAAATGAAATGTCTTAATTTATGTGTGTCACTTTAAAAAATTTTTAAGTTTATTTAGCAGAGAGAGAGAGAAAGAGAGATAGAGAAAGAGAGAGAGAGAGAGAAAGAGAATGTATGCACATGAGGGGGGGAAAGAGGGTTGGGCAGAGAGAGGATCCCAGACAGGCTCCAAATGACACAGGTCACAATATCACTAAGTGAGATCATGACCTGAGCCAAAATCAAGAATGGGACACTCAATCGACTGAGCCATCCAGGTGCCCCATGTGTGTCACTTTTAAACTCATCTTGCATAAATTGGCTTTTTATAACTTAACAAAATTTGGAATGCTAATTTGAACAAATAACATATTAGCTACTATACAGAATGTTTTGTGCCCTTTATATTCTGTCAAGTCATTAATAAACATGTTAAATAGTATAAAATCAATAATTAAATCCTGTATCATGATCTCAAGTTCCTTTCTCCAGGTTCAAAACAATCTATTCATCAACATTTTATAAAAGGCGATTTAATCAGCAACTATTACACGTAAAATGAACAATCAATTATCTCCCTACAATGAAATATTATTAAATGATTCCTGGATCATACAATCTAATACAGACATCAATATAATAAAATCATCTCACATTATGTTAATTTACATGTGCTGTTTGCTTTCTGTCATTTTCTTTCCAAATGCACATCATTTATTACATCAGCTAAAATTTTGTCACTGGAAAACATTTACACAATAAATCAGAAGTTTTAGAATCTACATTTTCACTATTTTATATACTAAATACTATTTCTTGTACTTCTGCCAGTTTCTCATAACCTAAGCATGCATAAGTCCTATAGATTTCTCTGGCTTCTCTTTTATTTAATATCATAAATATTTATGATAGATACCTCCTTCAAGAGCAGTGTCTAATAATCTCTCATATTTGGATTATAGAGTAAGGAGAATTAACCAACTTGAACCAAGTCTTTATCCAAATCTGAAAGTCTAACTGCATAAATTATCATTTTTCCATTTCTTCTGGAAATCATACAGATAAAAAATAAATGGAGAAAAAACAAATACATTTAGGAAAATAAATGTCAAGCTGACAGAAATAATCTAGATTTCATATTTTAGGGAGTATTTGCAAAAGCAAACTGTAGAATTCTTTTTTTGAGTTGAAATTGGGCCAAAGAGAACAATCACCTACCATGAAGAGCAAAACTCTTCTGCAAATTCACTTGCAGAAAGAAAAGGTGTTAGGTTCTAACATGTCTATTCCAAAGAGCCTTCTACAAATAGTTCACCAAGAGATTTAAGTCTATTCACAGAGCATTAATATAAAACATAACTAGCCAAGAAATAAAAATAATAAAGTATTAAAAAAGAAAGACAAATTATAAAATTGTTAAAGACCTCAGAAAAATATTGACATGTTTAATTGAAAACTGTGCTCCGTATTAATTTTATGTGGGAAGTATACATGGTAAAATGGAAGAACACAGAAATAAATTAAAAAACAGTAAAGATGATTCATTAATGGGAAGATTCAAGAAAATTGTTGAAGGTGAAGAAAAAATCATGAAATAAATTAGAAAGTCACAAGAGAAATTACCCAAGTAAGTTTGAACAAGGATAGCAACAATAGCAGAATGAAACAGAAACAAAAATGAATTGGTAAGATTTGAAATCCAGAAGAAAACCCACTGAAAATATTTTTAAATAATATTCCAAAAATCTTTGTAGCACCTAAAACAAGCCTAGAATGCTGATGATACTCAACAATTATCCAATTTATAATTAAGTAAAATAGTGTAAATTGTGACAAGTACATACCTTATGATAGGTAGCTTGATCCAAGATTTATCTATACTGTGATATGTTCTCAGAAGTCTATGAGATTTAAATATAAACAAAAACATGGGGGTGGTAATGGGAAAGATTATGCAAAATAATGAACTTCAGAAAACTAGAAATACTTTTGTAAGATTCTCAATAAAATCTTACTATATACAGACAAACTTCACTTATAAAAGTAAAAAAAAGTTAACATGCAAATCTCTGAAAATGATTTATGAGCCCTTTTTTATAGAAAAACTACTAAATGATAAACTTTAGCAATTAAGAGACACTGAGAAAATTTTAGTAAAAGATTGATATGGAATATTGAATATATTTAACCATAGAACTAAAACAGAAATGATTGTGAAGTAGAGAGTGAGGAGAACCTAAATACTTTAGCCCCAACAAGATAAGAACATTATCCTTCAAAAAAATTAATAGTAGCAACAAATTAAAGAAGTTTGGAGATACAATAAATTTGCTAATTATTGCTCATGTATAACAGCTGGAAGTGAAAAATATTTTTTAGAGCTTAAAAATTTACTGATATGTTCAATTATGCAAACTCAGAAAATTTAGTATTTTTGGCTATTGTTATTTGAAGAGATAATTTGGGTATGGAGAAAAAACACTAATTGTATTATTTTTTCCATATACTGTTTTCTATTCTTTTTTGTGAAGAATATATATTATGCAAATAACAAATTAATAAAGTTGTTATGTAAAATTATAATTTCTATACAAAATAGAGTGGAAAATTGGAACTTTCATAAATATTAAGAGAATTAGAGGCACCTTGGTGGCTTAGTAGATTAAGTGACTCTTGGTTTCAGCTCAGGTCATGATCTCATGGTAGTGAGATTGAGCACCACATTAGGCTTTGTGCTAGGTGTGGAGCCTGATTAAGATTCTCTCCCTCCCTCTACATCTGCCCCTCTAATATGTGCATTCTTTCTATTAGAAGAACTAGACAAAGATTTTTTAAAAATATTAATGCACAGTAAATATTTTGAAATATCAAAGTAGAGAAAATATGTTAAATGACTTGAAAGAAAAAAGTGCAAACATATGTCATATCAATATATTACTTTTACAACATGAATGCACTATATAAAACAGCAAAACTTAGAGAAAATACAAGATGATGGAAGAATACAATAGGGATGAGTGATGTCAATGTCACAGTTTTATAAATTAGTCCACTTTTCTATATTTTTATTAGACATCCCTAACTGAACAATAGTGCCTCTGTACCCTATATCCAGGGATGAAGGAGGATTCTAGCCCATCTGTGCATCAAAAATAAAGAACTTGATAAGGATTACAGACCCAAGGAAGTTAGCAAACTCCTACTCACTGGATGAGAGGGGAAAACTTGGAGAGTACACAACTGAGCAACACTGATAGATGAGAGAGAATTTATAGAAATTCAGCTTCCTTTAGTGATGAATCCAACATTGCATTGGAAGAAGAGAGAGATGAGTTTGGTACAAAGAAGAGGGAAAACCTCTTCCAGAGACACCCTTTTCAAGGCAACACTGAACTTATACTGAGCTGTCTTGTAGTGACAGAGTGGACAATTTCCAGTAGAGGAAATAGGAAGTGCCAAACTCTTAGGCATTAAAGGAATATACCTGCTATCTTTTTCAGGACTTCAGCAGGAAGTCTCCCTACAAGTATCTAGAAGTATCTCACTCAAGGATATTTCCACAAGGTTCGTGGGCACTCCTAAAACTATATGCTTTCCGTTTTGCCGCTGTCTCCTTGTACACAGTCTCTAATTTATTCTCAAAAGCAATCTCTGCTGGATAGGGTGTACATACCCAGAGAATAGGATAATGTGTGCGGAAGGGAGCAAACACAAACTTGAGCTCTAGCAACACTTCTGAAACATAAAAGAAAGATTTCTAACAGCCAGTCTATTGAACTGTAAGAACCCAAGACGACATAAAAGTTTAACTAAGGAGGTATCTGCTACTTCAAACATGAAAGCAGAAGTGTATACCTACAAACAATATGAAAACAGGAAAATATGACATCACAAAAAGAAAATAATTGTCCAGCAACTGAAGTCAAAAGCACTGAATTGTTGAGATCTAACTGACAAGGACTTAAAAATAGGTGTTACGAAGACATTGAATGAGGTACCAGAAAACTTGGAAAGATAATTCAATGAAATTAGAGATAAAATTAAGATACAGGAGTTCTTCACCTAAGAAATTATAATTATAGAAAAGAATCAAGTGGGGTCCCTGGGTGGCTTAGTTGGTTAAGCGTCCGACTTTCGCTTAGGTCATGATCTCGAGGTTCGTGGGTTCGAGCCCTGTGTCAGGCTCTGTGCTGACTGCCAGCTCAGAGCCTGGAGCTTGTTTCAGAGTCTGTCACTCCCTCTCTCTCTGACCCTCCCCTGCTCACACTGTCTCTCTCTCTCTATCTCCTAGAAATAAATAAAACATTAAAAAAAAAAAGAAAAAAAGAAAAGAAAAGAATTAAGTAAATTCTGGTCTTTAAGTAGTCAATAAGGAGATGAAGAATGCAACAAAGAGAATTGGTAATGGGGAGATCAGACGAAAGAAACAGTAAGTGATTTGAAAAATAGGAATACAGAAATAATACAATTAGAAGAGGATTGGGAACTGAGATTTTAAAAAATTTAAGAAAGCCTATGAGAGTAATAAGACTTTATCAGAAAGAAAAATATTAAAATAATTAATACTCCAGAGTGAGAAGAAAGGGAGAAGGAGATAAATAATTTACTTTTAAAAACTAAAAAAGATGGGGCTTTTGGGTGGCTCAGATGGTTAAGTGTCCAACTCTTGATTTCAGCTCAAGTCATGATTTCACAGTTGTGAGATTGAGCTCCACATTGGGCTCTATGCTGAGCATGAAGCCTGTCTAGGATTCTCTCTTCCCCTTGTCCCTCCCTCATTTGTGCTCTCTCTCTCTTGCTCTTTCAAAATAAAATAAATTTGTAAAAAGAAATAAAAATAAAAGAGGAAAATTTCCCAAACCCTGGGGAAGAACTTGAAAATGCAACTTCACAAAGCTGATAGAACACCCTAATCTCTCAATACCAAAAGACATTCTCCAATGCCTAGTATAATGAAATTATCAAAATTCAATGATAAAGAAACTTAAAGGCAGCAATGGAAAAATAAAATTAGAATTTGAATTTGAATATGTACAGATGTCTCAGAAGAAACTTTATATACCAGCAGAGAATGGAATAATATATTCAAAGCACTGAAAGATAAAAATTGCCAATCAAGAATACTTTTTCCAGCAAAGTTACCCTTTAGATATGTAGGAATAATAAAAGCTTTTCTAGACAAACAAAAGCTGAGGATGTTCACTACCATTCGACCAAAAGTGCAAGAAATGCTATGAAGGAGTCTTTCAGGCTAAAATGAAAAGACAGTAATTACAGATATGAAAACATATGAAAGTACTAAAGATGAAAAATAGAATTAGGAAACTCTATTATGTTGCTGTATTAACGATTTACTTATAGTATAAAGATTAAAGGCAAAAATATCCTAAAAATAACTACAGCTACTATAATTTGTTAATGAATACACAGCATGAAAGGAGGTAAATTGTGACATCAAAAATATAAAAAGGGAGGAGGTTAGGATGGTGCCTTTATAGGTGAACAAAGATAAGTTGCTTTGACATAAAATGGACTGTTATATCTAGAGTGTATATAAGCCACAAAGCAAAAAATGGTAACCACAAGGCAAGAATCTAGTATAGATTCACAAAAAATTTAAAAAAGGGAAACAGAGCATACCACCATGAAAAACCACTAATTTTCAATAACAGGCAGAAATAGAAGGGAACAGAAACAATGGAAATACAGAGCAACCAGAAAGCAATCAATAAGATAGCAGTATTAGGTCCTTACATATCAATTATCTGAATGTAAATGAACTGAATTTACCAAACAAAAGATACAGAGCAGCTGGATAGTTTAAAACAAACAAAACAAATCCCTATGTGCTGCCTACAAGAGACTCATTTAATCTCTAAAGACATTGAAGCTCAAAATGAAGGGTTAGAAGAAGATATTCAATGCAAATGAAAACAAAGTGAGGATAGCAATATCAGACAAAATTGAATTTAAGACAAAAATAGTAACAAGAGATGAAGGTCATTATAAAATGATAAATGGAAAAAAAATGATAAATGGGTCAATACAATAAGGTGATGTAACATTAAAAAGATATATCACTGAACATTGTAACACCTAAATATATTAGGCAAATACTATAGCACTGAAGGGAGAATAAACAATGGATAAATAATGCAGTGATGTGTAGATCATTCAGACCAATAATAAAAATAATAATAATAAGGTATCTTAGAATTGAACCATACTTGAGACCAAATGGACTAAACAGATAGAAAATTCATCTTACAGGACACACATTCTTCTCAAGTGCTGAAAGAACATTGTCCAGGATAGATCATATGATAAGCACAAAAACGTTTTTAGCAAATTTAAGATTGAGATTATAAAATTATACCAAGTATGTTTCCTGTTTATAATGGTGTGTAACTAGGATTCAACAAGAATAGTTGGAAAATACTAAATTTGTACAAACAACAGAATTCTGAACAACTAATAGGTCAAAAGAGAAATCAAATGGAAACTTTAAAAAAATTTTCAAATAATGAAAATGAAAACACAGCATACTAACTCTTATGGAATGCTACAAAAGAAGTTTTGAGAGGAAAGTTTATAGCAATAAATGCATATATTGAGAAATTAGATATTTGTTAAATGACTTTATGTATTTCAATGAACGAGTAAAACAAATAAAAAGCAAAACTAAGCCCAAAGTTAGCAGAATAATAGAAATATTTGAAATCATATAGAAATAAATGAAATCGAAATGGGAAGAAAAATAGAAAAGTTCAACAAAACTAAGGGCTTGTTTTCAGAAAATTGCAATTGGCAAACTTTAGCTAGTTTAATGAAGTAAAGAAAAAAGGACTGAAGTAAAATTAGAAATGAAAGAAGAGCTATTACAACTTTATTAATACTATGAAAAATCATACTATGAAAATTATATGCCAATAAATTAGATAACCTAGGAGAATGGAAAAGTTACTAGAAATACACAACCTCCCATGACTGAATCAGGAAAAAATAGAAAATCTGAACGTATCAGTAACAAATAAAGAGAGATTGAATTAGTAATCAAAAACTTCCCAATACAGAAAGCCCCAGGACCACATGGCTTCACTGGCAAAATCCACCAAACATTTAAGGGAGCATTAACATGACTGCATCTCAAACTCTTCCAAAAAAAGTGAAGAGAAGGGAATACTTCCAAACTCCTATTAAAAATCCAGCATTACCCTATACAAACGCCAGATAATGACACTACAAAGAAAACTACAGAATGATATCCCTGATGAATATAGATGCAAAAACTCAACAGAATAAGAACACTCAATTCAAGAAACCATTAAAAGGATTGTATACCTTGACCAAGGGATTTATTTCAAGAATGTGAGGGTATGGTTTTACATCTATACAAAACAATAAATGTAACATATCACATCAATCAAATGAAATATTAAAAAATCACACCATCATCTCAATAAATCCAGAAAAGTATTTAAAAAAATACAACATTCTTTCATGGAAAAAGTCCCTCAGTGATTTGTTATAGAATGAACATACCGCCACATAATAAAGGTCATGTATGACAAACACACAATTAACATTACACTTAATGGTGAAAAATTGAAAGTTTTTCTAGTGAAATCAGAACAAGAAGAGGATGTTCACTTTCACCACTCTTCTTCAAAACAGTACTGGAAGTCCTAGCCAGAGTGATTAGTCAAGAAAAAGAAAAGCCATTCAAACTGGAAACAAAGTAAATTTGTCATTATTTTCAAATGTTATGATTTGAAAAACCCAATAAAAATATTATTAGAACTAATTGACAAGTTTATTAAAGTTGTAGGATATAAAATCAACATGCAGAAATCAGTTGCATTTCTATACACTAATAATGAAACATGTTTAAAAAACTATAACTAAATTATAACTGTATAACTACTCATTCACTATAGGATCAAATACAATAAAATACTTCAGAAAAATTTAACCACAGAAGTAAAAGATCCATACAATAAAAACTGAAAGAATCTGTTGAAAGAAATCCAAAAAGATACAAACAAATTGAAAAACATCATGTGCTCATGGATCAGAATAATGAATATTGTTAAAATGTCCACACTCACACTACTCAATCAAGTATAAATTCAACACAATGACTACCAAGATTCCAATGGTATTTTATATAGAAATTAATTTTTTTGTGGAATCACAAAAGATCCCAAATAGACAAAGTAGTCCTGAGAAAGAATAAAAACAGATGTATCTCATTTCTGATTTCACACTATCCTACAAAGCTACACTAATTTGAAAAATATAGTAATGGCATAGAGAGTCAAGAATTAAACCTTGAATATATAGCCAACTAATATTTGACAAGGGAGACAAAATATGTAATGCACAAAGAATACTGTCTTCAACAAATGGTGCTGGCCAAACTGGAGAAACACATGTAGAAATTGGACCCCTATATTTCACTACTCACAAAAGCTAGTTTGAAATGGATCAAAAACAGACCTACTACTTGAAAGTCTTTAAGATGTTCCTTGACATTGGTCTTAGCAATAATATTTTGGATATGACACCAAAAGCACAAACAATGAAAATAAAAATTAACAAATAGGACATGTAATATAGCAAAATTCATCTTTTCTTACTACTATATGACCCAGCATTTCCACTTCTCAGTTTATGACCAAAGGAAATGAAAATAGTATATCAAATAAATATGTGCACTCCATGTATATTATGCCATTACTCACAATAACCAAAATATAAAATCAACCTAAGTGCCCATCAACATATATATTGTGATATGAATATATGTTTACACACACACACACACACACACACACACACAGGAATATTATTCAGTCAGGAGAAAGGATATCCTGCCATTTACAACAATATGGATCACCCTTGAGAACATTATACTAAGTAAGATAAATCAGAGAAAGACAAACCCTCTATGATATTACATATATGTGCAATCTAAAAAAAAGCATGAACTCAGGAAAGCAGAATAAAATGGAGGTAATAGGGGCTGGGAGATGGAAAGATAGGATGGATATCACTTAAGGGTACAAACTTGCAACAAGTAATAAATAAATTTTAGAGACCTAATGCACAGGACAGTGAAGATAAACAATATTGTATTATAAACATCAAACTTCTTGTAAGACTAGATCTTAATTATTACATCACTAGAAAGAAATCATAATTATGTGCTATAATAGAGGTACTAGTTATTGCTACAATGTAAATCATATTACAATATATAAATGTATCAAATCAACATGTTATACATCTTAAATTTACACAATGTTAATTTGTATGTTAATGTCAATTTGAAAAATACAATAGGAATATATAAGGTCTTTTCCGTAACTTCTCTATTGAGATATAATTGACATACCATAAAATTAACCTATTTAAAGTATCTGGTTCAATGGCCTTTTGTTTACGAAGTTGTCATTTATCATCACAATCAGATTTATAACATTTTTCTTACCTCAGAAGAAACTGAACCTATTAGCAGTCACTCTCCTTTCTCCCTCTGGGGAAATAAAAACTACAGAAACTTCTAATCTATTGTGTCTCTGGATTTGCTTATTTTTGATATTTTACATAAATGAAATCATATGGTATGTTGTCCTTTGTGACTGACTTCCTTCACTAAGCATATTGATTTTAAAATGTATTCATATTGTAGCATGTACCAGTACTTCATCTCAAAAGAAATATTGAAAAATATTCCATTTATAGATACATTTTATTTACCTATTCATTAGTTGATGGACATCTGGTTGTTTCCATTTTGGAACAAAATATAGGCTCTTAATTTACCTTTCTCTATACATGACTAAGTTTATGAAAAATATTTAAATGTACAGAAGTTTTAAAATTATTAATTCAGATATAGTTAAATTACTGTGTTTTTAAAACAGTAAATTCATTCTTTTAAAATGCCAATATAATTTTCACAGTGGACTAGAGGTTACCTCGTAACAGAAACTTAGCAAGCTAGAAAAGAGTGGCATGATATATTCAGAGTGCTGCACAAGGAAGACCTGTAGTCAAAAATACTCTATCTAATACAATTGCCATTCAAAATATAGGGAGAGATAAATAGTTTTCCAGACAAACCAAAAGGAAAGGAGTTCATGTCCAATAATCATGTTGTGAGAAATGTTGAAAGGGACTCTCTTAGTGAAAAGGAGAGACCAAAAGTGATACTATAAAAGTAGGAACCAAAGAAGCAGAAAAAGGGGTATTTCTTTAAAAAAAATTAGTCAAGGGACTCACACACATACACGCATAGACACACACACATGCACACACACAAGGATATAAAGTATAACATATTCCTAAAACTTGGAGAGGAGAAAAGAATGGGTTTAAACTTAAACAACCATCAATGTAATATAGACTGCTATATTCATAAAAAGGTATATATAAACCTAATGGCAACCATATATTAAAAATCACTAATAAATATACAAAGAAAAAAGAGAAAGAAATCCAAACATATCACTAAAGATAATCAAAAAATCTTTATCCACAACCACAAAACAAATAAATGACAATAAACACATATTACCAATAATCACTTTGAATGTAAATGGACTAAGTGCTCCAATCAAAAGACATAGCATGACAGAATGAATAAAAACACAAGCCCTATCAAAAAAAAAAAAAAAAAAAGACCCATCAATATGCTGCCTACAAAAGATTCATTTTAGACCTAAAGACGCCTACAGATTGACAGTGAGGGGATGGAGAAATATCTATCTTGCAAATGGATGTGAAAAGAAAGCTGGAGTGGCAATATTTATATGGGTCAGAATAGAATTTAAAATAAAGATTGTAACAAGAGACAAAGGATGCTATATAATAATGAAGGGGACAATACAACAAGAAGATATAACATTTGTAAATATTATAAACCTAATACATAACAGATAATAACAAACATAAAGGACCTAATTAATAATAATATAATGATACCAGGAAACTGTAACTCACATACATCAAAGGACAGGTCATCTAAATGGAAAATCAACAAGGAAACAATGGAATGAGACACTGGACCAGATGGATTTAACAAATATATTTAGAACATTCCATCATAAAACAGCAGAATAAACAATAGGCTCCAGAATACATCATATATTAGCCCATAAAACAAGCCTCAACAAATTCAAGAAGATCTAAGAATGCCATATATTTTTCTGACCACAAAGCTATGAAACAAGAAGTCAACCACAGGAAAAATTTTGGAAACCACAACTACATGAAGATTAAATAACGGGCCACTAAACAATGAAAGTGTCAACTAGGAAATCAAAGAAAAAATAAATTACATGGAAACAAGTTAAAATGAAAACACAACAGTCAAAATTCTTTGCAATGTAGCACAATGTGGTTCTAAGATTGAAGTTAATAGCAGCAATACAGGCCTATTGCAAGAAGAAAGAAAAACCTCACATAAAAATATAAACTTTACACCTAAAGGAATTAGAAAAAGAACAACAAAACCTAAAACAAGCAGAAGGAAGAAAATAATAAAGATTAGACGACAATTACATGATATAGAAACTAAAACAAAACAAAAACAAAACAAAACAAGCAAAAAATACAATAGAACAGAGGAATAAAACCAAGGTCTGGTTCTTTGAAAAATAAAATAAAATTGATAAACCTCTAGCCAGACTTATCAAAAATAAAACAGAAAGGACCTAAAGAAATAAAATCACAAATGAGAGAAGAGAAATAACAACCAGCACCACAGAAATATAAATAATCATAGAAAAATATTATGAAAAACTTTTTGCCCCAAATTGTACAATTTAGAAGAAATGGATAAACCTAGAAATCTCTAAACTGCCAAAACTGAAACTGGAAAAAAACAGAAAATTTGAACAGACTGATTACCAGCAAAGAAACTGAATCAGTAATCAAAAAACTCCCAACAGGGGCACACACGTGGTTCAGTCAGTTGAGCATCTGACACTGATTTCAACTCAGGTCATGTTTCCAGGGTTGTTGAATTGAGCCCTATGTCAGATTCCATGCTGAGAGGGAAGCCTGCTTGGGATTCTCTTTTTCCTTCTGCTTCCCTCCACCTCTCACATATTCTCTCTAAAATTTGATTCTTTTTTAATCTCCCAGCAAACAAAAGTCCAGGACCAGATGGCTTCACAGGGGAATTCTACCAAACATGTAAAGAAAAATCTATACTCATTCTTCTTAAATTATTCTAAAACAATAGAAAAGGAAGGAAAATTTTCCAAATTCATTCCATGAGGCCAGCACTATCCTGATATCAAAAACTATTAAAGACACTGAGAGAGAAAAAGAGAGAGAGAGAGAGAGAGAGAGAGAACATTACAAGTCATTATCTCTGAGGAACATAAATTAAAAAATCCTCAGTAAACTACTGGCAAATCAAATTCAATAATACATTAAAAAAATTATTCATCATGATAAAATGAGGTTTATTCCTGGGTTGCAGGAGTGGTTCAATATTTGCAAGTCAATCAATGTGACACTTCACATCAATAAGAGAAAAGAGAAGAACCATATGATCATTATAATAGACACAGGAAATGCATTTGACAAAGTATAACATGCATTTATAATAAAAACACTCAACAAAGTAGGTTTAGAAGGAACATACTTCAACATAGTAAAGGCCATATATGAAAAATCCACAGCTAACATCATCCTTAATGGGGAAAAAAATGAGAATTTTTCCCTAAGGTCAGGAACAAGACTAAGGTGTCCACTCTCACCATTTCTATTCAACAGTACTGGAATTCCTAGCCCCAATAATCAGAGAACAAAAAGAAATAAAAGGCATGCAAATTGGGAAAAAAGAAGTAAAACTTTCACTGTTTGCAGATGACAATGATACCATATATAGAGAACTCAAACATGCCACCAAAACACTGCCAGAACTAATAAATGGATTCAGTAAAGTCACAATATACAAAACCAGTGTGCAGAAATCTGTTGTTTCTCTACACCAATAATGTAATGAAGCAGCAGAAAGAGAAAACAACGTCATTTACAATGTCACCGAAAATAATAAGATACAAGGAAGAAACCTATACAAAGAGATGAAAGACTTGTACTCCAAAATCTACAAAACACTGATGAAAGAAACTGAAGAGAACATAAAGAAATGGAAAAATATTCCATAATTATGGATTGGAAGAACAAATACTACCAGAAGCATTCTATCCATTTAATGCATCCCTACCAATATACCACTAGCATTTCTCACAGAACTAAAACAATTATAAAATTTTATGGAACCACAAAAGACCCCAAATAGGCAAAGCAATCTTGAGAAAGAAAAGCATCACAAAGCTGGAGGCATCACAATTCTGGACTTAAAATTATATTACAAAGCAGTAATGCTCAAAACAGTATGGTACTTGTACAAAATAGACACTTAAATAAAACACAATAGAAAACCCAGAAATAAACCCACAATATATGGTCAATTAATCTTCCACAAAGCAGGAAGGAATATCCAATGGGAAAACTACAGTATTTTTAACAAATGTTGGGAAAATCAGACAGCAAAAAATGCAAAAAGAACATACTTGACCAGTTTGTTGTACCATACACAAAAATAAATTCACAATGGATGAAAAACCTAAAGCTGAGATAAAGAACCATAAAAATCCTAAAGAAGTACACAGGCAGTAACCTCTTTGACATGAGCCATTGCAACTTTTTTCTAGATAGGTCTCCTGAGGCAGGAGAAAGAAAAGCAAAAACAAAATAATGGAATTTCATCAAAATAAAACGATTCTGCATAGCAAAAGCAAAAATCAACCAAACTAAAAGGCACACATACACCCTTATACTTATTGAAACATTATTTACGATAGCCAAACTATGGAAGCAGCCCAAGTGTCCATCGACTGATGGATAAAGAAGATATGATCTATCTATCTATCTATCTATCTATCTATCTATCTATCTATCTATCACATCTTCTACACACAACAATGGACTATTACTCAGCCATAAAACTGAATGAAATCTTGCCATTTGAAATAACATGGGTGGAGCCAGAAAGTATAATGATAAGTAATATCAGTCAGAGAAAACAAATACTATATGATCTCATTCATATGTGGAATTTGAGAAACAAAACAAATGAACAAAGAAAAAGTTAAATTGAAAAATATAAGAATAAAAAGCCAAAACTTTAAAATTTTTGTAAGAAGGTGTAGGAGAAAATCTTCTCGAACTTGGGTTAGGCAAAATGTTAATAAGGATAGTGTTGAAAACACAATACAATTAGGGAAAAAAGTCTTTGTTATCTCAAGAAATGAAATTGTGAAAATGCCTACTCTTGACATCATACTTAAATATTTTCTGTAAAGTGTGACTGAGCCATGGATTTCCCAACTCTTCAGCTCTATTCAATATTTTGTGGAATTGCTTTTCCAGTGCAGTAAGAACAGAAAGTTTATATATTGGAAAGAATTAAGCTTGTTTTAATTCAGAGGTTTTATAGGGAAAAAAAACTCAAAAATAGTTAAGAAAATACCATGAACTAACTTATTTCATTTTTTAATTTAATAATTTAATTTTTTTCTCTAATTTTTAAAGTTTATTTACTTATTTGGAGAGGCAGAGAGAGAAATTTTATACCAAATGGAATGTTTTGTAAAATATATTTTTACATTAAAGAAATATAAGTTTAAAAGAGTGTGCATAGGAATCTTTTTAATTATAGTAAATTAGAAATACGCAAGTTGAAAGTTGTTTAAATATTCCTGGAAATCTCCAGGGTGATACATCAGAAGATATGAGTGGTTTTCTTTGTATGGGAGAAGGTGAGGAACCATCAGAATGGGCAATGATTTTTTCATTGTATTTATTTTTTTATGTTGTTGGAATTCCAAGCCTTTGGAATATATTACCTACCCAAAAAACTAAGTTATATTCATGGTTTAAATTGCAGTAGTCTAGTCCATAGTCACATCTTCTTGCTTGCTGTTATTCTTTGTTTCCAGGAAGAACATGACCTTCTTTGTATTTCCCAAGGCAGAGCTAAGGCAAGTATAGGTAAAGACAGTGGTTAACTAAACCTTTATTTAATATGGGAAGGGAAAAAGGCAATGAAATCAGTGGTGGTAGTGGGAAGGAGGTACTTGTATTTAACATACGAGACTAAAAAATGTAATTCAGAATACAAAAATTGAAATGTAGTGTTAAAGAATTAAAATTATTATAATTACAAGTTAGTAGTTTTTAAACATCTTTTACTGCCTGTCCCTTTCTTATATTATTAGGCCAATTTCTCACCTACTATCCACCCTTTTGAGTCTCAAGATCTTAAAAAACAATCCTTCTAAATCTATAGAAAGACAATCACATAAAGTTCTCATAATTTTTCACCCACCTAGAATACCATTTCACTTTTTTTCTTTTGTAAAGCAGCCTTGCTCTTTTTTATCTCAATTTTTTCTTTGCAGACAGTACCTTTTTTTAAATAAGCAAATAGTGATTAATGTATTGTACTAAGCAAGAGTCATCTACCTTTAGTAATCACCATTAGAAACACAAAGAACTAGCAGAAACATTGAAATAACAGAGTTTTTCCTTGTTTTTGTTGTTCTTTTTATTTTCTTTTACACATTGTTTCACTTCCATGGATTTATTTGGACTTAAGAGTTGTAATTTTAATAATTTCCTGACTTCCTTTCCTTCTCTCACAAGCATTTCTAATATAAATTCTAGCTATGGAAATATGCTTATTTTCTAAACTTACATTGAAGTGTTGTTTTATGATAGGTGGAAAGGAAATTTTTCCCTTCCTCCTTTCTAGGTTCTTCTCCTTATCTCATTAAGGTGATATAAAACAGACTAACAGGAGAAAAACAAATTTAATTTCATTCATACAGGAGCTCATAAAAATTTGAGACTAAAAGAAGTGACCAAGTCAGGGAGCTTTTATACCTTTTAGACAAAGAAACAATAAATTTATGAAGAACTGACAAGAAAAGGAAGTTTGGGTTTGGGGTAGTAAATTAAAGAAGTAACAAAGTTTATTTATACTATCTACTTGATCCTAAGTAGATAAGGATGACTTCTACCCTCTGGTGATAAGGATGACTTCTACCCTCATTTGATTGCTTTTTGCTTTATTGCACTTGTAAGATAAAGCAATTTTTGCAAAGTGAAGGTTTGTGGAAACCTTGCAATCAGCAAGTCTGTTGCTGCCACTTTTCAAATAGCAGTTTTCTTACTTCATGTCTCTATGTCACATTTCGGTAATTCTAACATTTCAATTTTTTTCATTATTATTATATTTGTTATGATCTGTGATCAATAATCTTTGATGTTACTATTGTAATTATTTTTGGGTGCCAGAAACTGCATTCATATAAAACTGTGAATTTAACTGATAAATGTGTATGTTCTAACTGCTCCAACTACTTGTCCTTCCCCCACTTCTTTCTGTCTCTTCAGGCTTCTCTAACACAAAACAATATTGAAAGTAGGCCAATCAATAATAGTACAATGGCCTTTAAGTATTCAACTAAAAGAAGAGTCACAAATTTCTGATTTTACATCAGAAACTAGAAATGACCAAGCTCAGTGAGGAAGGTATATTGAAAACCAAAATGGACTGAAAGTTAGGCCTCTTGCACCAAGCAGTTACCCAGGTTGTGGATACCAGCAAACACACAAATGCGAAATAGCCTTATTGCTGCTTTTAAGGTCATGATAGAAGATCAAACTACCGCAATAGTCCCTTAAGCCAAAGCCTGATCTTGAGCATGGCCCTAATTCTCTTCTATGAAGATAGAGAGGTGAAGAAGCTGCAGAAGTAAAGTTTGAAGCAGGAAAGAAGTAAAGGTGCAAACCTGTAACATAAAGGTATGAGATGAATTAATAAGTGCTGATATAGAAGCTGCAGAAAGTTATCCAGAAGATCTAGTTAAGATCATTAATGAAAGTGGCTACACTAAAAAATAGATTTTCAGTGTAGATGAAACAGCCTCAAGTTAGAAGATGCCATTTTGGAATTTCATAACTAGAAAGAAGTCAATGACTGGCTTCAGAGCTTCAAAGGACAGGCTGATTCTCTTTTTAGGGGCTAATGTGGCTGGTCACTTTAAGTTGAAGTCAATGTTTTTCATCATTCTAAAAATCCTATTATTTATGATTATGCTTCGTCTACTTTGCCCATACTCTAGAAATGGAACAATGAAACCTGGATGACAAAACATCTGTCTGCAACATGATTAACAGAATAATTTAAGCCTACTATTGAGAACTACTGCTCAGAAAAAAAATATTCCTTTCAAAATATTATTACTCGTTGACAATGCATAATTGTATAAATTTGGGGAAACTTCTTAAACTTGTTTTCTCACCTTCTTCAACCATAAAATGGAGAAGAGAATTCAAGAGTTGTTATGAAGAATAAATTTGACCTTATGGGCTTTGAAACCCTTACCAAGACAATTGTATGATTGACATTTTCCTCAACATACTTGAGTATTCAGATTCCCTGCTAATCCTGATAACTTTCAACACCCTGTAAGCAGCAGCTATTCTACATGGACACTCTTCGTTTTCATACTCCAACACCACACTCTTGACAACTCTATAGTCTCCATCATGGATGCCAAGCTGGTAGTATAATACCCAAGGGTTTTAACATTAAATTGTTTACTTTCATAAGAGAGGGAAAAGAGGAAGAATAATTTATAGAATTTGACATTTTGTTTTTCATTATTATTCTGTGTACAATATTTTTAACAATTCACTTTTTTTGTAGTTTCTCTTTAACTTGGTTTTTAAGAAAATGTTCTTTACTTTTAGGGGCACCTGGGTGGCCCAGTCAGTTAAGCTTAGGACTTTGGCTCAGGTCATGATCTCATAGTTTGGGAGTTCGAGCTGTGCATCGGGCTCTTTGCTGACAGATCAGAGCTTGGAGCCTGTTTCAGATTCTGCGTCTCCATCTCTCTCTGCCCCTCTCCTTATGCTCTATCTCTCTCTCTCAAAAAATAAACATTTAAAAAATGTTTTGTTTACTTTCCAAAAATGTGGAGATAGTTTTTTGTTATTAATTTTTAATATAGTCCCATTATTGTCAGATATTATTCTCTTTATAATTCCATCTTTTGAAATCGATTAGGACTTTCATGGGGTGCCTGGGTGGCTCAGTCGGTTAAGCGACCGACTTCGGCTTAGGTCATGATCTTATGGTTCTGGGTTCTAGCCCCACCTCAGGCTCTGAGCTGGCAGTCAGCACAGAGCCTGGAGCCTGTTTCAGATTCTGTGTCCCCCTCTTTCTCTGACCCTCCCTTGCTCACACTGTCTCTCTCTCTCAGAAATAAATAAAACATTTTTTAAAAAATTTTAATTTTTAAAAAACAAAAAATTGATTAGGACTTTCCTATGGCCCATCACCATGACTTACTTGGTGAATGCTCTATATGCTTCTAAAAAAAGTGTATTATATAGTTGGTGGGTGTAATGTAGTGTAGAAGTCATAATATCCATTTTTCTTTATAGAGCATTTCAATCTTCCTGAATATTTACTTACTGTTTTTTAAAAATTTGTTTACACCAATTTCTGAGAAGTATTAAAATTTCCACCTAAAACTGTTGAAGTGTCCATTTCTCTCTCTAGTTCTGATTTTTTCATCTTGTATCTTGAAATTTAGATAGAGTTAATATTTTTTCCTTTATTTTTTTTAATGTTTATTTATCGGGGTGCCTATGTGGCTCAATTGGTTAAGTATCCAACTTTTCATTTCAGCTCAGGTCATGACCTCATGGTTTATGAGTTTGAGCCCCACATCAAGTTCTGTGCTAACAGTGAGGAGCCTGCTTGGGATTCTCTCTCTCTCTCTCTCTCTCTCCATCTATCTCTCCAAGACTCTCCCTTGATTGTGCTTTCTCTCTCTCTCAAAATAAAAATTCAAAAAATTAAAAATAAAGTAAAACAAATGTTTATTTATTTTGAAAGAGAGAGAGAGAGAGAGAAAGACTGACCACACACATGCAAATCAATGTAGAGTTTGACATGGAGCTTGATCCCAAAAACCATGAGATCATAACCTGAGCCGAAATCAAGAGTTGAGTACTTAACCTACTGAGCCATCCAGGCATCCTGCATTTTTTTCCTTTAAATAAATTGATTATTTCATCATCATAAAATAACCTTCCCTTGTTCATAAATGTCTTTTTCTTGATATCTATTTTCCTGATATTAATAAGCCAGTCCAGCTTCCTAATGCTTAATGGACATAACATTTAAAAAATATATTTCTATCCTTTTACTTACCTTCTTTCAATGTCTTTATATTTAAATAAAGAATTGATAAATATATAGGAGTGTTTTTACATATATATGTATACAATATGTATTATGCAACATAAACATATATAGTACATATATACATATATAAATATAATATATACAAAATAAATACATATACATATATAAATTAATATATAACATAAATATATTTCCTTGGAAGAACATACTTAACTTCTCCAGTGCTCTGTTTCATTGTTGTGTTTGTTTCCATTGATTATGTTTTCTCTTGTTCATGTGTCACATTTTCCTGTTTCCTTTCATATCTGAATTTTTTCTTTTATGCTGGCATTGGGGATATTAAATTAATGAAAGTATGGATTTCCTTTTATTCCTGAAAGATTTTTTTTCTATGAGACATAGAATTATTTTACTAGTAGATCTGCTTTGTCCTATTAATGCTTATGTTCAGCTCTAATAATGCTAGTCTAGAGCATTAAGGTGTGACTTTTCTGGGTTCTCAACTGATTGTCTGGGTAATGAGTGAGACTGCTCTTCTTTAGCTGGTTGTAGAAGTAATGTCTGTGATCATTATGATCTAGAATCTCCATTTACCTCATAATCCTTTAGTAGGCTGTTTCACTCCAAACTGGCATCTGTTCTTTTCTAGGTATCATGGAGTCTCACTTTGAGGATGTAGAGGTTAATAACCAGTAAGAGAGTCAAGCTTCTAGAGTTCTTTGTTTTCATAATTCCCTCATCTCTGGTACTCTTCTCTGAAAATTCTAGCTATATCAGCAGCCCAGGATTTAGCTCTTTCCTTTTTTATCTTGTTCTATTTTAAACCAACTCCCCTATTTGAAAAACAATTGTAGGTGGAAATCCAGGGTCATTGTGGAGCTCATCTCATACATTTCTCTTATTTCAAAGGTAGTGTCTGTCCACTCTTGATTGCCTACTATAGGAAAAAGTTATGTAATATAGCCTGTCAAGTTTTATAATAATTTATGGTGTGAGGGTAAGGCTGATATTCACTAGTCTGTCCCTGCTGAATCCTGAACTCATCCATTAAATTTTGATTAAGATTTTCCCTGAGGTCTTCTTGTTTCCTCTCCTTATATTTTCTATGTGGTTATTACTCATTCATTAAATCATATGTATAAAGCTGTCTCTAGCCTTGATAACACTCTCTAGTTATTGGGGCTCATATCCAGGTTTTTGCTGAAAATTTCCACTCCCATAGTCTACCATAAAACTAAACACAATACATTGGTTACAAAATTATTGTCTCTTCTCCCCATTTCATAGTCCTGTTTTGCTCATTTCATTATCTCCACCTTTCAGATTAAAATGTCTAAATATTATCTATCTCTCACAGTCTTTAAGATCAACTAATTTTCTAGTTCTTTCCTTGCAATATATTTCATGTCTAAAATTATAGTAGGTAGGACATCTTAATTATATGTGATAAACACACTGACATTATTGTAAGGAATTAGGGGAAATTTCCTTAAAGTTACAAGTTGTTTCATGAATTAAAGAATGGAGTGCAACACTGAAGGAACATATATTCCTTCATGTATTTTCTCCTCGTTGGACCTTTGCTTATTTTTCTCAGTACAAATAAACTTTCTTTGCTTCACTATTCATGTGGAATGAAATTTTTATCTAGAGCACAAAAGTTTGTATAGCAGCCATTAAAAAGACATTAGAAAATCTTTGAGCCCAAGTCTAAATTCAAAAGGAGTGGTATCATTTATGTAGATTAAGTAATATTGTCTTTTTAAATGAAGATCTGGATGAAAAACTGATACTGTTCAAATTGTCTACCAAAAGTTATTTCACTTATACCTGTCTTAGGCAGACAATTAGTAGATACATATGAATTTAACCTCTTAAAGTGCTCAGAATATTCACACATTTTTATAGTCATACAACCTTTCTTAGACCATTTTTTCCATAAAGAAGGAAGAGACCTTTTATTGCAATGAGTCATATATTGTAGTTTCTGTAATTAAGTGTGATAGAAAGAAGTGTTGAAGTCAGATAACTTTCCAAATAAATCCTTCATCATTCATTACCTTTGTAACTTTGGGAAAGGCATTTTATATTTATGTGGTTCATATTTCTATAAAGCATGGATAACATATTACCTATCTCATAGGCTTGTTATAAAGATGCATAATGCAATAAGTATTCCGCACAATACCTAGTAGATGGTATGGTTTAATAAAACTTATCACTATTTTTGCCTTTTTTTCCCCAGTAGACTTTAAGTCCTTAGTGTTAGGAAATAAGTCTTAAATGTTTTCCTTTTAGCTTTCTTTATTGTGCTTCAATAAGCTCTTTCTTATCGAAGCTTCAATATAGCTATTGTCAATAATTATATTTTATTATTTAAAATTATTTTTAATAATTTATTGCTTTGCAGGCAGAATTTTCTGGCCAAAAAAAAAAAAAAACCCAAAAAAACAAAAACCACTGTTGTCCTCACAAACAAGTCCAAAGGTTATTTTTCGGAATCTTCTTTTCTGGTAGTTCTTCAGTATAATACAAGAAGGAAACAACACTCTTCTTTAAAATGTTCCTTTCTAATTTTCTGTGTTTCTAGTTCTACCCTGAATTTTATGACTTTTCCTTCCCTGCTTCCATTGCTTCTATTCTTGTTTTTGTTTTTGTTTTTCATACTTAAATATGGAGGACAAAATTCAGGTACTGGTTTACAGTCCTCACTCCTTATAGTCATTTTATTCAATCATATCATCAAAACCCCAGGTTTATATGTTAACTCTATGCAGATGCACTTCAGATCTTCTGCTCTGGCTTCTCTTCTAAGCTTCAGGCTTTCAAATTCTATTACCTACCAGAAATTAGTTACCAGATACTTTCATAATACCACAAATTCAAAAAATATTAGACAATTTCAGTCATCATTAACATTATTCATAATCCTTATTTCCTTCAACTTGCAGATTTCTTTAAATATTGCCATTATTCCTTCAACCATATAGAAGTGAATTCTGGCAACATTGTAACTTTAGGGATATAACTGAACATGTGCAAAAGAACATAATGTGAATTAGATCTATACTAGAAGGTGGTATACATCAAAATAAAAACAAATACACTAAATAATTTTACTATTTTAAGAAAATAAATATATATGTTTAATGACTTATAAATTAATTGAACATATGTTTATTGAAAAACCACTAAATGTTACACATTGAGGAGATGGTAAATCAGATACAGTCCTTGCTTCATGAAATCTAAACTTCATATATAAGAGATACAGACAAACAGAAAATTACAAAACATATTATTAAGTGGTAAGAGAATACTCTAGAAACTGCAAAATAGATACCTGATATAGTCTTGGAGACTTAAAGCTTTCCAGAGAAAAGTTTTGATATTCATGCAAGTGTGAGTTCAGGAAAGCTAAGAACAAGGCGCTCCTGGAAGAAGTAAAAATATGCTTTAAAAAACGTTGACTAAAGTCCACTATGTTGTCTCTCAGTATTAGAGACAGTTCATTAAGAAGGTTTATCATTTGCAAAGTAGGGTGAGACATGACTAGAAAATTCATAAGTAACCAGGCCAACAGAAAACTTTAGAGGAGTAATGTTAATGAGTATAGACTTGATTCTGTAATGGAAACTCAATTAAATGTCCTGACCAGAGAAATTTTCAGAATCAGATTTAAGCTACAGAGACATCACTTTACATGAAAGTTCTGAAAGTAATAGGAGAAGGGTATAAATTAAGAAATAGTCATTATAGGATAGCTGGGGGGCTCAGTCGGTTAACCACTGGACTCTCAGTTTCAGCTCAGGTCATGATCTCACAGTTTTGTGAGTTTGAGCCCTGCACTATCAGTGCAGAGCCTGCATGGCATCTCTCTCTCTCTCTGCCTCTCTGCCCTTCCCCTACTCACACTGCCTCTGCTTCTCTCAAAATTAATAAATAAATTTAAAAAAATTTTAAGTGTTAAAAAAAGAAATAGTCATTAAAATTCAAATAAAAATATATGTGGACTTCATATAAGGGTTAACAGTAAATGGGGTAACAAAGAGGAAAATTAGAAACAATTGGGAAATGTCTTGAAAGGATACTACAATTTATTAGCTGTGACATTATGAATTAAAGAGAGCTAGTCTTCTGCAATTATCTAGATCATCATTCAATGTACAGATTTAGGTTATTTTAAAGACTATTTAATGTAGATCATCATGTATTTGTTTAGGAATAACATATAGCTAGACAAAATAAGTGGGGAGTGATCCTTAAGAAATGACTATATGGAAGGGTACATGGAGAGGGGAAAAAGAAATGTTCAGTGAGAGGTATATGAAGAAGAGATTGGAAAATCAGAGTGTGGCAATATGAACATATATGCAAGAGTATTTTAAGAAGCAATTAATTACAAAGTAAAATATTGCAAAATGATCAAGTGAAAAGTTGTTTTATGGATTTCACACAGGGTGTGGAAGACAAATTGTTTTTACGAAATAGTAAAACAGTGGCCTCCAGAGTAAATAAAAGACATAAAAGAGAGGAAAGTGAATTTTAATCATTATTTTATACTAAGCTTTGATGGCAAAATGAAAATCACAGTGGTATTTAGAGGGAGAACTTCCGTTGTGGATTTTGTTGTTCCTTTGTTCTCTGTTTTAAGTGCCTAGGGGCTTCACCATGGCTAATTTCTTATGGAGAAAAGCTAGTAAGGAAAGTCACTGACCATAGGAGAATGATATAGTGGATAGAAGAGGCCATTAAAAAGGGTGCAGAGTTTCTGGTTATTAAGTGGGAAAATTAGTTTTTAAAGATCAATATTCTGAGGTACCTGGGGGCCTCAGTTGGTTAAGCATTTGACTCTTGATTTCAGTTCAGGTTATGATCTCGTGGTTCATGAGATCAAGCCCCACACTGGGCTCCATGTTATCAATGAGGAGCCTGGTTGGGATTCTCTCTTTCTCTATCTGACCCTCCTCCATTCTCATCCTCATGGTCTCTATCTCAAAAAAATAAACATTTTTTTTTTAAAGGTTAATATTTTTGCTTATTCAAACAAGAAAAGTGATAAAAAGTTAAATGAAGATAGCACAAATTTTGTATAGTAGCAGGAAAGTGATGAACTTTAAAGAAAAGGCTACTGTTACATAAGAAATAGAATTTAAGTATGGTGATTAAATATACAGGCTTTGTACATAAATTGCTTGGAATCAAACCTCATCATTGACATTTATTCTGTGTGATATTAACAAGTCTCTGAATTGTTATGTGTTTCAGTTTCCCCATAAGGTAAATGGTGATAAACATAAACTAAACCTTATCTTAAAGAGTTGTTTTAAGAATAAATTATTCATATCAAATTGCTTAGGATTTTCTCATGCAAAGTAGCAGTTGTTATTATTACTGTTATTATTATTGATCCCTGAAATCTACAGGAGAGAATTTGTAGATAATTGTAGAAAGATTTGGTATGGAAGAAAGAATTTACTGAATCTAATTAGTATATAAGAAATTATTTACCCAACAAATGGCATAATTCTAGTGAGCTTTATGTTCTCATTAAAGATCAAATATCATAAATATGTATTCACTGCTTAGGTTAATGAACTGAATTGGGTGAGTTTTGACTAAATAAATAATTTTTTGATCAAGCTGGTAGGTTAAAAATGCAAAGATTTTTTTGCTCTGAAAATTATCTGAGCAACTTTACAAATATATATTTCTAAAGACAGAATATTATGGCAGAAGGTACATCTCCAAAAGACATATAACAGAGAAAACAGACGTAGACACAGATACTGAAATGCTTTGTCTACATTATACTTTTGGGAGGGTGATGATTTTTCTTGAAACTTTATACCCACGCACAAAGTATTACCAAGGTTTACTGTATCTTTTATTGAGCATTCTGATAGTTCATTACAAAATCCCATTAAAGTATTTATTTTAGTAGTACACAAAGAATTGGTATTAATTTAGGTCATAGGTATATCTTGATTTTGTGTCCTCTATTGCATATTTATTTATAAATTACTTGGCATTATATTTTAAGTTCATTGGACTTTATATTTATAGTTTATCTACTTATAGTATTTATAGTTTATATTATTTCAGAAATATTATATTATTTCAGAGTTTCATACATAATTTTTAGATTACATCAATATTTTGGTGACAGTTATGTGTCTCTAGATGTGGTCCATGAGTGTCCAAGGACTTACTGTGCAGACTCAAGAGTATTTGCTTTTTGTCTTAGCTCTAGAGCTATTATTTAGATACATTAACCTTATCCATGAGCTCATTTTCATTTCACTCTGTAAAAAGCATAATTGTTGACATATTGCATGTCTGTTGCCATATATTGGTAATGGTTTTGAAAAACCTGAAGATACAGTATTTTAGAAATGTGGGTGACCAGCTAGGATTTAGTAAAATGAATCTGTATAATTTTCTAAAAGCTCTTTTGGAATGTGCATATTCCTATAATACAATTATTTGATGAAAACAAGAGCATTTTAAGCTCTTTTTCATAATTCTATGCAACATTATAGCAAAGGTATGTGAGGAAGATCAAAGGTGATCTTCAATGTAGGAAGCTGTTTTATCATGCTAGAAAACGTGTTTGTAATTGTTGTGAAATGACAATCGTGGTTTAGGATACTATTTCATGCTCAGCAATTGTAAAGAAAAGAATATTAAATTTGTCCCACTCAAGAAATTGGCCTTTAGCCAAAAGCCACAGCTGAGTTTAAAATAAGGAAAATATTGTATTTTGGGGAAACATTTTTATGCTTTATTTCAAAGCAGGTATTGCTACATTATGGTATATTAATTGATTAGACAGGGTGAGAGGATGATGCTTTACCTAGAGCAATGGGGAGAGAGAGAGAGAGAGAGAGAGAGAGATTGAAAGAAAGAGAGACAGTATTTTTTGGCATACTATAATGTCAACAACTCCCTTGAATACTTGAATATCTCTCAAATTATTCCTGGACATTGTTTACACATGTTGATCATCTGTAGCAAGACAAAATAACAATGCTGAAATTATTTTCTAAATGGTAAAGGAAACCACAACTAATGCAAGATAATGCGGTGCTACAGAAAGTAATTTCTCTACCATCTTATTTAAAACATTTTCTAGAAGCATGTTACAAACAATCCATGAAAATAAACTCATAATGATGTTTTAGTGGAAGCACATGCTTATTAAAACCACTAATCCAGTTTTTCTCCAAGCCTTGGGGTATTTTGCATATTTGTGTGGCTATTATATTTAATTATGAAACTATATTTTCCAATTTAATTACTATGAACTATAATTTACGAGTATCAAAAATCCAGTCTAAACATGAAAATGTATTTGTACTTCTAAATTTTTGGTTTATATTTGAATTAAATACAAAAGTGTAACACATTAAATTATATTTCCATGTTTCAAGCTCTTATAAAATGAACTTATTAGTATTTGTTGTCCACAATATTATAAATATAACTTAAGGCAGGATGCCATTTGGTTAACCAAATGAGACAACCACAGAAATATTGCATACTCAGATTTCCCTTGAAACGAATATTTCCATCTAAAATGATATAATTTTTTTATTACACAGTGAATCCTCAAGAAAAAAGATATTATAAAAATAAAAATTGTTTTGTCACTAGCTTTACTATTAAGTTGATAATTCTGACAAATATGCACATAGAGGTTACTATTGTCTAGCTCTGACCTCCTTTTCTCTAAAGTACTTGCAAATTTTATTTATTTTTTAAAAGCTTATTTATTTTTTGAGAGAGAGAGAGACAGAGTGCATGTGGGGGAGGGGCAGAGAGAGAGGAAGACACAGAATCTGAAGCAGGCTCCAGGCTCTGAGCTGTCAGCATAGAGCCTGACATGGGACTGAAACTCACAGGCCATAAGATCATGGCCTGAGCCGAAGTCAGACATTTAACCAGCTGAGCCACCCAGGCGCACTTAAAGTACTTACAAATTTTAAACTTATTTCTAAAAGTATGAATTTACCATAAATTCTGTGCAAATCATAAAGACCTTAATGTATATACAATATTCTAATTAATGGATAAAAACAATCTTATAATTGATTACTTCAATGATCCCTCCACACATTACATGCAACTCTTCAAAGTCAGTTCTGCATTTGCAGAGGATAATAAAGGATTGATATTGAGTCCTTTCTAATTAGCTGAAACAGTAAACCTTAATATAATGTTTTATCTTAAATATGAATTAAATTAAGGTTGAAAAACAGAATGTAAGTGAGAAAACATTAACTTGTTAAATAGACTGATTAGCTAGGCTGGGAAAAAAAACTGGAAAAGGTGAGGATACAAATTGATTACATTAAAAGTAACCAGCTGCTAATTTTATCTTAAATTTCTATATTTACTATTTTTATAAACTCTAATATGGGATTTTTTATTCCCATATTTATATCACTGAAACAGAAGAAAATTCTCCTAAAGTAGCCAAAAATGAAAAAATATATATTGAAATAAGATTTAGCATCAGAAGATTTAATCAGTTCCCATAGAGTATTCTGGACTCTATTGATGCATGCAGTTGAAAAAGTATGCCGCATATGTTCTTGAAAGAAAAATGTACTGTCCAGTGAAGCCATGCTTAATTTATCATGTACTCAGGGGTCTCCTTTTAAAGACCTTTAGGCTGACTTGCTGCTTAACATGCTCTAGCTTGACTGCTCTAATTTTGTAATAAAAAATCATTTTGTATTGATTGGCTTTTATGGTAGAAAGAACAAGAGAACTAGCACATTTTTGGATCTGTTTTATAAATGTTTATATACATACAGTGACACATTCTGTTTGTTGTAATATATCAGAGACCAGTTTATCAACCAGTCTGCTTATTTTTCTTAACATTTCGGACTCAAGTCTTTTAAATATACAAATTAAAACATTAGGGTGGAATCTATGCACAAATATTTCAAGAAGTGGGAGGCTGAAATATGAACTGAAACAAAGAGACTAAGAAAAATAAGGTGGTATTATTTAATTTAATGAACCTTTGGTACTAAATCAGGCAATCAATACATTAAAGGTAAAATACATCAAATAATTGAGGTTTAATACAAAGGACAGAATAGGCTTTTTTTAAAAAATATTTTTATTTATTTCTAGGGGAGAGAGAGAGAGAGAAGACAGCGTGAGCAGGGGAGGGTCAGAGAGAGAGGGAGATACAGACTGAAATGGGCTCCAGGCTCTGAGCTGGCAGTCAGCACAGAGCCCGATGCGGGGCTCGAACCCAGGAACCACGAGATCATGACCTAAGCAAAAGCCATACGCTTAACCGACTAAGCCACCCAGGCGCTCAAGACAGAATAGTTTTCTACCACAGGTACTAAGTTATTTTTTATAGAGGTTAGCAAATAAGTTTCATGTAAAATTCCAAGTTGCACATAGTCATGAAGTAGCTTTGGAGAAGTTTCCTAAGGTATCATATGATGACACGTGATTTAATTTTTTCAGTCCCTCATGGTTAGAATGAATAGGTCTTTCTATGTACATGTACACATAGAAAGATTCTGCATATAGACAGCATTACTACTACCAATCCAACAATTATTATACCAGGAATAAGTAATGAAACAAAGAAATCTAGAGTTTTCCAAAGGAAAGATTTAAGAGAGTTATGTATTCCTTTAAAGCTGCTTTTTTTTTTTAAAATGCACCTACCTCCTCTAGAGTTTATGCACCTAACTCCAGTGTTCTTTATGCCTGTGAGTCATGCACAAATGAAAAGCAACCACTTCTATCTGGCTGCTTAATCACAGACAGACTCTACTCAAGAGCTTGCTCACTTACTTCTGAAGCATCGGTTCCTTCTTTAAAGGGAACACTTCCCTTTGTCCTTCAAACACCCTTAACTTGAGTAAAGCAGAGCTATGCTCCCCACACCCATTGTGTATTTACTCCTCCTCCTCCTCACTTTCTACTTTTCTTCCTTTTTTTGTAATTATATATTCTTATGATTAACAAAAGTGCAGGTGAACTATAAAAAATAATGTAATGGAAGTACCTTTCTTTACATTACACAAAAATGTCATATAAATATTTTGCATAGCTGTTTTGTATCCTTTAGTTTTAAGTAACACATTACAAATAAAGTTAGCATCTCGAACTGCTTCTTTGTTTTCCTTCCCAGACCCCACTGCTCACCTACTACTTCAAAACCAACTGCTACCAGGAATCAGTCATGTTCTTACAATTTTCTTATACACACATACGCACACCTGCATGCTTTAAAACATATACACACATGTCAACACATGCATGTACATGTATGCACCTACACACATACATTTTAAAGGTGAAGAAACATAAAATTAGGTACAGAATGTCTAAAAAGCTTCCTGAAGGTAACAGGAATTGTAATTGATGGCATCAATATCCAAAAACAGTCTCTGGAATTCATGTACTTAATCAGTACTTGGTTATCAGTAAATGCTTGATACTGATTCTCAGGCATCTAATAGGGATTGATAGATGTATGTTATACACTATCAATTTTACTAGAAAATGCCAAGGATATTTACTAAGAGATTGCAGTGATGAGTATTCTCACCAGCAATTATACACACATTTCTGATTTCTTACCACGTTGCCAGCACTTAAATATATTTTTATATTTTAACCAATCAGATGTGTCTGCAATGAAATTTTAGTTTTATTTTAATGGATTTTTTTGAAATTTGAAAATTGACACCTTGTAACATTTTCAACTTTATCTTTTCTGAATTTCGTATGTAGTACCTTTGTTATTATTAACTATTTTTCAAATTTATAGAAAATTATTTTTATATATTTTGAATTTCATTGCCTTATTATGTTGATGAAAATCTTTCCATCCACTCTTTATTTTGTTTTTTAAATATAATTTGTTATTTGTATGTTTTATTTTTTAAAATATTACATTTTTATGATTTCTGAATTATTTATTGTACAAAATAATACAGATATGTATTTCAATTTTTGTTTCAGTTTCCACTGTCACTATTCATCCCCAATTCATTAGCAATTAACTTTATTTTAAGTTGCAAAAAAAGATGTATTTCTCTATCCCACCACATTCATCAATAATCTGCTAGAGGTCCTAGAATGGGTAATATAGAATCATGAGACAGGATAAATATAAAGTCCACAATCTGGTAAGTTTATGTAATGAGTAAACAATGGGGAGGGATAGAGGACATTAATAATGTTGTTTGCTATAGATCAAGGCATTTCCCATCCTTTGTTAATTTTGAAAGTCATATTACTCTGGACTGAATTGAATTTCATTGATTTTTTTCTAAATCTGTTGAAAACATTTTTCTTCTCCTTCAATAGTTTAATGTAGGGAAATAAATTAATAGAGTTTTCAGAATGGAATCTTTTCTTACCTAGAATGAGTGCTTCTTGTTTATGATGGTTTAAACATTTTGATATCCAGGAGAATTTAAGAATTAAAACTTATTTCAAGAATTTTCTTTCAATATTTTTAAGGGAAATTAGGTTATATATTTATTTTCTTGTAAAGCCCTATATAACTTTATTCTTAACATTTTAGTTGCCCAATGAATTGACTTGAATAGCTTGCATTTCTTTTCAATTTTCTGAAATGGTTCATAAGAAGTAGGAGTTATATGTGTCTTGAGGTTTGGAAAACTTACCTGTATTTAGGTAATAGCTTTTAGGAAAAAATACATTTTTACTATGAATAATGTGTTTCATGTTTTTAAAACTAATCAGTTTTTTATATTTTATTCAGTTTTAACAATTGGTATGTTTCCAGAAATTTCACAATTTTTCATCTAAGTTTTCAAGTATGTTCACACATTTTTTTCTATTTTTAATTCAGCAAATATTTAGTGTATCATATTGTCTAATATCCTTTTATATGCTTAGAGACATTTCATCTTTTATTATTTCTTGTTCTTTTAAATATTACATTGTTATTAATGTATATTCTTATTATAAATTTGAAAAATTTTTATAAGAATAGACATTAAGTGTTCTTCACTTTAAGATGAAGACAAACATCCTGACTCCCAAAAATTTTCCACTGTTTTTCTGGAAATTAATATAGAACTAAGAATAAATAAGCAGGTAAGTGGGTGTAAGGAAGGTAGGAAGGAAAGAAAGAAAGAGAAGAGGAAGGGAAGGAAGGGAGAAAAGGAGGAATCGAGGGAGGGAGGGAGGAAGAATGGAAGGAAGACTGGTAAACTAATCAGGAGTTGCCTTAAAATGTTTCCTGGAGATGATTAAATCTAACATTAACACCATAGAAAAGATGTTTAATGCCATAAAACTTTAATGACAAATAAACACTACACTGATGCAGAAGAATGAAACTGTCAAAAACATGTGCAGAACAGGCTGTCAAAAGGAGAGAAAACGAGTTGGTGCTAAAAATGGCAGGATATTCTTTTCTAAATGTTTCATGAGTTTAGAGTAGTATGGAGTAGAGTTTTCCAAATTTTGTTATCAATAGAAAGCTTTTAACATTATGTTGGGAAAACATAATGCAGAACACTGATAGGTGAGCATACTTAGATTAAAATGTGGAAGGATGCTATTCTCACCAAATTGCTGCAAGGAAAACAATTAAAAGTCTATTAATATATGTATATAATATTTCAATCTTTCATCACCTTTGGATTTCATGTTTTACTTATGCAAGATAGAGAAGGATTGCCTTCTCTATCAGTAATTTGTATCCTTTGTAATATGATATAATTTATAATGTTATGATGTCTCAGATCAAACCCAATAAAAGGAAGCAACATTCATAAAGCTCGTCCATGCTAGTTTAAACCTGTTATTATATCCCAATCATCACAGAAATTTACAAGAGCTCATTAGAAAAGTTTATGATGTAAAACCTATCCAGAGATGAGGTCTCCTATGTCAATACATGAGGGTTTAAAATTCTACTCCTAAATTTTAAATTGTGCTTTGTAGTTGGTGAATTACTATATTTTATAAGCCATTAATGTAAATTCCTTCCAAAGGAATTTGTAAGTAATAGACATATTTTTAAATAACTTGAAGGGTGCCTGGGTTGTTCAGTTGGTTAAGCGTCTGTGTTTGGCTCAGGTCAGGATTTCAGGGTTCACGGGTTTGAGCTCTGCATCAGCTTCTGTGCTGACAGCTCAGAGCCAGGAGCCTGCTTCAGATTCTGTCTCCCTTTCTTTCTCTCTCTGCCCCTCCCCAGCTTGTGTTCAGTCTCTCTCTCTCAAAAGTAAACATTAAAATATTTTTTTAGAATAGCTTGAGTGGATGAGTAAAGGAACAGAAATCTACTTACTATGAATGTATCATAAGCACTCAGATTAGAGGAAAAACATTTTGTTATTTTTCAAGGAATGTAAGTGGGAGACTTAGCCTGTCTCTGGAATTATAATTGATTGAATTATTAGATCCCTTCATGATTAGGATCACATCTTGATATTTGTAATATTCCTTATCAGTTTAATTTTATATTTTATGGTTAAGGGTATGACATAGCACTTTTAATAATAGAATTTTAAAGTCACTTAAAATATCCGATAAATATTAAGAATGTTGTATTGGAAGATAATATCTACCTATATATCAGGGTTTTTAAAAAAGATTTAAAAAATAAATTTATTTGAGAGCAAGGCAACACTTAACTCATAAGGTAAAGAGATCATCATAATTGAAAATACAAAAATTTTTTAAATTTAAATCCAAGTTAGTTAACATATAGTGTAGTCTTGGTTTCAGGAGTAGAATTCAGTGATTCATCTCTTACATAGGACACTGTGCTCATCCCAAAAGGTGTCCTCCTTAATGCCCATCACCAATTTAACGCATCCCTCTAACCACCTCCCTTCCCACAGCCCTCATTTTGTCTCTGTATTTAAGAGTCTCTTATGGTTTGCCTCCCTATTTTTACCTTATTTTTCCTTCCTTTCCCCTATGTCCATCTGTTGAGTTTCTCAATTTCCACATGAGTGAAATCATGATATATGTCTTTCTCTAAGTCAAATATGAAGTTATCTTTCTGAATGGGTATATAAATTTTAAAGTACTTGGTATTCAAACATAATGCAATAGACTATCTCCATGCTCAGTGAAAGCTGCCTATGTCAGTTAAACATCCCTGAGTTCTAACCTACACACTCATAATTTGGTGTAGGCTGGAGCAGCCTGTAAAAGCAAGCACAAATATGTAATGTTCTAGGTAATTGAGCTGCATATCCAACATTGGGTGTGGCAATGTTGATTGATTTTTCTTAAGCACCATTACAGAAAAGGGATCTGGGCTTGGACTTCTTAAAAGAAACCTTATGGGGTAAATTTTAAAATATTTAACAAATATTGACAAGGCAGTGACCAATCAGAATGGAACAAGCTGTGCTAATATTTACCAGGTAAATATCAGATCTGAGGTCATACCTAGGAAGACTGTTTCCCCGTGCACAAGTACTGTATTTATTGACAAATAGATTTGTGAATGTTCCCAAGGGAAGAGAAGCTGAGAAATATTTGTTCTTAATTCATTGGTAAGGCCTAAGCTGGGGGCAGGGAATGAACTTTTATTATTATTTTTAATGTTTATTTATCACTGAGAGAGTGAGAGAGACAGAGAATGAGCAGGGAAGGAGCAGAGCGAGAGAGGGACACAGAATCTGAAACAGGCTCCAGGCTCTGAGCTGTCAGCACAGAGCCCGACGTGGGGCTCGAACCCATGAACCGTGAGATCATGACCTGAGCCGAAGTCAGACACTTAACCGACTGAGCCACGCAGGCACCCCAGGAATGAACTTTAAATTGTATATTTGTTCTAAGTTTTCATTAGTTTGGACTGAACTTTTAAAAAGAAACCACCTTTTTAGCTGAGAGTAACTGACAAGGTATGAGATCTCCCCATATTGTCATTAAGTGGAAGGGGTTATAAATGCTCAGTAGAACATGTATAAACCCTGAAGAGAAAAAAAACAATTTTCTAGGTTCTATGCCTGGGAGTTTAAAGTATTTAATAAGTTGCCATTTTTGTGCATGCAAAAATAGGTTAGTTAATTGCTGCATGTTTTTCCATTATGCAATTCAAATATGTTTAACTACTTGAAATTTTTAAAAATGTATATAGATTATTATAAATTACATAATGTATGTTTTGTTTTTACATATGTAAACAGAATTCGTGTTAGTATTATTTATGTTATTTTACAGTAGCAAACCTCAAGTATCATTGATTTAAAAGAATACATATTTATGCTAAGCCTAGGTAGTTTCAAAAAATTTACAAGACACAGAAACAACGTGGACACTAGTGATTTAAGATGTCTCCATAGCTGAATCTCAGAGCCGGAACACTCATCTTCTTTTGTCTACAGTGCAGAAGAAGAAAACTGGGTTTCCATATAGGCAGTTTGATAACTTGCACTGAAATAATATGGCATTTCCACTCACAATCCATTAACCTGAAAAAGTCACATAGCCCAGCCTAACCACAAGGTTAGAGAACTATACACCACCATGTGTTGTACAGCGAAAAGAGTAGAATGAGACTAAACACTAAAAGTTTTTACATAGCCAATCATCAGCTGAGGCCACTATCCCTTAGGATACATATTTTAAGCTTCAATAGATAATGACCTAATTATTCTTTTAAAATATTGTATCAATTTATTCTTCTACCAAAGGCATATGAATTCACAGTCTCGCTAATGTGAAATAGTCGACTATTTGCAATGCATCCTTGTTTTGTCTCTATAATTATCAATTCATATCTTTAAAAAGTATTTTAGTTGGATTTTTTAGAGTGTTCTTATTGATATGGAGAATGTGCTATACATTCTAACTACAAATGCTTTCTCTGTTAGATTGTAAATGGCTTCAGTCATTTGGTGTCTTTTAAGTTTGTTCAAAATCTCATCACTATATAGAAACCTTTTAATATTATGTAGCCATATCTATTAAAATGTTCCTTCTTAAAAAGTAAGAGGTCTTCTGTTACTGATAGTACCCTGGGCAGTATAGTCCAGTTCTCCACCAGTTCCAAGGCTTTTCTCAGTCTTGTCTTTCTTTTTCTTTTTAAGTTTATTTATCTATTTTGAGAGCGAGCAAGAGAGCAAGAATGAGCACAAGTGGGGAGGGGCAGAGATAAAGAATCCCAAGCAGGCACTTGGGCACTATTAGTGCAGAGCCTGATGTGGTGCTCTAACTCACCAACTGTGAGATCATGTCCTGAGTTGAAATCAAGAGCTGTTCACTGAACCGACTGAGCCACCTAGGTGCCCTCTTAGCCTTCTTTGTCTTACCAGAAACCTTAACCACAATTCCCAATCTTTCAGAAAAGGTACATTTAAAATAGTTTTGAGCTTAGTTTATAGACTTGTAGAGCAAATAACCTAAGAATTACTCTGATAAATTTGTGCCTATGATAGGGGAAGAAATCAGATACTAAAACAATTGTAGAGAGTCATGGGAAAAGTTGAGATACTTCTAAAACACTGTTGACTTTCAAAATTAATTTATGTTTGAAACTTATGAAATCCAAACAATTGTGAAAATAGTTAGAAACTGATAATCATTCTGAGAATGTACTTTAGGAAAATCTAAAGCTGTATTGTTTTTGCTGAACATAATGACCAAAATTTTCAAAATGGAGTTAAAAAACCAAATGTTTACATCTTTATAAGAATTCTGAGAAGAAAATGTTTGAATCTTATTATATTCCTGTTTGGAATTTAATATTTCCTTTGGTATACTTTACTAAAACACACATCATTATATAATCCTCTTTTATTTCTTAGTGAAAAATATGATTATATTGGGTGCACACATACATGTATGCACACATTCACTCATATATTATATCATTTCAAAAGCCCTATTAAAACCAAATATTACCCTAAATCAATTATTCATTTTTGTAGTATGAATGATTACAGTGTTTATTCTCAAAGATCAAACAGTGTTTAGAGCAATATTTATGAATTTTACAGTTTTAAGTGGATATTTTACCACTGCTATATTTTATAATACCTTCTTTTCCTTAGTATGCTGAATTAAGTAGTGTCTGCGATAATTTATGAATTTGGAGCAGTTTGTGCTAATTTGCAAAGTGAAAAGAAATTCTTTTTTAATCTATAAAGTAGAAACTTTAATTGCACTGTAAAAGCTAGAATTTATCATTGCATTTAATTGACTCATCTGATAATTATTATCTATGATTCATTATTTTTATTTTTTGAAACAATTTCAGACAAGATGTCAGAGATATGTATAAGAGTACTATATAATTGAAGTCCTATTGTTGCCATTAAAAGTAACACTTCAGTTTCAGTACTCAGTACATATTTAAGCTTCACTGGAGCTAACAAACTATGCATGAACCTAGATTAAAAGAAAATAGAACTTTTAGAAGGCTGTGGGTTTATTGCCTATCCTTTCCAATTTTTTGTTCTCTTTCCTCCTTCTATGTCTTACTTAGGCTCTGATTTAATTTAAGTCTACTGCAATGGAAAAGATACAAAATATCACAGAGAAATGATAACAAAATAACAACCTGGCAAATGAAATAATTTATTCAGAGTTGGCATCCAAATTGATGAATTTAAATTAATGAAAATACCTAAGACAATAAGCTTATAGTTATAATAGTTAAACTTTATTATTGAAGGAATCTATGGCATTTATATTAATAAAATATACTTCTATATGAATTATCAGGAAGCATAACATTAGTATATTTTAACATTTCAAAGTTCTACACCCCACTGACATACTAAAAGTAAACTGAATATGCGAAATATTTTTTCCTCTATCACCACATAGATTTTAATCCCATATATTATTTTCAAAAATTGAATATTAAACTACAAAGGCTTTCACCAGCATTATCCTTAAAATGGGTATGCCAGTGATTTTTAAATAACATGAATAAGACTATTTAGATGTTCTATATTATCTGATGCATAAAGAGTATACTTTTGTCCAAACCATTTAGTTTCAGATAAAATTAACAATAATGTCCTATTTCTTCATCAAAAATAACAAGATATGGAAAACACCATTCTCATGTTAACAGGAAGCGATTCCTTTTCTTTCTGTTGTCTCTTCCTTTTTCCTAAATATGGTAAATAAATGACCCACCCACATACCAATGATTTGGAATTAAATTCTAAGCAAAAAGTATATAAAATACATTTAATTTAAAACAATAAACGAGTACATGATTAATTGCTTGCCATATGCCCCACTCTAATGTGTGAAAATCAAGATGATGCAGCATCTCAATGCTTCTGAAACAATTCAATATCCAACTGATATCAGGCTCATTATTAAGTGCATACTTAGCCAGGCTTTTTTTAAGAATCTGTAAGATCTCTTGTGAAAAGGACATAATAGTTTTTCTTCTTTTAGTCAAGTTTATAGTATTTCATCTTATTATTTTTTGTAATTAGAGAATGATACCCACAAAATATTTTTTTAAAGTATACATATGAAGGTGATTATAAAGTGATGGGGGGAAAAGTAATGAAAAGATGCAACTGACTATTAGGAAATCCCTTTTGGCAATCTTTATTGTTCTGTGAGATACTGACCATAAAATAAAAAGTAAACTTTGCTTTTCTCCCATTCATGATTATACATCTGAAAGCAGTTTTTTTTCTTTATTTTAGTCTAAAAATGAATCCCTCCCAAGATCTAACCTGACCTTTTCCAGATGACATATGTGCACATTTTCAAATAACATCTGTTTGCATATGGACACATCCTCCAAATTCTCTCATTAAACCACAGCAGTCTGATCTTAGATTCAGAAAGGGCTGTAAGAAGAGTAGAAAAGGATGCTATTCCTTAGCAACTCTGTGAAGCAGTGACTAGCACTGAATGCAGACAGGACACCCATTTCCTATTAGGCAGTAAAAAAAAGTATTGTTTAGGGGCACATGGGTGGCTCAGTTGATTGAGCTTCTGACTTTAGCTCAGGTCATGATCTCATCATTTCTGCGTTCCAGTCCCGCACTGGGCTCTGTGCTGACAGCTTAGAGAGCAAAGTCTGCCTTGGATTCTGTGTCTTCCACTCTCTCTGCCCCTCCCTTGTTTGTTCCCTCTCTCTCTCTCTTAAAAATAAACAAACAGTAATTTTTTTTAAGTGTTGTTTATACACAGCTAGTTATATGTTTCTTTTCCCCAAGTAATTGTCTCATAATGTTGCCCTGGTTTTCTAATTTTTTACTACTAATATGATTGTAGGTAATGTTCATCATATAGGTCAAAATACTGCCAGATCATATAAACTAAAGAGAAGATGTGGGGAAAATCTTATAGATTATTATATGTGTTTATTTAAACCAAGTCATTGATTATTTTTGAAAATATCACTAAAATTTTAAGTATTAATACTTGTAAATTTTGTCATATTGGAAATAATTGGAAATTATTTTACCTTATATGACAGGTTTGTATTAATGATTCTTAACTTTTGTAGCTCAATATTAAAATATAAACCAGTGATTATTAGTGTCACTATCAATTTATCTCTGACATCATTAAAATTTTAAATTATATAAGATATAATTTATTTGATATTTAACAAAGTATCATGGAAATAACATATTTATAACTTCAATATATAAATTAATAAGTTGAATATCATTTTGCTCTTACCATCACAATTTTTTTTTGAAAGAGAGAGCACAATCTGGGAAGAAGGGCAGAGAGAGAGAGAGAGAGAGAGAGAGAGAGAAAGAATCAAATGTGGCTGGATCCCACAACCCTGGGATCACGACCTGAACTGAAATCAAGAGTCAGTCACTCAACTGACTGAGTCACTCAGGCACCCTACCCTTCACATTTTTTAACCTATAACGTTTTATTCCTCAGATACCAATAGAAAAGTCCAATAAAAATCATTGGAATATCTGGATATTTGAGAACATAAAATACCACTTGTTAGACAAATAATCAAGTGTTGTTTTTCCTCCACTATTTATGCAAAGTTTCTGTTACTGTTTCAAGTTTGAATAACATATTCATAAGCCTCCTGTCTAATGTAGAACTATAGACATTACTATCTGCCATTTAAGAAACACAGGTCATCTAAAATCCTATAATGTAAAAACAAAATCTGAATACCTATGATTTAAATTTTCTAAATACTTATTACTAAATTTATATTTAATGGAAAATAATAGCAAACAAATCCTAATAATTTAAATAATACAAAAGTAAATGAAGTAGACATGATTTATATGTTTGAAGTATATGATATCCTAGGACATGCTGATGAAGTCAAGTCTATGATTCTGCTACGTATATTCTTATACTCAGGTGATTGCTCAGTTCCACTATAGATGATACCAATTTCACAGTGTTCAAGTAATACTATCTTCTCACTGACAATATATCTTACAAACATAATCAGTTTTTTGTGGGGTTTATACTTTGCAATATTTTTTTTCAGGACATGACTATCAAGTTACTGGATAAGTAAAGTCTAATAAAATGCAAACAATTCTGTTAAACATGAGAAAAAATGGCCAAACACAATTAACTGTTATGATCTTGGTATGAATCAGAAATCCTACAACCTGAATTGCTGCTCACAACCTCTTTACAACCAAGAAAGAATGGTCTGAAGACATAAATCCTATGTGGGATGCAGACAAGACACAAAGAATCTTGGTACTTAATGTTCAAACAACCACAGATTGCACAATCTCTCTAGCCAATAAATCTTCTCTGTTGCAAAAGCCAGTTTGAGTTCAGATTTCTCAAGGCAAAAGCACTCTGACAGATATAATAGAAATATCTTTATAGTGGATAATTCCACTTCTATGTGCTCACCTGTGAAAATATATAAAGCAATCTATCAAAATGCATTAACCACACTATTAGTAATATTAAAAATGGAGAATTGTTTTTAGCAGGCATGTATTTATGGAATGTTTGTATACATGAACAAAATCAAGTGGTTATGAAATCTTAGTAACTAATTGGCAAATGATGTTATGTGTATTTTCCATATATGGTCGACAATAGGCCCTGGGTACAAAGTTGTTTGAATCTGAAAGTTCTGGTGCCTATATACTAATAAAAGTTTGAAGCATGATGAAAGCTTTCCTACAATTAGTTTGAAAGGTAATTTACATGATTTTGCCAAAGAAAAGGAATGCCTAGGGGACAGAAGTAACAAGGGATAGCAGGGTAGATCTTATGACACTTAGGGTGTGAAAAATAGATTTCAATTCTCAGATCCAATTAGGAAAATGTAAAGCATGGAAAACAATTAAGTAAAGTATTAACCATCTGATTTAATTTTTGTAAGCAAAAATATTCATTATTTTATATATTCATTATATATATTCATTATATCATTATATCAATATAATCATTATATATGTATATTCATTATATCTATATCTATATATATAAAAGTTGGATTCCTACACTATGCAGGAGACACTGTGGTAAGTTCAAAAATAATTTATAGCATTTTATAAATAGACCATAAATATTGAACTTTGTTGTTTTCACAACTTGAAAAAATCAAAAGCTCAAATATATACTTTGATACTATGATATATTCCTTTTTAAATGTATATACCAAAATTAATGATTTGTATAGTAGTATATGAGGTAAAGAATTCTATATCATTAACAAGTAAAATATATAAGTAAAAATACCTAATTAAACTTTATGGTCAATTTAAAGCTAGATAATTAAAGAAAAAGACTCTCAGTATACCAATACTATTTGCTTTTTAATGGTGACTGTTATAATATTTAATGGTAATGATAATTGTTATAACATTAATAATTAGATTTTCTGATTTTAAAATCATGCATATATATAAATGAATATATGTGAATGAATGAAGCTCTAAGAAATATATGTATATATAAATTTGAAATCCGGCTGCTTTATGTTATAATTATACAATATATACATATCATTCCTTCACATAATGATATATAACTATTTGAGTTCCAAGCTCTGTTCTGATGATACTTCAAAAAGATTCTGAAGCATTTAATGAAAGTACTGATTAAGATAAAAGGTCTAATAATGTAACTTAGTATTAGTCATTTGTAAATTCAACATGATATTTAATTTTTATATGATCATATATTTCAAAATAAACTTAAATTAGAAGATATAAAAGTTATCCCTGTAGCTTTTTTCTAACTTCCATATATTGCAATTAGATCTCCCATTTGAGGGATCACCAAAGAAAAACAATAAAATTAACCTTAATCTGGTCACAGCATTAATCTGAATCATAAATCCTTAATATATAAAATTATAATGGCTAAAGCACATGTTAGGTTTTTTAAAACACAAATATTAATAAGAATATAATTTGAAGGATTAAATATTTCAAGTATCAACACATGAGAAAGAACATTTTTAATTTTACAATAAAACCAATACTTGGCTTTATTTTTTTCTCCAAGTGTGCAATAAATCAGACTAGATATTTTATTAAACTCAAATTTCATTTACCATAACAAATTAATGAAAATCCTTATATAATAGTATGTATTATTCTTATAGGTGTTACCTTAAAATTTTTACTTAAAAAGCATTTATTATCAAGCTGATATATGTTTCTAGTCCACAAAAGTGCAATGTACCATAAAGCAACCTAATTTCAATTGAGACTGAATGGTTCATAAGCCCTAGAGTTGGCTCAACCCAGGCTCAAATACAACCATATTAGGAAACTGTACTGGATGAGTGAATCAAGTAAAGTTCAGAGGGTTAGTTTGATTAAAATGAATTGTCTACCACAAAGGCCACTGATTTTCCTACTGGTTGCTGATACACCATCCTAAAAAAGTTAAATTTTACCTACTGTGTCTGTTACATATCTTCTCAAATAATAAGATACACTGGTTACAAAAGTAACTCTAAAATTTTTTATTATTGGTGATAATATTGTGATAATTTTATTATGATATATATTATTTTGCATCACATGTTTTATATCCATATGTATTTGTATTCACACATATTTGTATATTTATCTTTTCTACTAATCTGTAAATAAGAATAGAGAGATGCTCTCCTCACATCTAAAGGATAATGCCTGAAAGGGAAAATCCACAAAGTATCAGCTTAATTTATTATTATTTTTTTAAATATTTTATTTATTTCTAGGAGACAGAGAGAGACAGTGTGAGCAGGGGAGGGTCAGAGAGAGAGGGAGTCACAGACTGAAATAGGCTCCAGGCTCCGAGCTGGAAGTCAGCACAGAGCCCGACGCGGGGCTCGAACCCACGAACCGCAAGATCATGACCCAAGCGAAAGTCGGACGCTCAACCGACTAAGCCACCCAGGCGCCCCAGTATCAGCTTAATTTATGATGGTGAACAAATATCACTACAAGGAATATACTGGAAAGTCACTGAATATTCATAACTTATTAAATCTATATGTAGATTAAATTTCATAGAAAGTATATGCATAAAATAGCTGGATCTGTTTAACTTTAAAACATATGGGGAAACAGCAGTCACATTTATGCAAATAGTTCATTCTATTAAGTGATTTAATTTAATTAAAATATAGAACTTGGGTTATAAAATAAATTTGATAACCACCTTGCAACAGAATTTTGCTGAACATGCCAGGCTAATACAAAAATGTGGAGAGACATGCATCTCCGACGGAAAGGTGTCTACCACTATAGAGATATTTTGAGTCTTGATGCTAGACAGAACACAGTACATAGCAATTCTTACAGAGAAGGCAACTCAGTACTGCAATGAAATAAGTAGCAGAACCAAGGAATTAGTTCTAAAATCAAGGTAACTGTGGAGCTGAACATTTCACTTGGCAGCTCATTCACAAGGCCATTCAAAGAGTTAAGAAGCACCAAATAAAATCAGTACATTCACACAGAATAGAAATCTATAGAATCACTGTTAGGAAAGTGTGCAGTCATGAAGTAATGAATGGTAACTATGATAAAGAGCCCAGGACACAGACCTAAGAAGTATTGGAGTGAGAATCAAACACAATACTAAGATATAGAAATTTGGCTTTGAGTATGTTGACTTCTCTAAACACAAAGAAACTCCACACAGAACTGAGTTTGTCTGTAATCCTTTTTTCCAAACCCATTAGGCTTACAGATCACTAAACTGTTAATATAAACTTACATCAACCAGCCATCCAACTTGTTTTCCAGAAAGAGGATTTATATACGATATTGGAAAACAAGAAATATATATGCATAGGATTTTTGAGCAAATGTCATGACTGAATAAACCAATACTTCTCAAAGATGAGTAAAGAAAAGCAACCAAAAATGTGAGAGTCAGTGTAGCCTCTTATTTAATTGGATTTGATTTTGAAATACAGGTTTCTTTTGAGTTCTAACATGGTCAAACTGTTACTATGTGTCCTTGATCCAAATACTTAAAGTTTTTTTATAGTTTTCTAATATCTAAAATTAAAATAATATCACATATTATACTATTGTAAGACTTGATTTAATAATAAATAACATAAAACCTAAGACATATAAGATCATAATATATATATAACATAAGCTCCCTTAAATCCACAATGGTCTAAACCTGCATAAAGTTTTATGCTCAAATAGAATACTAAATTTCCTCTCAAATTTTAGATAAAAAACATATCTAAAAAGTTTACTGTCAATTTTTGAAGCATGTTTTTGACATTATTTGCACCAATAAAGTTCAAAAACTATGGATTATTTAATACATTGATAGGCAATAAAATGATGGAATAAAATATTTAGGAGATAAGCATTAATTAAGAGGAAAATTCAAAAACCTTAAATATACTATTACAAAAATTTTAAAACTACCAACTTTAACTGTCAAACAGCAAAGATCTCCAAATATGACCACATCTGGCAGTTACATCATCAAGGTAACAAAGCAGTCAACAATAAGTTTATGTTACACAACAGAAACGCTGAAAAACTAGTGTAAATTGTTGGAACAATTTCATCAGATCCCTGTAAAAAACAATCAAAGGCTTAGAGCAACCAATTACCATAGAACCAAAAAGCAGGCAGCTTAAATATAAGGAAGTCTTGTTGTATATTTAGATGCCTTTGACTACCCGCTTCCTTGGCTTCTTGTCAGTTTTGAACATGGCTGTCCCTGTTCCCAAAATGGGACCCTGGTCCCTATTTCTGGAGTTAGAGTAAAGCTATTAAAAAGTTATTGTGTATATCCATTCTAACCTGTCTAGGAGCTACCTGAAGGACTGATACAAATGCTCATCTCTGTTTTACTTACCAGAGTTCACCCAGTCCAGAGAAGCAATGAACATTACTCAAATGAATTGTAAGCAGATGAACAGCCTACAGAAACTTGGGGTAAAAGATCACAGTTGAAACATACAATTGATACATGAAGACATGGAAGGAAAAGTTGGAGAGAGATTCTTTGGAAAATGAGAGCTTTAAAAATAACCTATGTATGGGGTACCTAGGTGGTTCAGTCGGTTGAAAACCCTTGCTTTTGGCTCAGGTCATGATCTCATGGTTCATTGGATTGAGACTCATGTCAGGCTGTGCACTGTTAGTGCAAAGCCTGCTTGGAATTCTCTCTCTACCTCTCTGGCTCTCTCTGTGAAAATAAATGAATGAATGAATGAATGAATAAATAAATAAATAAATAATAAATAAAATAGGAACACATAAATTCTAGAGTTGAAGAATACAACAACTAAATAATTTACTAGAATGGTCCAACACCAGGTTTGATCAAGTAGAAAATAGAATATGGAAACCTGAAAATAGGACACTTGAAATTAATCAGTGTGCAGGGGAGAACACAATGAAGAGAAGAGAGGCTACAGGACCATTAAGCACCATCAAGAAGATCGATGTATGGATCATGGGACTCCCAGAAATAGAAGAGAGAGAGAAATAAAGGGTCAAAATGAACATTGAAGAAATAAAGGCAGAAAATTGGCCAAACAAATTATGAATCTCTACTCCAAGCAGTTCAATAAATTGAAAGTAAGACAAGCAAAGGGATCCACACTGAAGTACATTACAAAGAGAGAATCTCAAAAGCAAAAGTGTCTCATTACACACACAAAATTCTCATTAACACCCAATGTCTTAGCAGAAACCACCGTAGCCAGAAGACAGTGGGATGATATACTTAAGGTGTTGAAAAAAGAAAAAAAGTTAGTCAAGAATTCTATAACTGGCAAAACTGTCCTTTGCAAATGAGGGAGATATTAAGACATTCCTATATTTAAAAATAGAAAAGGGGCGCCTGGGTGGATGTGGGGGGAGAGGGGGGATGGGCATGGAGGAGGACACTTGTGGGGATGAGCACCGGGTGTTATGTGGAAACTAATTTGACAATAATCTATTTGTAAAAAAAAGAAAAAAAAAAAGAAAGAAAGAAAATGGTAAAACTCATGAACACTAAAAAGGATATACAAATGAAAAGATATCCAGTGTCACTAGGCATCATGGAAATGCAAATTAAGACTGAAGTTAAATATCACATACCTATCAGAACGGCTAAAATAGGAAATAGTTACAACACCAGAAGCTGACAAGAATATGAAGAAGCTGGATCACTCACATATTGTTGGTGGAAATGTAAAATTCTTCAGTCACTCTGAAAAACAGTTTGGCAGTTTCATACAAGACTAAACGTGCAATTACCGTATAACCCAGAGTTGGCAATCTTGGGCATTTATCCCAGAGAAATAGAAAATTATGTTTACCCAATAACCCATACGTGAATATTCATAACAGTTTATTCATAATGGCCTGAAACCGGAATCCGCCTAGATTTTTTTTTTCTTACAGGTAAACAGTAAACTGGGATACATCCATGCCATGGAATGAATACTACTCAGCAATTAAAAGGATCAACTATTGATACTCACAACACAATTTAGAAAATCGGCAGTGATTTATGTTGAAGGGATGGGAAACCCAATCGAAAAAGGTTACATATTGTGTGGTTCCACTTTTGTAACATTTTTGAAATGACAAGATTTTGGAAATGGAAAAACTGGTGAGTGGATTTTGGGTACATGGAACTGTGAGCATATGGCAGGAAGGAAGTGGCTTTGCTATAAAAGTGACATGAGTCTTCATGGTGATGGTTTAGTATTTGAACTGCGGTCATGGGTACACAAACCTACATGAATGAAAAATTGTATAGAACATACACACATGCCCAAATGAGTACAAGTAAAACTGGGGAAATCTGAATGAGACCAGAAAATTATGTAGAAGTCAGTATCCTGGTTGTGATATTATACTATTGTTTTGCTAATGTTACCACTGGGGGAAATTCGGTAAGGTGTCTATGGATCTCTGTATTATTTCTTAAATTTCAAGTGAGTCTCCAATTATATTAAGAATAAGTCAGCGGAGGGGCGCCTGGGTGGCTTAGTCGGTTAAGCGTCCGACTTTCGCTTGGGTCATGATCTCGCGGTTTGTGGGTTCGAGCCCCGCGTGGGGCTCTGTGCTGACTGCCAGCTCAGAGCCTGGAGCCTGCTTCAGTCTGTGACTCCCTCTCTCTCTGACCCTCCCCTGCTCACGCTGTCTCTCTCCTAAAAATAAATAAAACATTAAAAAAAAATTTAAAAAAGAATAAGTCAGCGGAGAGAGATATAGGATTTCACTCCTATGTTGGGTTTGGGAAACTCATCAGATGAACATAGGGGATGGGAAGGAAACATAAGATAAAAATAGAGAAGTAAATCACAAAAGACTCTTAAATAGAGAACAAACTGAGGATTACTGGAGGGGAGATGGGTGGGGGACTGGGCTAAATGGGTGATGGACATTAAGGAGGGCACTTGTTGGGATGAGCACTGGCTGTAATATGTAAGAGGTGAATCACTGGATTCTACTCTTGAAGTCAAGACTACACTGTAGTCTTTATTAAAAGAAAAAAATTTTTTAATAAAAAAAATAAAAAAAAAACCACTGAAGTAGTCTGTGACTACTACACATGCCTGAAAATAAGTAAAAATCTCTGGTAGAGGAACAAATATAAATTTCATTAATACTGGATTTTTTGTTTGTAACTCTACTTTTAATTTCCTACATTATGTAAAAAATAAAAATGTCTAAAAATTTTCATAAATCTGTTTTGTGGCAGAAATGGTACAATACCATTAATAGGGCGTATTCTATATAGGAATGGTGTTTGTATTCTATTGAATGTAAGTTTGTATCAAATCAAACTAGAATGTTATAAATTTAGAATGCTAAATTTAACTCTATGGTAAACAAATAAAATAAAATATCTAAAAAGATATGCATAAAAAGTAGAGTATAGGGCATTGTTTGGAATAGCAAAATACTCTATAATATACCATAATGATGAACATGTTTTATTATATATTTTGTCCAAACCCTAGTATATACACCTAGAGTGAATTAAAATATAATTTATGGACTTTGGAGGATTATGATGTGTCAATGGAGGTTCATCAGTTGTAACAAATGTACCACTCTTGTGGGTGATGTTTACAATGAGAGAGACTATATATGTGGGAGCAGGAAGTATATGTGAAATCGCTGTACCTTCTCCTCAATTTTGTTGTCAATCTAAGACTTCTCTAAAAACATAGAATTTTAATTTAAAAAACTGTATATATGGACTTGAAATCAGAAAAAATCTGAACCTAGGTGAAGGAAAATTTTTGTACACACACACACACACACACACACACACACACACACACACACACACAAGAAAACAAGAAGAGAAACAAAAAATTTGACTTCAAAAGTGCCTGGGTGGCTCAGTTGGTTAAATTTCCAACTCTTGATTCGGGCTCAGGTCATGATCTTGGGGTTCTTGAGACCAAACCATGCATAGGAACGGGTGCTCACAATACAGAGCTGCTTGGAATTCTCTCTCTCCCTCTCTCTCTGCCCCAGCTGCTTGGAATTCTTTCTGTCCCTCTCTCTCTGCCCCTCCCCCAGTCACTCACTCTTTCAAAATAAAGTTAAAACAAAGTTTGACTTCAAGAAATACCCCAACTAAATACAAAAGAAGGCAGTAGAGGAGGAAATTAGTGATAAAGAAGCATGATAAATATAGAAAATTAGAGCAAAATGACCAAAGTTTCTTCTAATAGGCAGTTACCTCATTTAAATGCATTAAAATCTTTAATCAAAAGGTTGAAATTAGAAGAAGCATAAAAAGAACATGATCCAACTATATGCTATCTACAAATGACTCACTTTAGATCTAAAGACACATATAGGATAAAAGTGAAAAACAGAAAAAGATGTTCTGTGAAAATTATAACCAAAAGAGAGCTGTGTAGCTGTAATAATATTAGACAAAATATACTTTAAGCCAAACATTGTAAAACGAAAGACACTATATACTATAAAAAAAAAAATTGATTCATCAAGAAGCTAAAACAATTATAAACACTGAATGCAACAAATGAGAGTCCCAAAATATATGATGCAAACATTTACAGAAAGGTAAAATAAAAACAAAAAGACCAGTTCTACATTAATAGTTGGAAATTTCAATACAGCACTTTCGATATAGATAGAATAATGGATAGACCTAGTAAATATATACAGAATGGTCCATCCATTCTTCTCAAGTGCATATGGATAGACCAAGACAAACTATATGTTAGGCCAAAGAATAAGTTTTCCTAAATTTTAATAAATTGATATCATACCGTTTCTTCTTGTACTACAATGAAATAAAGCTAGATGTAAGTAATGAAATGAAAGAAAAACTTCAAAATAACAAACATGGAAATTAAACCAGAAATTCTTAAAATCAATAAGCCAGAGAAGAACTTCAAGTGAAATTATGAAATACTTAGACACAATTGAATATAAGACACAATATACCAAAACTTTCAGGGTGGAACAGGACTAGTACTTTGAGGAATATTTATAGCAGAAAATACCTACATTAAAAAAGAAGATTTCAATCAACCACATTACTTTATACTTCGAGGGAAGTAGGAAAAAAAGAAAAAACTAAACCCAAACCAAGGTAAAGAAGGAAATAATAAAGATAGCAGAGATAAATGAAACAAAGAATAGAGAAACAATAAAACTAAAGGTTCTTTGAAAAGATAAAGATAATCTACCTAAATGTTTATTCATTGAGAAGAAAACATAATTAGAAATGGAAATAAAAGTGGGGACATTATTATTATTTTACAGAAGTTAAAAGGTTTATACAGAACACTATAAATGATTTTATTAAGTACACTGACCAAAAAAACCCATAAATAATTAGAAACAGAAATAAAAGTCGGGATATTACTACTGATCTTACAGAAGTAAAAAGGTTTATACAGAACACTATGAACAATTCTTTACCAAAAAATTAGATAAATCATAAGAAATGTAAAAATTTCTTGAAGTGGACTCAAAAAGAAATATCTCAATAGAATTTCTATAAAGAGATTGAATTAGTAAACAAAAACTTCCCAACAAAGAAAAGTCCAATACTGGATGACTCCACTGGTGAATACCTTCAAACATTAAAGACTAATTCTTAATTTCTTTAATGTTTATTTATGTTTGGATAAGAGAGAGAGAGAAAGACAAATGAAAGTGGGGTAAGGGCAGAGAGAGAGAGGGAGACACAGAATCTGAAGCAGGCTTCAATCTCTGAGCTGTCAGCACAGAACCTGAGACAGGGCTCGAATTCACTAATGGTGAGATCATGACCATGCCCTAAAGATTAACTTTTTTTATAAAATTATCTTTTATTTTAATATTTATTTTTGAGAAAGAGAGACTGTGCGCACAAGAGCATGAGCAAGGGAGAGGTAGGTAAAGATGGAGACAGACTCCAAACCAGGCTCCAGGCTCTGAACTGTCAGGGCAGTCTGATGTGGGGCTTGAACTCATGAACCACAAGATAATGACCTGAGCTGAAGAGATCATAATCTGAGCTTTTACCAACTGAGCCATTCAAGTTCCCCCCCAAAGTTTAATTCTTAAAGATATTTAAAGATATTTCTCTCAAACTCTCCCATAAAGGAATGAAACTTCCTTACTTATTCTGTGAGGAAAGATAGCACAAAAAAGGAAAATTACAGACAAATATCCCTTATAAATACTGATACAAATTCCTCAAGAAAGTTCAGCAACCTGACTCCTATACTATATTAAACGGATTTTATACCATTACTTGGTGAAATTTATTACAGAAATGCAATAGTAGTTCAACATAAGAAAATCAATCAGTGTAATACACCATAGTAATAGAACAACAACAACAAAGAAACTACTTCATCTCAGTTGATACAAAAAGAACATTTAATAAAAATTCCTTTTTTATGATAAAAATGTTCAGAAAAATAGGAATGGAACTCCCTCAATAAAGAATGTCCCTTTCTAAATTATTATTGGAATTACTTTCTACCAGGAAAAGTCATTATAATGGGATTTGATGATGTGACTGCCAAAAGTACCACAGACTGGGGGCTTTACAATAGAATTTATTGTCTCACAGTCCTGGAGGCTAGAAGTCCAACATCAAGGTATTGGAAAGTTTTGTCCATTTTGAGGGCTGTGAGAGGAAATCTTTTCCATGCTTTCCATGTAGCTAATGGTAATTTTCTGGCAATCTTTGCCGTTCTTGGCATTCAAAAGTATCACCTCCACCATTGCCTAGTCATATTGGATTAGGGTTTCACTCTATTCAACTCACTCAGTCTACTCTGGTATGACCTCATATTACCTAATTAAATGCACACTGACCCTGAGGCAGGATTCTTGCACACAGAGATGGGACATGAGGCTTTTTGTCCAGGAAGCAACTTTATTTGTCGTTCCAGCATGGGCTCAGTGGGCTCATACCTGAAACACCGATCTTCAAGCACACTGGGGTGTAGGCTTTTATGCAATTTCTACTTCTTTGCCTTCCATATATGGTTAGGTATAGTCTTATTGTAGACAGTCCAAGTTACAGACTTGTGTTAGAACTATACATATGTGTATAGGAGTTGATTTGGTCATGTTACCTTCCTTTGTTCTGAGGAAACCTCCACCACATTTCTTAGGGAGGAGCTCTACCTCTACCACAAACCCAATCCAAAAGTCACAGTCTAAGGTAACTGGGGTTAGGACTTCAACATATAATTTCATGGGGGGACACAATTTAACCTATAAAAGTCTGCACTCTGCTCCTCCAAATCTATGTCATTCCCATGTTCAAGATACATTTACACTATTCCAACATCAACAAAGGACTCACTCTTTCCAGCCTTAAGTCTAAGTCCAAAATCTCATGTAAATATCAATTCACTGACCATGTGAAGTAGCATGTGGTTCATGAGAGTACAGTCACAGTCTCTTTTTGTAAAACTTTAACCATGAGCTGAGACTCAAAAGATGGAAGTCAGCTAATGCTGGGTTGTCTGATGCAACACCGTAAAGAGATTTATCACACACTGCTTTTGCCAAGATCAATGGATGTGGGTTAGTCTTCCTGAGACCCAGTATACCAGAATTTTAGTCAATTCTCTTTGCTATTCAATGTCCTTTTGCTAATGATTTATTCATGTTTAATGTAGAAGCAAACATTTTTGTTGTTTATGATTGAAAAATACTGAGTACATAAACCTAAAGAGAAAATAAGGAAAAACATATAGACTTTCAGAAATGTAAAAAACAAAGAGATTTAAAATGATATATATATTGATCAATAAATAAGGATGAATAAATTAGTCTAATGAAGGGTCAGTTGTAGTAGGAAATTTCTATTATTAACATGTTAACTGAGATTCCAAGTATCTTTTATTGGAGTTCCCAATAAATTGCTTATATTTATATGTACTATTTTCATACCTGATTTCAAAGTAAACTAAATTAGGGCTCAAAATCAAAACAAAGCAGAACAAAACAAAACAAACAAAGAAAAACAATTGGGCACCTGGGTGACTCAGTTGAGTTGAGCCTCCAACTATGGCTTGGGTCGTGATTTCATAGCTCATGAGTTCAAGCCCCAGGTCAGGATCTGTGCTGACAGATCAGAACCTGGAGCCTGCTTCAGATTCTGTCTCTGTCTCTCTCTCTGTGCTACCACCTCCACCCCCCCAATATTCTCTCTCTCTTCCTCTCTCTCTCTTAAATATAAACATTAAAAAATTAAAACAAAAATGTGGTTAATGATGAATAAAACACATATTAACATGTACTTATCAATATACAATAACAATGTTCAAATACTGGTATTGGCTTCATCAAATGAGGATTCTGTTATGAAATTGATTTTTTCTCAAATAAATATAATATTGGTATATAAGGTGTAATCAAAACTGCAATGGTGGGGCGCCTGGGTGGCTTGGTTAAGCATCCGACTTTTGCTTAGGTCATGGTCTCGCGGTTCGTGGGTTCGAGCCCCGCGTCGGGCTCTGTGCTGACTGCCAGCTCAGAGACTGGAGCCTGTTTCAGAGTCTGTGACTCCTTCTCTCTCTGACCCTCCGCTGCTCTCTCTCTCTCTCTCTCTTAGAAAAAAAAAACTGCAATCGTTATTTATAACTTGAATTATATCAATAGCATATTTTTTTTAAGAATTAAGGTTCTTGGGACACCTGGGTGGCTCAGTTGGTTAAGTAGCATCTTTGGCTCAGGTCATGATCTCATGGTCAGTGAGTTTCAGCCCGCATCCAGCTCTGTGCTGACAGCTCAGACCCTAGAGCCTGCTTCAGATTCTGTGTCTCCCTCTCTCTCTGCCCCTCTCCCACTCTCCTTTCTCTCTCAAAATTAAATAAACATCTAAAGAACTTTAAAAAAGAATTAAGGTTCTTGGATTTCTTAGTAAATATGGAAAGTAGAATACATATGTAGGTTTAACTGAGGAGAATATGTTCCATGAAGAGATACCTATTCTGAAGTAAGAAACAATTTGATGATAAGGTAATGAGAATGATAAGTATGATGATCATTGCTGAAGTAATTGACTTCACAATATTCCTGGGCCTTAAGTCATTTATGTGCTTATCTTTGATTATAATAAATGTGTTAAAAGATTGGAATCTATTTTTTGTTTGTTCTCAAGAACTTTAGTATAGGCTAGAAACTGTAAGGCTTTCCTAGGACTTAATTCCACAATACAGGGCAAAGGTCCTTATTTTCTCTTTCTAAAATAATTCTTCACCTTGTAAACTGGTCATAGAAAGACAGAGCCAGAAGATTAAAAATATTTACGGGTAAGGAAACCATCTTGAATTATATAGATTTGCTTTAGTTAGATATTAGAAGTGCGATGATTTTCACTTAACTCAGAAAAGTAGCACAGTAGGCAAGCTGTTAAATTTGCATGAGCTAAAGCATATTTTTGCTCTCCTAAGCCATACCTGTGCATATAGTTAAGTTTTGCAGGTAATTACTTCCAGGTGCTTGCCTATAGGAATTCATTGCAATGCAATGAAATCAGAGTAATAAACTCATCAGCAAAAATTAACCCATAGGCATGTTACAGAGACACGTATATTTAAATGGCATCAGTATTATAATTTGTGAATTCTAGATGTTTATGTTCTTGATGGAGACAATCTCCTCCTAGGTAATTAGGAAGATCTACATACAACTAGTTATGTTTGGCATTATCCTACGATCATTAGAATATTACACATGCCCAATTTTTAAATGGGGCATTTAGATTTTTATCATTTACCATAGAGAAACCTTTACAATTTGATTGTCCCATTGTAATTGTTAAATAAAAGACAATGCAGTTTTCTTTTGACTAACTCTTCTCATTGTTTATCTATTAGCTGTCAAGGCATTTTAAATAATAAAACTAATTTTGGTGAAGAGAACTGAAACACTTTCTACAAATTTTCTATTTTAGCATTTTCTTCAAAATAATTCTGCCTCAGATCACTGAGTTGTCTTTAATCACATATAAGAAAGATAAATTTCTATGCATTTCAAATGATTAGCCCTAGCAGTTAATGTTGTTGCATTTGAAAATGCTGAAAAACAATTAAGATTCCTGATAAGATCTTACTAAGTAAAATATAAATGAATGATAAAACTGAAATGATTCCTACTATTATAGACCTTACCCAACTTGCAGATTATGAAATTAGAAAACTCCCATCAGAATATGTTGGGATTCAAATTTAAAAGATGTTATCAAACATAAAATTCTGAGGATTCTAAAAAACTAAGATTTTACACTCTCATTCATGCTAAAAATAAAGTCAATCATTTCCATTCTTGTAATTCCTAAGTAATTAGAAAAACATGTGTAAAAAATAAAAGTAGATGCCTGAATGTGTGTCTATACATATATGTATATATAACCATTTTCAAAAATTACTTTTCATATATTTTTAATTATATTGTAGTTTATTGTATTATTCAAGTCATTTCAAAGTTTTTATAAAATAGTATTACTGACCAGCACTCAAGTAAGAAGGGAAATTTTATAATGACTCAGAGATATTTCTCATTTTTCCTAGCTTCCCATTTCCATTTAACATTCAATAAGACGGATTAAAAGGGATGGGGAAAGATTAATAGAATCCAAGTTTTCCAGAACACTGGGAAAAGATGAAAACTACACGCTAGAAACACAAATGATCCTTGAATTCACTGTAGTGAAAACAAAACAAAACAAAAAGCCTATGAGTTAGTAAAAAGAATTTTAGGGAAACAAGTAGAGTTTAAAAAGTTTTTTTTATGTTTTATTTATTTCTGAGAGAGAGAGAAACAGCGTGAGCAGGGGAGGGTCAGAGAGAGGAGACACAGAATCTGAAATAGGTTTCAGGCTCAAGCTAGTTGTCAGCACAGAGCCTGATGCGGGGCTTGAACACACAAACCATGAGATTATGACCTGAGTGGAAGTCGGTTGCTTAACTGACTGAACCACCCAGGAGTCCCTAGATTTTTTTAATTGCAAAGAACTGAGAGTCTTGGCAGTGCCTATGAGAAGTACATCACATAATAGTGTCCACTTAAGTACATATGGTAGTCCTTCTTATAGGTTTAGTAGCCACTTTTTAGAAAAAGAAAAAAAGATTGAGATTACCATAGAAAAAATTACCATTTTGGGTAACATGAGTATCACTTATTAATTAATCTGCAGCAATCGATTTTTATTATTGTGCTCATTTGAAATTCGATCAGCTAGGAAATCTGTTTTAGAGTTTGGGTCAACATGGTGACAAGCCTTGCTTTGAACAATATGTCTCTGAGTTAAATTGGGACACTGTTGTTCCATGGGACTCTTGCTTTCTGGAATCAGTAATAAACAGGAGTATAATTTTTACCATGGCAATGTCAGAGTATAAGCAACAAATAGTGGGGAGGAGGGAGATGTGCATGGAGGAGGGCACTTGTGGGGATGAGCACTGGGTGTAATATGGAAACCAACTTGACAATAAACTATTTGTAAAAAATAAATAAATAAATAAAGTTGGAAAAAAATAAATAAATTGCTATCAACTTAAACAAAAAAACCAACAAATAGAAATATATAATGTTCTTTAAAGGACTAGGATCAGAACTGATATTCTGTCACTTCACCCACAAACACTGTGACAAAATAAGGCAAACAGTCTCTTATCAGCGACATAGGGATATATATTCTGTATCTCCTATGAGGCACATTAATCACTTTAAAAATAGAATACGGTAACTGATTTGGAGCAAAAAGGCAATCACTACCTATAACTTCCCAAATATCAACAAACTTTAGTGAAATCAAGCCACTATGAATTGGAGACACAGAAAGCAGTTACAAGAAACTTAAACTTCAAAGACAGAAGATGGAATCTGTGTCACATTAAAAAAAATAGAACTATTTATAAAATGTTTTAAAAACAATGAATGAAATTACAAAGCTGAGAATACTAAGAAACTGCCTGCAATGATAAGTTATACTAGAAAAAACAAGTATAATTTCTAGAAATGTACTGTATAACTATTTAAAAAGCTGGGGAGAGAATTAGTGATCTAGAAAAAATATATGATTTTTTTCATAAAGTAGCATAATGATATGAAAATATCAAAAACAGAAATGAGAGATTAAAATAAAGAAGAAAGAATCAGAAGTGTCAATATATATATATATATTTGACACCCAGAGTGGGGAAATGGAGAAAATGAAGAGTAAAGAAATAAATATAATGGTAATAGATTTTTCAGAGTTGATGGAAAACATGACTCTACAGATCCAAGGAAAATATAATATTAAAGGCAGAATAAAATGAAAAATAATCAAACATTCCTGTTTTCTGTATCTTCTGAAACTGAAGACCTTTTGAGACAGGGAAGATTTTGAAATCAATCAGAGGGAAAGGCATAATTGGAAACGTCATTACAATGACAGAATGCGTGGTAACAATAAGAAAGTACAACCCAAAAATGTATAATGTTATATATTATATCTACACATATATACATATATGTATGTATATAACCCAAAAAGAAATAATATTGATATAAAGTGAGGACATTAAAACATTTAACTTATAATTGTATATCCAGCAAAATCATCTTTCAAAAATACATGCAATTCATTGTGGATAAAGCTTCAGTTATGCAAGATGAGTAAGATCTAGAAATCTACTGGACAACATGTGGTTATAGTTAACAATACTGTATTGTCCACTTAAAATTCATTAAGAGGATAAAGCTCATGTTAAGTTTCTTACCACCATATAAATAATAAAAGGAAAGCAATATAAAAACATTTATAATATATAAAAATTTAGCACTGAAAAATCTACTCTAAATGAACTAATAATAAACATCAAAAAAAGGAAATATTTCTAAAATGGTGTAAGATGATAAAAGATATTTTAAAAAGTTTTGTTTTATTTTGTTTTCAATTTTTGTTTTTAAACTCTAAGGAATGTTTAACTGTTGAGGATTTTAAAAAGGTCAGAATCAAAAGCTTCAACTAGTGTGCATGTAGGAAAGAGTGGAGCTGAGTCCCTTGTGTAAGTTAAAGCTCTGTAGTAGGATTATTATCACTTCCTCATCCAGTAATAGTTGAATAGTGTCCTATTAAATGGACTCCTCCTTACGTATTAATCTGTATCTTCTGGACATAATAGAAAAAAATAAGTATGTGAAGGTAATAAAGGAATTTCACTTACAGAGTAGGGAATATACGAAATGTAAGGGTCTCTTGTTACTGTTTTTAAGTTGTAGTCATTGTAGAGTGATAGAAGAGAAAAACTGCAAGCTTTCTGTCCATGTGGATGAGAACAGTGGTTTGGAGGAGCAATGACCCTTGGAGATCCGGGAGCATATGAAATAGAGAATCAAAAAGGGAACCTCAAGTTCTGTCTGACAATATTGGAGTGATCCCTGAAATGCAAACATGCAGAAAAGAATCAAAAAAAGTTCAGCTAAAGATAAAAAACTTGGTGCTGCTGGCAAGAATGAGAATTTTTTGTTCACGTCCAATAAAGTCAATTGCCTGCGAAAACAACAGCAACAAAAGCTCTAGCTGGAAGAAAATAAAGAATTTGAAGTCTCCACAACCTTAATGTTCAAGATACAACTCAAAATAATTTGACATCTGAAGAACAAGGTAAATGGAGCCCTTTGTAATGGGAAAAGACAGTTAATATGAACAATTGTATGATGATCCTAAAAGGTAGTATAATGTAAAATAAAAATACTTTAAAAATATGTTCTCAAGGAATGATAAGATAGGATATCTCAATAAAGAAGTAAAATTATAAAAATAACCAAAGGGAGATTTTTTTAAAATTTTAAAATATTTATTTCTGAGAGAGAGACAGCGTGAGCAGGGGAGGGTCAGAGAGAGAAGGAGACAGAATCTGAAACAGGCTCCAGGCTCTGAGCTGGCTGTCAGCACAGAGCCCAATGTGGGGCTCGAACCTATGAACCATGAGATCATAACCTGAGCCAAAGTCTGACGCTTAACCAACTGAGCCACCCAAGTGCCCTCCAAAGGGAAATTTTTGATTTAAAAAAATATGAAAAAAGTTATTTCGTATACTTCATAACAGAATTGTGATTGAAGGATAGCTAGTGAACTTAAAATAGCTCAATAGACACTACCCAGTCTGAGAAATAGAAAAAAAAAAAATATATGAACAGACTTACAGAAGTTTTAAATATTTTGGAAGAGTTTAAAAATGTTATTAAACATATAGAAGAGAATAGGGAAGCTAATTATTTATTAAATACAGAAAAATTAACAAATTTGATAAGGGTATAAATTTATATATTTATATATTTATTAAACACCAAGAAAGCTAAACTTTAAAAAAAATAGTGCCGGGGCGCTTGGGTGGCTTAGTCGGTTGATCGTCCGACTTTCGCTTGGGTCATGATCTAGCGGTTCGTGGGTTTGAGCCCCGCGTCGGGCTCTGTACTGACTGCCAGCTCAGAGCCTGGAGCCTGTTTCAGTCTGTGACTCCCTCTCTCTCTGACCCTCCCCTGCTCACGCTGTCTCTCTCTCTCTCCTAGAAATAAATAAAACATTAAAAAAAGTTAAAAAAAAATAGTGCCAACTCACAAGCCAAAGGTAAATCAGTAGTTTTAAAATCAGCAACAGAAAAACTGTTTTGACTATTCTAAGTACATATTTCCTATTATACACTGATTAACAAAGTTGTAGTACCAACACTATCTGATTTCAAGGCTTATTATGAAACTGAAATAATCAAAATAGTGCAGTATTAATGTTTAGTCAAATAATCCAATTCTATTAAGTGTAATGAAAACACATAAACGGAAAATTGATCTTAACAGGTAGAAATGCAATTCCACGGATACTGGATCATTTTTTTAAATAAATGGTGTGGGGACCATTGGATATCTATATGCAAAGTAAAAAGAACTTAATCCATATGTTATAATATATGTAGATTTTGACTCAAATTTGATCATAGATCTAAAAGCAAAACTTAAACCATAAAACATCTAGGACAAAAAAGGAAACTTTTTAAAAATTTGGCCAGGCTAAGCTTTCTTAGATATGACACTAAAAACAGTTTATGAGACATTTATAAACTATCAATGATTCCATAAGAAACTTGACTAGGGGTTAACTTTCTACAAACATCCTTGAATTAGGAAGGAAAATAAAAATAACATCAGAGTTGTCAACTATTTAAACAAGAACAACAGAAACAACCCAAAAAGAAACATAACTTTAGTAATCACAGAAATACAACACAGTTGGGGCGCCTAGGTGTCTCAGTCGGTTGAGCGTCCGGCTTTGGCTCACGTCATGATCTCACGGTTTGTGGGTTCAAGCCCTGCATCAGGCTCTGTGCTGACAGCTCAGAGCCTGGAGCCTGTCCTCAGATTCTGTGTCTCCCTCTCTCTCTCTCTGACCCTCCCCGGCTCATGCTGTCTCTCTCTCTCTCAAAAACAAATAAAACATGAAAAAAATTTTAAAAATACAACACAGCTAAACCAGGGTTGTGATAACCTTTGGATGGAAACAGCATAAGTTGTAGAGTAACAACATAGTAAGACTGAGCTGCAAGCTCCTGAGAATGTTCTAGTTCTCCTTGTGCAGGTGCTAGGCTCATGAGTGTCAGTTATACTATAGACATAAAAATTAAACAATGAAAACAAAATAAGTAAAAAAAATAGAAAATAAATGAGAGTCAGGCATAAATACTTAAAAATAATGGAATTTCATATCCCTAAAATTTTTAATAAATTTTAACACTTTCTTTTTTAATGAAATATTGCAGAAAAAGAATACACTGTCCTAGCTAAATATTGCTTTGCAGAAAATTTATTTTGTTTCATCAGTAATATCCTAGCTACCTAAAATTTTGTTTTCTTTATTTTTTTCCCTAGTTACCCATTTAGCCGGAATTCTGAGGAATTGGGAAGGCTAATTATAGCAAATATAAATAATTTTATATTTTGTTTGGTCTAAATTTTAAATAAGCTACAGCTACAAACTACTAACAGATTTTAGTGAGTAGTTATGCTAGGCACCAAACTTTGTATGGAGTATGTTATTTTCTCCTTATAAAATATGAGAAGGCAAATTTAAATATTCATTTTACACATGAAGAAATTAAGGTTACATTAGATAACATAGAAAACTGAGTTATTCACAGAGCTTGAAGTTACCAGAAATTTATCCCAATCAGTTTGACTGCAAAATTCATAATACCATGACAAATTGACCATTCTCAACTCTCTTTTTTATATATGTTTGAGAGAGACCAAGCACGTGACTGGGGGTAGGGACGGAGAGAACCAGGGACAGAGGATCCAAAGGAGGCTCTGTGCTTATAGCAGAGAACCTGATGTAAGGCTGGAACTCATGAATCATGAGATCATGACCTGAACTGAAGTTGGACACTCAACCAGCTGAGCCACCCACTGGCCCCAAACCTGTCTCAACTCAGTTCCGTAAACCATCAATGTCTTTCTTTGGTGGTAGGAAAAACATAACTATTTACAGATGTTCTCTTATTCTGTTTATACCTAAACCTGATGTAGAATGTCCATAGAGTAGATTGCTATTGAAAAAGCTCAATTTTTAAAAATAATATCGTTTAGCCTTTGAAATGCTTTTTGACCTATATTTTTTCATAAAAATTAATGTTGTTGCTGTATAAGTCATATATTTAATTTTTTGATTTCATTATATGAATATATTAATTTTTTAAAATTTTTAATGTTTTTATTTATTTCTGAGAGAGAGAGAGAGAGCATGAGCAGGGGAGGGCCAGAGAGAGAGGGAGACATAGAATCCGAAGCAGGCTCCAGGTTCTGAGTTATCTGTCAGCACAGAGCCCAATGCGGGGCTTGAACCCACGGACTGTGAGATCATGACTGGAGCTGAAGTCGGACGCTTAACCGACTGAGCCACCCAGGCGCCCCAAGAATATATTGATTTTTATTAATATGGTAATACCATAAATTTAATATAGATATTTATTACTCTTTTTCCTTCGTATATACAAATTTACTTTTGATGCTTAGGTTAATTTACCTCTTACTATTTTTATGTTTACATTATATTTTTAATAAATATATTTTTGGTATGCCTGGTAGCTTAGTTGGTTGAGTGCCAGACTCTTGATTTTGGCTCAGATCAATATCTCGTGATTCATGGGTTCAAGTCCCATGTTGGGCTCTGCATTGATGGAAGGAGCTTACTTGGGATTCTCTCTCTCCTTCTATCTTTCCCCTACTATCTCTCTCTCTCTCATTCCAAAAAAAATGAATAAACTTTTATAAAATATACATAGTTTTTGGGGTGCCTGGGTGGCTTAGTCGGTTAAGTGTCCGACTTTCGCTTAGGTCATGATCTCGCGGTTCATGGGTTCGAGCCCCGTGTCGGGCTCTGTGCTGACTGCCAGCTCAGAGCCTGGAGCCTGTTTCAGTCTGTGACTCCCTCTCTCTGACCTTCCCCTGCTCACGCTGTCTCTCTCTCTCTCTTTCCTAGAAATAAATAAACATTAAAAAATAATAATATATATAGTTTTTATATTTAATAAGTTTAGGAAGGGCACCTAGGTAGCTCAGTTGGTTAGGCATCTGACTTCAGCTCAGGTCATGATCTCGTGGTTCTGTGTTCAAGCCCGAAGTGCTGCGCTGTCAGCACAGAGCCTGGAGCCTTCATCAGATTCTGTGTCTCCCTCTCTTTCTGCCTCTTTCCTGCTCGCACACTGTCTCTCTCTTTCAAAAATAAACATTGAAAAAAATGTAAAAAAAATAAATATTAAGAAAGCTTTATATATGTGTGCAATCTGAATATACTCACTGGTAGATATCTTAGGTTGCTTGTCACAATCTTATAATCATGATGGCATGAAACATTCCTAACACTAAGACTACAGTGCTTTATTTTGTCAGACTTAGAACCAACTAATAAGCCGGGGAGGGCAAGATGGCGGAGAAGTAAGGAGCTCCGTACTTGCACTCGCACCCATACATCACACAGAAAAGATCTGAAGCCATTGGAAACCTTACAAAACCTGAGAGACTGGGAGAAAAAGGACGCAGAATCCACTGAGAAAGGCTTCTAACGTGAGTGCGAACCGGGGAAGGTAAAATCGGGTCGGGATCAGAGACTCCAGGGTAGGAGGCGATCCCCCTCCACCCTCTGCGGGGAGTGAGAGGGGAAAAGGAGAGAGTCCGAAACAGAAAAACCTCCTCTCGGTGCATAGAAAGACCTCACTTGCCACATACCTGCACACCAGGTCCCCTAGTGCCAACTGGTCCTGGGGGGAGCTGAGCACACAAACTGCTTCTTTGTGCCGCTCCTGGAGGTTGGATTTCAGAGCAGTGGCGCGTCTGCCGCCATTGTAGCTCCAGGGCGGCTGGGGCCCCTAAAAGAGCCGCGCTGACACCGGGCGTCCGTGTTCCTGGCTGGCTGGAACTCGAGAGGGAAGGCAAAGAGCTAAAGACTGGGAAACTTGCCTGTGAGTTCGTGTTTCAGATGACGAGCCATAGAGGGATCGAGTTTTCCTCACTCCAGCGGGCTAGGGGTACGCGCACCCGGCAGGCAAGCCCCCGCGCATGCGCGCCAGCCCGACCCAGAGAAGGAAGCAGCGATGCTGACTCCGCTCTCAGAGCTCGGCAGGGGGACTGAAATTGCCCGAGGGGTTTGCCTGGGAAGCTGTGTCCAAGGCAATTCCAGCTGGGCGCGCAGACTGGGATTTGGAGATTGGAACTGGCCTGGGTTGAAGAGTGCAACCAACTTCGGCTGCGTCCCCGGAACGGGGAGTTGACATGCCCAAAATAAGTGAATTGCAGTGCAGGGTTCAAGAAGGGACCGGAGCAACCTCAATCTCTTCCCCACAACAGCCAAGGCAGAACCCCTTCCTGAGGCATTGGATCACGCCACGCCCATCCCTGCCTAAGAGGGCTACCTCAAGAAACAAGCTAGAGTACAGAAGGTGAAGAGTCCCAAATATCACTACGAATAGGAAAATAAAATAACTACGGTCCCAACAAGAGAGACCAAGGGATACCATTCAAAAAACAATCTCTGAAAGGATAGGCCCTGGAAAGTCAGAGTCTTCTTGGATATAGCATCGCTCATAGAAACAGAGAGCATAACAGGTCTTTAAAACCAACAAGAGCCGGAAAGCTAACTAAAATGACAAAATGAAAGAGCTCTCCTCCAAAGAAACTCCAAGAAGAAATGACAGCTAATGAACTGCTCAAAACAGATATCAGCAGCATAAGTGAACAAGATTTTAGAATAATAATGGTAAAATTAATAGCAGGGCTTGAAAAAAACATAGGGGACATCAAAGAAACTATGGCTACAGACAGAATGGAAAATAAAAATAGGCATGAAGAATTAAAAAATGCGATAAATGAGATCCATAATAAATTAGAGGCCTCCAATGCACGGATTGAAGAGGCAGAAAGGAGAATAAGTGATTTAGAAGACACCATTCTAGAAAAACAAGAAGCTGACAAAAAAAGAGACAAAGTGATCCAGGAACAGGAAAGAAGAATTCGAGAGCTCAGCGACACAGTCAAACGCAACAATATCCGTATCATAGGAATCCCAGAAGAGGAAGAGAGAGGGAAAGGTGCTGAAGGAGTCCTGGAACAAATTATAGCAGAGAACTTCCCCGACCTGGGGAAGGAAGTCAATGTGGAAATACAAGAGGCTCAGAGGACTCCCCTCAGGTATAACTTGAATTGTTCTTCTGCACGACATATCATCGTAAAAATGGCAAAATACAAGGACAAAGAGAGAATTTTGAAAGCAGCTAGGGAGAAAAGGGCCCTCACATACAAAGGGAAACCTATCGGAGTGCTGACAGACCTATCTACTGAAACGTGGCAGGCCAGAAAGGAATGGCAGGAGATCTTCAATGTGATGAACAATAAAAATATGCAGCCAAGAATCCTCTATCCAGCAAGCCTGTCATTCAAAATAGAAAGAGAGATAAAAACCTTTCCAAACAAACAGAAATTGAAAGAATTTGTCACCACGAAGCCAGCCCTACAAGAAATCCTGAGGGGGATGCTCTGAAGGAAAGGTTGCAAGGAACAAAGATTCCAGAGACACCACCACAAACATGAACCCTACAAAAGATACAAAGACTCTAAACCCAGAGATTTCAACAATAACACTGAATGTAAATGGGCTGAATGCTCCAATCAAAAGACATAGGGTAGTAGAATGGATTAAAAAACAAAATCCATCTATAGGCTGTCTACAAGAAACTCACTTTAGATGGGAAGATACCTTCAGATTAAAAGTAAGGGAATGGAGAAATATATATCATGCTACAGGAAATCAAAAGAAAGCCGGAGTAGCGATACTTATATCAGACAAACTGGACTTTAAATTAAAGACAATCACAAGAGAAGAAGAAGGGCACTACATAATAATTACAGGGTCCATCCATCAGGAAGAACTAACAATCATAAATGTCTACGCACCGAATATGGGAGCACCTAAATATCTAAAACAATTAATCACAAACAGAAACAAGCTTCTAGATAAGAATGTGCTAATAGCAGGGGACTTGAATACTCCGCTTACAGCAATGGATAGGTCAACTAGACAGAAAATCACTAAAGAAATAGCAGACTTGAAAGACACATTGGACCAGATGGACCTGACGGATATATTTAGAACTTTACATCCTGACGCCAGGGAATTTACTTTCTTCTCAAGTGCGCATGGCACATTCTCCAAGATAGATCACATACTGGGACATAAAGCAGCCCTCAATAAATATAAAAGTATAGAGATCATACCATGCACACTGTCAGATCACAATGCTTTGAAACTTGAAATCAATTACAGGAAGAAGTCTGGAAAACCTCCAAAAACATGGAGGTTAAAGAACACCCTTCTGAAGAATGAATGGGCCAATCAGGCAATTAGAGATGAAATTAAAAAATATATGGAAACCAATGAAAATGAAAACACAACAATTCAAAATCTATGGGATGTGGCAAAGGCAGTGCTAAGAGGAAAGTACATTGCTCTCCAGGCCTATTTCAAGAGATTAGAAAAAGCGCAAGTCCAAAATCTAACAGCTCATCTAAAGGAACTAGAGGTAGAGCAACAAGAATGCCCTAAACCCAGTAGAAGAAGAGAAATAGTAAAAATTAGAGCAGAAATAAACAACATAGAGACCAAAGAAACTATTGAACAGATCAATGAAACCAAGAGTTGGTTTTCTGAAAAAGTAAACAAAATGGACAAACCTCTAGCCAGACTTATCCAAAAGAAAAGAGAGAGCACCCAAAGAGACAAAATTATGAATGAAAATGGACTTATTACAACCAACCCCTCAGAAATACAAGCAATTATCAGGGAATACTATGAAAAATTATATGCCAACAAATTGGACAACTTAGAAGAAATGGACAAATTCCTAAACACACACTCACTACCAAAATTCACATGGGAAGAAATAGAAAACGTGAACAGACCCATAACGAGTGAAGAGATGGAATCAGTGATCAAAAATCTCCCAACAAATAAGAGCCCTGGACCTGATGGCTTCCCTGGGGAATTCTACCAGACATTTAAAACAGAATTAATCCCAATTCTTCTCAAGCTATTCCAAAAAAAGAAATCGAAGGAAAACTCCCCGATTCATTTTATGAAGCCAGCATCACTCTGATTCCCAAGCCAGAGAGAGATCAAGCAAAAAAAGAGAACTACAGGCCAATATCCTTGATGAATACGGATGCAAAAATCCTCAACAAGATCCTTGCAAATCGAATCCAGCAGCATATAAAAAGAATCATCCACCAAGATCAAGTGGGATTCATTCCTGGGTTACAGGGCTGGTTCAACATTCGCAAATCAATGTGATACATCATATCGATAAAAGAAAAGATAAAAACCATATGATCCTGTCAATAGATGCAGAAAAAGCATTTGACAAAATACAGCATCCCTTCTTAATAAAGACTCTCGAGAAAGTTGGGATAGAAGGAACCTACTTAAACATCATCAAAGCCATCTATGAGAAGCCTTCAGCTAACATCATCCTCAATGGGGAAAAACTGAGAGCATTCCCCCTGAGATCAGGAACACGACAGGGATGCCCACTCTCACCACTGTTATTTAACATAGTGCTGGAAGTCCTAGCATCAGCCATCAGACACCAAAAGGAAATCAAAGTCGTCAGAATTGGCAAAGAGGAAGTCAAACTTTCCCTCTTTGCAGATGACATGATACTCTACATCGAAAACCCGACAGACTCCACCAGAAGCCTACTAGAACTGATCCAAGAATTCAGCCAAGTTACAGGGTATAAAATCAACGTACAGAAATCTGTTGCATTTTTATACACCAACAATGAAGCAACAGAAAGAGAAATCAAGAAACTGATCCCATTCACTAGCACAAAAAACCATAAAATACCTCGGAATAAACCTAACCAAGGATACAAGAGATCTGTATGATGAAATGTATAGAAAACTTATGAACAAAATTGAAGAAGACACAAAGAAATGGAAGAACATTCCACGCTCATTGATAGGAAGAATAAATATAGTTAAGATGTCATTACTACCTAAGGCACTCTACACATTCAAGGCAATTTCCATCAAAATTGCACCAGCATACTTCTCAAAACTAGAACTATCCAAAAATTTGTATGGAACCACAAAAGACCCCGAATAGCCAAAGTAATCCTGAAAAATAAAACCAAAACGGGAGGGATCACCATCCCAGACTTTAGCCTCTACTACAAAGCTGTCATCATCAAGACAGTATGGTATTGGCACAAAAACAGACACATAGAACAATGGAACAGAACTGAGAACTCAGAAGTGGACCCAAAAGTATACAGCCAACTAATCTTTGACAAAGCAGGAAAGAATATCCGATGGAAAAAAGACAGCCTTTTTAACAGATGGTGTTGGGAGAACTGGACAGCAACATGCAGAAGAATGAAACTAGATCATTTTCTCACACCATGCACAAAAATAAACTCAAAATGGATAAAGGACCTGAATGTGAGACAGGAAACTATCAACACCCTAGAGGAGAAAGCAGGAAACCACCTCCTTGACCTCCACCGCAGCAACTTCTTACTTGACACATCCCCAAAAGCAAGGGAATCAAGAGCAAACACAAACTGTTGGGACCTCATCAAGATTAAAAGCTTCTGCACAGCAAAGGAAACAACCCAGAAAACTAACAGGCAACCAACGGAATGGGAAAAGATAGTTGCAAATGACATATCAGATAAAGGGTTAATATCAAGAATCTATAAGGAACTCACCAAACTACACGCCTGAAAAACAACCCAGTGAAGAAATGGGCAGAAGATATGAACAGACACTTCTCCAAAGAGGACATTCAGATGGCCAACAGACACATGAAACGATGCTCAGCATCCCTCCTCATCAGGGAAATACAAATCAAAACCACACTGAGATACCACCTCACGCCAGTCAGAGTGGCTAAAATGAGCCAATCAGAGAACTCTAGATGCTGGCGAGGATGTGGAGAAACGGGCACCCTCCTACACTGTTGGTGGGAATGTAAACTGGTACAGCCCCTCTGGAAAACAGTGTGGAGGTTCCTAAGAAAACTAACAATAGAACTCCCCTAGGACCCAGCAATAGCACTGCTAGGAATTTACCCAAGGGATACAGAAATGCTGATGCATAGGAGCACATGTACCCCAATGTTCATAGCAGCACTCTCCACAATAGCTAAAACCTGGAAAGAGCCTAAGTGTCCATCAACAGATGAGTGGATCAAGAAGATGTGGTTTATCTATACCATGGAATACTACATGGCAATGAGAAACAATGAAATCTGGCCATGTGTAGCAACATGGATGGACCTTGAGGGTGTTATGCTGAGCGAAATAAGTCAGGCAGAGAAGGACAAATATCATATGTGTGCACGTAGAGGAGGATTAGGAGGAACTTGACGGAGGACCAAGGGGGAGAAGAAGGGCGGAAATGGTGGGGGAAAGTGAGAGAGGCAAACCATGAGAGACTCTTGAATGCTGACAAAAACTGAGGACTGATGGATGTGGGGGGGAGGGGGGTATGGGCATGGAGGAGGGCACTTATGGGGATGAGCACTGGGTGTTATGTGGAAACTAATTTGACAATAAACTATTTGTAAAAAAAAAAAAAAAGAGGCAATTTAAAGGTCAAAAAAAAAAAAAAAACCAACTAATAAGCAAGTATCTCTATAAAGAGGAACTCTGCCCTTTTACGATCCCTGCTCATTTTGCATTTATTTATGCATATCCTCTCACCATCGTGACACAATATATATGATACATCACTTTCTATGAAGGGTCTTTTAGGTCTTAAATATTCACTTTCAGCCTGATGATGACTACCATCCTCTTAAGGCGCCAAATTAGGATGTTCAACAAATATGTAAGTAGTGTGAAAGAACCACCATAAAAAAGCCCTGCATCTTGTACTAATTTTTTAAAAACCTATGTTTAAAAATATATCTGCAAGTCATGTTTACATATCAAGATCTCATCATTGTTTGTAAATTAGCAAGAAAACAATTCTGTTCCATGGTATTGACATCAAATCTCATAAAACAAGAAATATTTTAAGAACTCCTTAAATATATTTTTTCAAATGGTTTTATTAAGCCTAATAGTATCTCCACTTTCCACTGTAAACACCACACTTGGAGTCTTTTGTAGATGTCATTTACATTTATCTTTAAAGTCTCCTGACAAGCATTTTGAATTCCCAATTTCATGTATGCAAACAATTCTGATGTGTAGAGAGGCGCTCCCCGTAGAACCCGGATAGAAACACTGTCCTATACAATTTTTACTAATACAGTTACACAAATTATAACTGCTGCCTTTAAAATAGACTTTTTCTCTTTTAAAAAAAGTTTTATTTATTATTTATTTTGAGAGAGTACAAGGGAGCATGAGTGGGGGAGGGATGAAGGAAGGAAGAGAGAGAATCCTCTGCACCGTCAGCTCAGAACCCAATGCTGAGCTCAAACTCATGAAGCTGAGATAGTGATCTGAGCTGAAATAGAGTCAGATGCTTAAGCAACTGAGCTGTGCAAGCTCCCCTAAAATGTACTTTCACTTAAATGTTAGTATAGATTGATAACATGCTGTCTTCATTTAAATAACGAACAGGAATGATTTTGGTTCTAGACATTTTTCCTAATCCCTCTTTCAGCATTGCTCATGATCCTATTAAATTGTGGCTGTTAGATGGTACTGTGTTGCAGTATACAGCCAAAGCATATTGGCCACTGATTCATTACTCTTCTACTTCATAAACTTCCCTGTAAGTAAAGAAGACACATATATTCAATAGACCCAGTGGAAGAAATATTTCTCTTTCATTTTTAGGCTTTATGAAACACCTGATAAAGAGTTCTAATGTACTAAAAAAGCAGGAAGAATAACCTAATATTTAACTTTTCATCAGATTTTTCCTAGCTTACCATCATGTACACATATACATGTATGTTTCACTGTACTTCACTCACTGTACCTCACTATTACACACATCCTAACTGAAAATATTCTGAGTGATCAAAAAAAATTTTGCTTAAAAAAACCAATTGTATTTGCCAGGTATTCCTAAAACATTGGCCTCAAAAATGTTATCTAATTATCAAGTCTTGCTGAGAACTAAAACTTCTATCCAAAAGTGAAATATACAATGTGAGAATCTTAAAATATAACTATAGATCTTTGGAAGTGTGTGATATTATATTCTCTTAAACATGGATTAAAGATATACAAAAATATTAAAACCTACATGTATAGTGTAGTTACATAAACATAATTATATGAACATGTAGTTATATAACATTTTCAGAAGAACCTGAGAGGTAATCTTATCATATCTAATCTTATCTAATTTATTGTGAGTGCACTTGTATGAATTAATTTACTTTGAATACCTTAATTGGAAATTGAAATTGATGAAATATATAGGCCTCAAAAAAATAGTATTTCAAAAATATTCATTTAAACATTAATGCATTTTTTTATATTTGTTCCACCAAGAAAAACATATTTTATATTTTGTATATTGTATATATATTTTTTTATAAATTTCACACATAAAATTCTATTTGTAAAAAAATTATTCTGCTTTTATATGTTCTATTGGGTATAAGCTTCTAGGTTAAGGATTTTTTTCCTCTGATTCAACTGATGTTATTGCATTGCATTCTGGCCCCCAACCCCTTCTTATGATAATTTGGCTGTTACCTGATTATAATCCTTTTGTATAAGCTTATTTTTTATTAGTTTTATTGAGTTGTAAATTACCCTGAGTAAAATTCATCGTTTTCAGTTTACCATTTAAGTGAGTTTTGATAAACTGATACAGTTATGTAACCATCATTATACAGATATAGAAATTTTTCATTACTCAAAGGCCCATTTTTTCCCCACAGTAATTCAAATAAAAGGAAGAATACAAAATGTAATTGAGTTTGACTTCACTCACTATAATGCATGTAAGATTCATCGATGGTATTGTGTATGGTTGGTTTCTTTTTACTGACAAGTAGAGTTGCATGTATGTAAGGATTACTGTGTACTTATACATTCACCAGTTAAAAGATATTCTTACTGCTTTCATATTCTGTTAATTATGAAAAAGCCTCTCTCAATAATTGCATATAGGTTTTAGTGTAAACAATTATTTTCATTTCTGTTGGACTAGTCTATTTCCATTGTTCCTTAAGCATATTTTAAAAATAACCTTTGGTTTCTACAAAATATCTTGCTGGGGTTTTGATTGAGATTATATTGAATTTGTAAATCTATTTGGATATAATTAACATTTTAAAAATTCATTAATTTAGACCTTCTTTGACTACTTTCATCAGTCTTTCTAATTTTCAATATACAGATCTTGCATGTATTTGTTAGATTTATACATAGCTTTTAAATAATTTCATGAGCTTTAGTAAATGATGATTATTTCAATTTTAATTTTCAATTATTATCTGTATTGAGGAATATGGTTAACTTGTGTATATGGATTTTATCTATGCTCTGACCTTGTTGAATTCACTTAAAAAATTTTGCATATTTGTTGGAAAATTTAATGTAGATAGCTGTTTCTTCTGTTGCTGCTTGCTCTCTTTCAATCTTTGTCTTTTTTCTTTTTTACCTTATTGCATTCATGATGATCTAAAGCTATTAATTAAGAGAGCTGACAAAGAAACATTCTGGCTTTTTCCTAATTATAAGGGCAAAAAAATTAAGTGTTACATCATTAAATATGACATTATCTTCAGAGACTGTTTGTTTGTAAGTGTCTCTTAATTGTGTTAAAGAAGTTTCCTTTAATTCTGAATTTGCAGTTTTTTCATTAATGAATAGTCAATCTTGCAAGTGCTTATCTTTGTGCTCTATGTATTTCTCTCAAATTAGGATTCTTTTCATTTTCATACAATTAGAAATACTTTTCCATTTCACTTGTAATTTTGTATTTGACCCATTAGTTATTTAGAAGTGTGACTAATATCCAAATACTTAGGATTATCAAGGTTATCATTTTTATATTGTTTTCTGGCTTAATTCCATGTAGTTAAAGATCATTCTTTGGATGTTTTAAAGTGTTTTAATTTATTGAGATGAGTTTATCACATAGAATATGATCTACCCGAGTGAATCATGCATACTTAAAAAAATGGGCATTCTTCTGTTGCTGGATAGGGTTTTCTATAAATGTCAACTAAGTCTACTGCTGTGTATACTTTATTTTTATTCCCACATTATTTTCTAGCATTTCCATTTGAGTCTTTTAATTTTTATTTATTGGTTTAAACTCACCATCTGTTAATGCATGTTGTCTACCTTTTCACCTAAAGCACTTAATACATTAATCATAGTCGGGAAAAATTCCTTTATGGTAACGTCAATGTCAAAGACATCTGTGAGCCCTGGTTCAGAGTATGGAGTCTTTGGATTGTTTTGATTCTTAATATTAGGTTATTATGCTAAAGCCACAGAGGTGGTCAGTCTCCACATTCTTGTTTTCTCCCCAGTACTGGACAAGTTTTGCTGTTACTTGGCACTTTGTAGCCTGATGGCAAAGGTTGGGGGCGATGCTCTGTATTCTAGGTCAAAATTATGCTCATGTCTCAGAAAAGGGGAATTCTCAGCCCTGCCTATTTTTCTGCTGGGAGCCAACAACTTATTTGTATCTTGGTAATCATTGTAATTTCCACCTCCCCCAGTGGTAGGAGACTTCTAATGATATTAGCATTGAATTTCCCATATTCTTCCCTATCTCACTTTTATAATAAAGGCTTAATTTTCTCTAACATTATTCCTCCTACAATTGGTCTTCACTCTAGTTTTGGCAGCAATAGGATTTCTCCCTCTCCTCTAGCAGGAAGACTTTGATTCATCATAATAAATTAGGGTCTGTGTGGAGCTCTGTGTATTTCCTGTAGTAAAAGTTGACTTCCTCCTTTAACATTGCTTCCCCTAATGAATTCTCCCCAATCTATACCCTATTATCCAGTCCTTTTTGTCAGCAACACTTGGAAGTTCAGAGAAGATAGATGACTGTATCTCTTGTTCCAAGTGCTTTTATACTCTTATGCTAGCCTACACTTCCCCTTTAGCAATTTATAAAAATTTAACTGGATTCTTTTGACCCCCTCTTATGGCACCCAGCAACTCTTCCCCCGATGCTGTGCCAAAGATGAGTAATTGCTTGTGCCCTGTCTCTTCTACAGGGGCTTATCATTTCTTAGATTTCAGACTACGTTATTGACCCGCATCTCTGTTGGACTCAAGAAAATTTGATTAGTTTCTCCATGTTTTCTTATTATTATGCTGAGAACATCACCCTTTCAACCTTAAGCAGAAGTGAAATAAACTGTAAGGTTTCTCTTTGTTTTTAAATATCAATGTTACTGTGATGTGGCTATGATTAATTTTCTTTGTATTTATTATGTTTTGAGATGGTCAATATTTCTGTATTTGTAGCTCCATATCACTCATCATTTTTTGAAAATTTGTAGTCATTATATCTTCAAATTATTCTTCTGCCATTCTAACTTTTTGTCTTCTGAGTTCTAATTAAATTTAGGTTATATCACATCCATCCCTTCACTCTTTTATGTGTATCTTTTACTCATTCTTTTTCACTTCTGCTTGAATGTAATGGAAGCACCTGTCTTCTTTTGCTTTGTCCAATATGCCGTTAATATTATCTATTAGTTTTTTAATCAGTGCTAGAATTTCCATATGATATTTTTCATCTTTTTCTTTCTTATTTTCAAAATATATGATTTATATTTTGTCACTATCTGCTAATTCTGTTTTTCTTTTATCATTTACGTGTATTTTTTGAATCCCCATCTTTTGGTTTTCTAACATATGGTTCTGTTTTCCTGCATGCTTTAAAAGTATTAAATAAATGTGAACACTGGAAAATTGCATTACTTTTCAGCCTATGTAATTGGCTTTAGGAACTAAAAGCCCAGTAGACATAAAACATAGTTCTCGGATACTGAGATTGGAATTGATTGTGATGCTAATTTGGTCAATAAACATTATGGGATGTGGTATAAGTGCATGTTTTCAAAGTCATTTTGTGGAAATTTACTGTCTTTTGCTTCTGCCTTCATGAGTGTACTCTAAAAAGGCCACTAGCGAGAGAAGAATGTGGATAAGGCTTAAATCTGACCAATGGTCCGGAGTCAAGTCCAGCTGAACCAAGCCTAGATAAGACCAAACTATAGACATTAGAACCCATGAATATAAAAATAAATGATTGTTGTTCAAGTCATGGAGTCTCGGTGTGCTTTATTACACAAAGTTGTTGTAATAATAGTTGACTGTGACAGTAAACATATGTAAAGAAAAAATAGTTAATTTTGAACTCTTATCTTGCCATAGAGTATGCTTCTTGTGAAAGATTGATACAGAATATTACCTCAATCTAGCCTGATATGCCTGTAATTTTAAGGGATAGTTCAGAACCTTACCTGAAAGCTAGTCATTTTTCTTAGGGTATCCCTGGTCTTCCTGCCAAGAAAACTACTAGCATTTTATTATTTTTCTTAGATTTACAACAGCTTCTTTATGCTGGATTTCTTTTAGCACTACCCTCCCTTAAACACCCTCCCTCCACCCCGCCACACACACACACACACACACACACACACACACACACACACTCACTCACGCACACGCCTGGAGCTTTGAAGGTGATAGATGCCTCAGGAAAATTATGTTCTGAATGACAGAACTGAGGGTCTGCAACTATTTTCCCCTATAATTATTCTGATCCCTGACTAAGTGCTAATTTTCAATTTGTGTTCTAAATTTCATGTATGTCTCCCCAGGCCATTATAACTACCCTAAATTTTAGATTGTTGTATTCTGTATAGCTACTGTGCTTTATACCAATAATCAGCCAATATTCAAAAAAGAAAAAAAATCAGCAGAAAAATGTCAGTTTCATCTCAGTTTCACTCCTATTTTGGTCCCTCGAGTTCTCTCTCATTTGGTTGACTTCTAATACCTTCAAGAGGATTTGTTGTTGTTGTAAATCATTCTCATTCATCATCAATAACAACAATAACCTAGCATTTTAGCTGTTCTATGTAGAAGGATTAGTTTGATATCAGCTGAAAGTAGTAATCTGTCTTCCTTTTAGGTAAAGTTTATTTTCTTTCTTACAGTTAAAGGGCTTTTGTCCCTTTATCTAGAGTATTGTTATTTCACTACACTGTATCAAGTAGATAATTTAATTTTATTTATCTTGCTTGGAAAGCAGTACTTAAAAAAAAAAACACAGGTCTTTCTTTAATGTTAGAAACTTAATAATTATCATTTCTATACTTATCTTCCATGTTATGTATTTTACGTCATTGAAGCCATATCTGGACCAATTATGTAGTTTATCTCTTCTACATACTTCTTAATTTCTTTTATGATTCGTAAGACATATAAATCACTGTTACCCATGTTGGGGATAAGAATCTTTTAAGACAGTTTTGTGTTTCTATTTGGATAAGTTGACTAGGGTGATATTGTGCCTAATATAGTAAAGTTTATAATGTGTGTGTATATGTGTGTGAAAGTGCACTATAATATTTAGTTGGACAGCAAAACACTTTCAACAAAAGCAACAAAAGATAGAAGTACTTGCCATATTCAGATACCACAAAAACGACAATGGCAGCATCTATATAAAGACAACAGAAAAGTTTGGAAGGAACACAAAACCACAGATGGTTGTAGGTGGCAGTCTCTTAGCTTCAGAAACAGATTTTCCTGAGAAAACATTTCATCAAAACTTTGCTTTGAACCAGTCTGTTCTGCCATATTGAGGACAATATTCAGGGGAAAAAAAATATCTTTGCTAACATACAATCAGTAGAAGTTGGTAATTTTTTAATGTGGTGGTTATACTCTAAAAAGTGAGAAAAGATAAATGTAGAGTACTAATCCCATTTCTGTCATGAGATCTTGAACAAGCCTAGACCTAACTCAAATAGCATACTAGATAAAGTAATTTCAGAAATTAAGGCTTCTCTGCCAATGTCTTACCATTCTTTTAGTTGTCCTCATTTGTACTAAGCTCCCAGAAGAATTCAGTGACTCCAAATCTCCATGAAGAATCAGTTTTCAAACAAAGAAGTTCACTTTGACCAGATTTCATGCGTACTTTCTTCATGAGGTCTTGGAATTTGACATAAGATAAACTCTTACACTAATTGAATGAATCCTACTGATTTGCTTTGGAAAATCAGATATAAGCCAAAATAAATTATTTTTGTCTCTTAGAAATACTATATTGTTGACAGTATTTTATTCTGTGTACTAATGCTTGTTTTGAGTGTAGAAATGTTTATGATTTATTCTTTAGCCATTATAGAAAATTGTGCAAGCATTATCAATAGTTGGTAAATCAGAGTACAGTGACTATTAATTACGGACTTTGATTAACAGATATTATTCTTAGCCCTTTGTTTAGCTTTTAACTTTACCTGTTTTTGGTGTGTGTTATTTTCTAATTGATTGAAGCAAAGGGCCATTGTATTATAGTACTTAAGAGTACAGGTCCCTTCCTAGATGAACTCTGTAAATACCAATTTACTCATCTGTCAAATAAACATAATTTCTCTCCTATGAGTTTTTATAAGAAAAAAATAGAATATATAAAGCACTTAAAGTAACACAAAGCTCTAAATACTCAAAAATATAAGAATATTGGCTGTAATAGCTAAAAGTAATGGATAATAAATATTTAAGGGGCACCTGGGTGGCTCAGTCGGTAATGTCCGACTTCGGGTCAGGTCATGATCTCACAGTTTGTGAGTTCGACCCCCATGTCAGGCTCTGTGCTGACAGCAAGAGCCTGGAGCCTGCTTCTCATTCTGTGCTTCTGTGCCTCCTCTCTCCCTCTGCCCTTCCACTGCTCTCTCTCTGTTTTTCTCTCTCTCAACAATAAAATAAAAAATATATATATATATGTATACATATATATGTATATATATATATAAAAGATGTTACATGAAGAATGATAGTATCTTCAATATCAGTTTATGGATCTTGAATTTTTTTAAGTTTATTTATTTTGAAATAGCATGAGAGAGGGAGGGGCAGAGGAAGAGAGAGACAGGGAATTCCAAGCAGGCTCCACACTGTCAGCACAGAGCTTGATGTGGGGATCAAACCTACAAACTGTGAGATCATGACCTGAGTTGAAACCAAGAGTCAGACACTTAACGGACTGAGACACCCAGATGCCCCAATCTTGAATATTTTCAACTACAAATATGATCAACTCTTCTTTAGTGGCTTAAATATATACAAGATACATATAGTTCTTGCTTAATAAATTTTATAAGTACATTTCTCATACTGTATATTTATCTTGGAAGAAATTAATCTTTCTTATTCAGATATATTCCTAGTATTGGACCTAATTCCTAGTTTAGAAAACTATGCCATAAAAAATTGGTATTTTCCTTAATGTTCTCCCTCACAATCTTATGCAGAAGCATACACCATAAATACTTTCATTACCATTAAAAACTATTGAAATGCATGCATATTTACCAAATTGTTTATATATATTTGATAAAAGAAGGGAGTGACAAAGAAGTAAAAAGTGATATTTATAGTCACAGTCTATAGCAGGGTTAGAAACATTTGCTTTATATTTAAGAATGTAATACCTTTAAAATGTCATCTTCAATAACAACATAATTTAACAACAAACATGCAAAATAGAGAGATTTAGCCAAAGTTGTTTATAACTGACAAAAATGAGTTATGGAGAAAAGACTAGAAGAGCCAGCTTGGTGAATCATAAGTAGAGGAAAGGCCTTGCCAAGGGGAGAAATGAACAGAAGAATTGGAAAGAGGTTCTCCCTTAAAGATGAAACTATAAAAGGTAAGGCAAAGCCTGAACTAGTCAGTAGAAGACAGTTCACAAACCAAAAGACAGAGAGGACTTTTAAGTCAATGCCCTAAAGGAAGAAAAAAGAATTTTAAACATATTTTCAGTTCAAATAATAAGTAGATGTCATTTTTAAAGTACTAAGATGATAATTCAGATTAAAGTTTTAAGGGAACACTAAATCTGTATTTTCTTATCCCCTCTGAAAATCACTGAACATGATTATTTTCATTCAGCACATAATATCCTACAAAAAATTTTTAAGGAAAAATGATTGCTTGTTCATATTATATTCATTTCATTTAAACACTTTTCCCATTACAAAATTTTATAAACTTCAGCTATCTCAGTATACTATCAGTATATTCCTATAAGTTAACATTTAATTTTCTCTTTGTTGATTATCTTATAGAATGTTTCTTTTTTCTGATTGATCACAATAAGAAGTTAAAACTTTAAAAAACCCAAACTAATTCTCTGAACTAAATGATCTGAAAAAAAGAATAAGATTAAGATAAATAGGAAAACACGTACCAAACATAAACTTTCTCCATAATAGCAGTTCTGAGAAACAAAAGTGAGAAACAAAAGTGCAATCAATGAGAACATGTGACTTTATCATTTTCTGGTCAATAAGTATGTATATTATCTCTGAATTCTTATGGGAGTAAAACAGAACCTCTATGATATTATGGTTAAAACTTAAATATACAAAGTTTGGTTGTAGAAAACAATAATCATTTACCCAAAGGAGATTTTAAAAATTAAAGTTGCTCCTCAATTTTTTAATTCTGACATACTGTCTTGGCATATTGTTTATTGACAAAACAAAGAGAAACCTCTTTTTTTATTTTGCCCAAACAACTAGGAAATTAAAAAGCATGTTGTTAAAATAATGCTCATTTAAAAATGTTTGGCCCTTGTGCACAAAATCAAGAAAGGAAAAAGAAAGGAAGGAAGGATGGAAGGAAGGAGAAAAATCTATGCAGAATCCTGAGAAGAATTTGAACAAAAGAAAACTAAATATTACTAGTCTAATAAAAAATTTAAAAACAATGCAAATATGCCACTCTTACCAAATTATTGATTTCATCAAATATCTTCTACAACAATAGAATAAAAATTAACTATACTTGAAAGCAAAAAAAAAGAAAAAAGTTCAGGTCTTGCAATATCCATCAAGTATCACCTTGTCTAATTATTAATGGCAAAATGTTAGTAATGAAAGAGAAGTAAGCCAAGTGACAGCTTTCCTTATGTTCACTCAGCAAATACATGCTTAGCCATTTTATACCATCTGGTACACAAGTGTTAGAGCAGTGAATGACTGGTGGAAAAATCAGTGGTGGGACATCAGTGAGGAGAATCAACTAAAAAAGAGAAAGGTTTCCAACTGTGACAAGAAATATAAACAAAGGATCTGAGTGGTCATTCCCCATGAAGTACAGATAGCTAAGAGAGAAATTGGAGTCAATGGGAAGTTAGAGTGGATAATCTAGGTTGGAGGCCCCACTGCTACAACATTTAGTCTGCTGTACTTTAAGACATAAACAAACACTGTAAAAATAACACTTGGATAAAAACCAAGCTGCCTTCCAACACACAAATCAATACTGTTTGAAAAGAAGGAATTTTTGCTGAGAGCTGTGTCTCACGCATGCTGTTGGTACATGCATAACTATCTGGTTGGTTGGTTTGTTGGTTTTAATACTTCAGTGGCAGTTAATTATGGCAGGTATTAGTAAAGGTAGAATTCATGATCTTGCTTTATTTTGCCATAATTATTTCTGGGTAGTCGAAAAATACATCTCAAAAAAAAGGTGCTATAGCTATCCTTAGTAACATGACAAGGAAAGATGGAGGGAAAGGTGGTCAATCAAATGGTGGAAATTTAAAATAACAGAGGAAAACAATAAGCTGTATAAATTGATAAAATATTATTTCCAAATTCCAGTGACTTAGTGTAATTATTAGTCTTCTTCTAGTGATGGTGCTACATCACTGTGCAGAAATGGCACTTGAGAAATTTAAAGTAATACATTAAATCAAAGTTATACTTGAGCTTTGTATGATTTTTCAAAATCTGATACACCATTTTATGTGCCTGGTTATATCTACCACTAAACACCAAAGTGAAACTTCTATAACAACAAAGCTAGTTTTTATTTTTCATTGTTCACACGTAGAAGCCATTTCCACTCTGTACAGTCTCTTCTCTAACTTAGCCTAACTCAACATTTCTCTAAGTTTGCCTTCCTTAGGAATGTTTCCCTAATGATCCTGCCTATAAAAATCATTTCTATTAAACGACTTTCTGGATGCAACCTGTAACTTACTGTCATGTTCTCTAATTAGCATACTATCATCTCACCTTTCAATTTTATACTCTTTTTTAAAAATTTCTTTTAACACTTCTATTCATCATTAAAAGACAGAGCATGAGCATGGGAGGGATAGAGAGAGGGAGAGACACAGAATCTGAAAGAGGCTCCAGGCTCTGAGCTAGCTGTCAGCACAGACCCCGATGCAGGGCTCGAACCCACGAACTGTGAGATCATGACCTGAGCTGAAGTCGGATGCTTAACCGACTGAGCCACCCAGGCGCTCCTCAAGAGTTTTGGTTTTTATATCACTTCCTTTTTCAGCATTTTAACACCACCATGGGTGTAGTATGAAATGATAAGTGAGGTTCAAGTGAAGTTGAAGTGGCACCATTTGTGCTGGCCATCCAAAGTGAAACTTTAAATAAGCCACAGAATCCTGAAAAGTTATATTCTGCCACACTCAAGCATAAATTAATACTTTCCAGAGAAAGACACTGTATTTTTATTAGATTTTGAGGTTTTTTTTTTAACATTTATTTCACTTTTTGAGAGAGAGAGAAAGAGAGAGAGAGAGGGAGAGCATGAGCAGGGGAGCTGCAAAGAAAAGCAGATAGGAGACCCAAAGCAGGCTTCATGCAGACAGGAGTGTGACCAATGGGGGCTCGAACCCACAAATCATGAGATCACAGCCTGAGCTGAAGTCAGATGCTCAAATGACTGAGCCACCCAGGTGCCCCTGAATTGTCTGTGCATACAATGGGGTGCATTACAGAAGATAAACTCTAAGATTAAGGAATCCTCATTTGGGGATGCCTTGGTGGCTCAGTCAGTTGAGCAATCCATTCTTGATTTCAGCTCAGATCATGATCCTGGGGTACTGGGTTTGAGTGTCATGACAGTTCTGCACTGTGCATGGAGCATTCTTAAAATTCTCTCTCTCTCCTCCTCTCTCCTCCTCCCTCACTCTGTCTCTCTTCCTCACTCATACACTCTCCCTTTAAGGGGTGCCTGGGTGGCTTAGTCGGTTAAGCGTCCGACTTTCGCTTAGGTCATGATCTCACGGTTCGTGGGTTCAAGAGCCCGGAGCCTGTTTCAGCCTGTGACTCCCTCTCCCTCTGACCCTCCCCTGCTCATGCTGTCTCTCTCTCTCCTAGAAATAAATAAAAAAAAACATTAAAATAAAATAAAGAAATCCTGATTTTATTATAGAGACTGCTCATACCCTTGCCTATTTCTCCCACTCTAGAGAAAGACATTATCTTAATATTTTGGAATATAGGAAGACAGACAGAAGTCTCAATCTTTGCTGTCTAGAAATGTAAGTAAATCTGCTCCACTGAAGGCCACTCTATTTTTCCAAGGCTATGGATTTATACATGCAGAAACAGAAAAGTTGGCCTGATGGAATTTGCTGTTAATACTAGTCATGTAGAAGCATGAGATTTCTATGACCAATTATCCCCTAACAATGCATACACACACAAACCATAAGTCTATTACATTTATGTTTGACATGAATATTGAAAAAATATGAGTAAATATATAGAGATATATAAATTTAAATATAAATTTTCATTGTGCTAAAGGAGTTATATTAGGGATTCTTATCATACTCTTGGATAAAAAGTACCTATATGTAGCAGTTTCATTAGTTAACTAATTCAATTATAAAATGTATTTAACAAAATATCCAGAATAATTTATCTAATTCCTAGAAGTACACACTATTTAAATGACACATTTGTAGTGATAAAAGGCTAACAATCTAAGTAAAAATGTTGGGAAATCAGTGTTTATAATGATTGTGGGTTGAATGTCCAGATTATAAACTTCAATTTACATAAAAATAACTGCTTTGAATATGAGATTTGAAATTCTTTGTACTGAGAATTATTGTCCCATTGATTTTTTTTATGGAAAAGCAGATGCTTCATATTATATGTGATTTTAATTCACATTCAGTATATTTATTGTTGATTATTTCTAAGTAAATATGTTGTCCATATGAACAGCCCATTTTGGAGAATACAAAAATGCTGCCTTTTTTCTTAAAACACAAAATATTTATGTCTAGGATAGAAAGCAGTTCAATTTTAGTTATCCTCTCTGCTACCCCCTGAGAGTTTTCAGCCTACTAGCTTTAGGAATAAGAAAGAAATGATGTTAATTGTAGGTCCATAGTGGCATTTTTGGAAAGAAGACCAATTATTATACTTAGAGACAAAGTAAAAGGAATTTATTGTACTTGAGCATCTGACAACAGAGAATGTTCATAATGAATTTATTCACAGGAAGAAAGACAAAGGTTCAATTCCGTTCTATTAGTTGAGTTTGTGGTTGGCATGGATTCCATACTATGTAGGAAACTCCTTTACAATATTCCTGACAAACACATACCATTTTATTTACCTAACTGAATGATTCTTGTGGTAAAGAATTCATCACTTTTCATCTAGAGTTACAAATTTTTCAACTGCTATATGAGGGATATGCTTAGGAATTCCTTGAGCCTGCACCAATGAGTTCACAAGGCATAAAGGATTAGAAAGCCACAGGATGAACACACCCAAGATTGAGTAAACAAGATTAGATAAACAGGGCAAAGGCCCCTAGCATAGGACAGAGATATAAGAATAGAAAAGTCTTGGGATGAAAGCATCAAAAATGAGGTAAACAAGATTAGGTGTTCAGGGTGGAACCACCCCTCACTTTAGTACAATATCAGAAAGTGGCTTTCATGTTTTGGCTATTGTTGAGAGTGCTGCTATGAACATTAGGGTACATGTGCTCCTATGCACTCCTCCATGTGCCTCCTATCAGCACTCCTCTATCCCTTGGGTAAATTCCTAGCAGTCCTGTTGCTGGGTCATAGGGTTGTTCTGTTGTTAATTTTTTTGAGGAACCTCCACACCATTTTCCAGAGAAGCTGTACCAGTTTACATTCCCACCAACAGTGTAGGAGGGTGTCTGTTTCTCCACATCCTCGCCAGGATCTAGAGTCCTCTGATTTGCTCATTGTAGCCACTCTGACCAGCGTGAGGTGGTATCTCAGTGTGGTTTTGATTTGTATTTTCCTTATGACGAGGGATGCTGAGCATCATTTCATGTGTCTGTTGGCCATCTGGATATCCTCTATGGAAAAGTGTCTGTTCATATCGTCTGCCCATTTCTTCACTGGATTCTTTGTTTTTCAGGTGTGAGTTTGAGGAGTTCCTTATAGATTTTTGATACTAGCCCTTTATCTGATATGTCATTTACAACTCTTTTCCCATTCCGTCAGTTGCCTATTAGTTTTATGGATTGTTTCCTTTGCAGTGCAGAATCTTTTAATCTTGATGAGGTCCCAATAGTTCATTTTTGCTCTTGATTCCCTTGCCTTTGGGGATGTGTCGAGTAAAAAATTACTGCAGTTGAGGTCAAGGCAGCACTCTCAACAATAGCCAAAATATGGAAAGAGCCTAAGTGTCCATCAACTGATGAATGGATCAAAAAGATGTGGTTTATCTATACAATGGAATATTACATAGCAATGAGAAAGAATGAAATCTGGCCATGTGTAGCAACATGGATGGATCTTGAGGGTGTTATGCTGAGCGAAATAAGTCAGACAGAGGACAGCTACCATATGTTTGCATGTATAGGAGGAACTTAACAGAGGACCGTGGGGGAGAGGAAGGGAGGAAACGGGAGGGGGGGGAGAGGGATGGAGGCAAACCATGAGAGATTCTTGAATGTTGAGAACAAACTGAGGACTGATGGGTATGGAGGAGAGGGGAAGGGGGGTGATGGGCTTGGAGGAGGGCACTTGTGGGGATGAGCAGTGGGTATTGTATGGAAACCAATTGACAATAAACTATTAAAATAATAATAAGAAAGTGGCTTTCCCAGGAAGAAAGAACCAAAATAGGTAAATAGAGCTCTGGACCTCGTCAGGGCCAAGTTGCCCAGAGAGATCCTTATTAGCAAAAGAAAGGTGCCTTGTTGACCCTGAGATAGCATGCTCTGTCTTTCTTGTCCCCTAGGTAAATAGAGGCATCCCTCATGTCTGTTATAAACAACCTTCTTCCCAGCACCAGAATTTTGTTTTCTATTGACCCAAACCCCTAACACCTCATTTCAAAACCTCCTTTTCTCCACGCCCATGAGTTAATGTTCACGGTTTAATTGTCTCTTTGTGCATGTACATCATCCTTGTAAGCCTTCTGATTCTAACAAAAGCAGAGCAAGAACTCTTACTTGGGGCTTTTGTCTCCTCCAGGACATCAGACTCTTTTGCATTTTAATCCTGCATCTGGCTTTCTTGCTGGAAAAGAGAGAACTCCAGACCCAGAGTCTACAACATTGCTGTATAACTGTAACAAATATATTTTTCATGTCCTATATGGCCAGTATTTGATGGTATTGTCTAATTCCTAGAAACAAATTTAATATTCAGTCATACACTCCATCGTTTGCAAATAAAATTATTATCTATTTGGTGACAAACAAAGATCAAAATTTATTTTTATTTGTTTCTTTTCCAGTGTTCATTGCATTCATTGTGCCATCTGATAAGGAGAAGTTCTAGTCTTATTCCCATTCTTCCTTTTGCTATGGGCCTGGCTGCACTGAAAATCCTGAATAGATGTTGATTTAAAATATAAAGGGGGCACCTGGATGGCTTAGTCAGTTAAGCGTCCGACTTTCGCTTAGCTCATGATCTCGCGGTTCGTCGGTTCAAGCCCTGTGTCGGGCTCTATGCTGACTGCCAGCTCAGAGCCTGGAGCCTATTTCAGAGTCTGTATCTCCCTCTCTCTCTGACCCTCCCCTGCTCACGTGGTCTCTCTCTCTCTCTCTCCAAGAAATAAATAAAAAATATTAAAAATAAATAAATAAAATATAAAGAAAATATTTCTAAAGTCAACTGAGGAATAAATTGAGATTTATTTAACTTGACATTGATATATCACCTGAAATAGAAGGTAAAAAAGCATTTTTTGGTCATTATATAATTGAGAAATTTATAATGTATAAGACTTTACTATTTGAAAATAATTATTTAGCACAGTAGAGAGGTAGGTTTTTAAAAGTCTATAAATCCCTTCATTTCACTCAATAATTTTGAAAATATAGACTATTAATGTTAATTTGGTAATCTCGATTTCATTATTATGTACATTAAGTAAAATGTCTTCGAAGTAAGTTATCAAAAGCAGATAGAAGTAATTGTTTATATTCTTGATGCTCCTGAATTTCTTGCTCGAATCAGAATTACCAGTCTGGATCTTAACCTCAAGTGAGAATTCACATCTGAGAGCCTTTTATTGAGCCTGAACAGTGTGAATAGGCAGCCTAGATAGAGGTTTATTTTGGTCCTGCTGTTCTCCATATGTTTCTTTGCTAGGATCCAATTCCTGTTGCGAGGATTATCATCTGTTGCCAGGATATCATGAATGAGTAGAGGATTCTAATCAACCCCAAATATTTCATATTTATAACCCATTCTGCATCCATAAAACTGACCAAAAGAAATGATTTCGCCACAAAGTAGCATTAAAAAAGTAAAACGTGCAGATTTATTTTGTGAATTTGTATTCAAAGAAGTTCACAGAAACTGCTTAAAGCTTACATTCCCATAGTGTTTACCTACATCATAAGTATTCTCCATACTATTAGAATCGCTTAGTCTCTTTTTCCACTCAGAATTCTAAATCTAAATTATCAGTCGTACAGATTAAGGTAATTGTAAAAATTAATTTTGTACATTTGCTGCAAGTCATCGCTCTAATGAATACATTTGTCTTTTTAAAATCTGGTGGGCTAAACCATTTTCCAGGTCAACTTAAGTATCTTCAACAAAATATACCAAGGAAGCAACATCCAATCATGTCTTTAGTATAAATGCACAAATCTGGAAAGGTCAGGGAGCAAAATAAACTTGGAGAGCACTAAAGTAAACAAACTGAGCTGGGTAAGCATTGGAGCAGAACAGAATGATGCTGAAACAAGAGTGAACAAAGCTCAGCTAGGTTAGAAGCCAGCTAAGCAAACAGAGAAGAGTGCTGTGCTCAAAAGAAGAGTAGGAACTCTAGGGAAAGCTTAGAGGCAGTTAACAAAATTCATTATGAGTCCCTCTACCTATAAATGGACATTAGCTATTTCAATCCCATCTGTGAACTGTCTGGACATACAGAGAGGCGTTGCCAGAAACATAATACTGATGGGTTAATTAGGGGAAAAATCAGTAGGCTACTTTTATTACACTATTGTTCTCTCAATTTGTTTTTCAGAAATAACTTATGTAGAATTCTACTTCTATTTATAACAGATTAAGTGTTACATGATCAGCCCTAATGTAAACTGCTTTTAAAATAGACAAAATAAAAGAGGTAGTTCTTTTCAGGTATTGGATAACAAGAAGTTCATTACACATGATATAAGAAAAACTCATGTGGTGAACTACATGATTAGCCTTGCTCCAAGCTGCATTGAGCTAGAGTCCAAAAAATCATGGTGATTTCCTACAGAAAATGATCAGAAGAAACATCTAGAAACTTCAAGGTGGGTCCTTAGAACGTAGATGTGTAGGGAAAGAGAACATCAATTTGTTGTGAAAGTTCCCCCATGAATCCTTAGATGTGTATGCACTGGGCAAAACTCAAGGCTTATCAGGGAGGTTTTATTTACCAAACCTACTCCAAATTTGAGTAAGAGACAAGCAGAGACAGGAGAGGCCATTCAGTGCTCGGAAAGTATAGATATTGGCTGATCCAAAGTAGAACAATATGTTTATCACAAAAGGCATTTGGCAGAGATGCCAGGATTACATGTAAGAAACACAATTACCACACGTGAGAAGAATTCATCTTCTAGTTCTGCTCTAACAAAGTTGAAAACCAAGGCTTGACAACATTTTCATACAATGCAGAGATTGTCCTGTAAATTATGTCAGGTTAGGTGGGCTTTGAAAACTCCTTGGATCCTTAATTATATAGCTGCCCTAAAAATAATGTTAAATTTAGAGGACAAAAGATCAAAATGAATAGCCAGTAATTCAACTATCTACTGCAACAAAAATCAACACAGCACATGCACAGGATGATAGCTCAGCCCAAAGTCTACAATAGTTAGTCCATCATATAAAGCATATAATTAAAATGAATTGAACATGCAAAGAAACATGAAAATGTTACCCACCAAGAGTCAAAATGTCAACAAAAAGAATTAGACACAAGTATTGAAACTAGCAGACAATGATTTAAAAGCAACTATTTATAAATATGTTCATGAACTTTAAAAGATATAATCTTAGTGAATAAATAAACAAGTGATCTTGGTACCAGTGAGATAGTCTGCACTGTGTGAATGGAGGTCTCAGTTCTTGATTCTGAGAAGATTCAGGGTGGGGATCCACACTCAAACAAAGACAGCCAGAAGGAAAGTACTAAGCACAAAGCAATTTATTTAAAGTAAAAGTATACTCTCTCAAGGTGGGAGAGCAGGCAGGTTGTGTGAGGTGGAACTGGCCCTAGGTTGTTTTGGAATTGGATATTATTGGGTCTCTCTGGGCTGGGAGGAGGAGTGACATACAGCAGGGTGGTCTCTAACAGAGGCTGTTTCCAATCATTTGGGGAACTCCTTCTACAGATTGGGAGGGTGAGTTTTTCACACTACAATGTTTGTACGAGAACCCTTATTGCAGCCTTTCTCCCTGGGGGTGGGGGACTGTACCCACAATGCAAATGTATTGTAATAAGTCTAGGGATTGTCCCTGGGGAAGAGGTGGAAGAAGAGAGCAGGCTCCATACCAGTGACTCTTGATCTTTCAGCCCTAGGTCTTGAAAACCACAAGGTCAGGATGTTGTGTCCCCTCCCTGCCTCCAGCACTTTTAATGTGTAGCTTATTTATCATGCTCCTTGCCTCCAGCCCCCGTCTCTATCATTCCCCTTCAAGGACTTGGAAGGAAGGCCCAAGGCAGGGTCCACTGTCTAGCTTCTACCTAACAATTTCAAGATAGAAACAGATACTATAAAGGGCCAAATAGAAATTCTGTAATTGAAGGGTATAGTAACTAAAATGAGCATTTCACTGGATGAGTAATACAGACTTCATGAACTCGAGCAGTTACCAATTTCAAAGATCAAATCCAAGGAACAGAGGAAAAACTAAAGAAAATTAGAGACTCCAGGAACTTGGCATAAAATACCCAATGTCTAACATACTTGTACAGGAATTCTAGAAGGAGAAAAGAATGAGTAGGGCAGAAAAAAAGATTTAAAGATATGATAATTGAACTTTTTCTAAAATAGGGAGGTGATCAGTAATAAACAGATTTACTGTTTAGCTGTCCCTTAGCAAGATAAATACCAAGAAAACCATACCTAGTCAAGTCATAGGTGAACTCATAAAAACTAAAAACAGAAAATACTAAAGTCGTCACAGTGAGAAGATAAAGAAACCAAATACCTAAAGAGTAAATGATTATTCATTCATCAGAGACAATAAGGGTAGAAATAATGGTTCAATATGCTCAATATTTTAAAAATACTGAAAAAGGAAAACAAAACAAAACACTTCCATCCCTGGAACAAATTTCTTACTCATTCCCCATATACTTAATTGATTACTCCAATGCATTTTTCATACTACAGCCAAGATACTTTCTGATATGTAAATCTACTCATACCATATTCCTGTTTCTAATTTGTCACTAGCTGCCATTTGTCCTGATGATAAAATCTAAACATATCATTTCTAAATGTTGTATACAAGACACTTCAGCCTAATTTTTCAACTCCACCTTCATACTTTCTATAAAATCAAGCTGTATTGAACTTCTTTTTTCTAACAAAATGCCATGTTTCCTCTTTCATCCCTGACATTTGAACATGAAGTTTTCTCTTATCCTGATCTCTTCTGCATACAATCCCTCACATTATGTTTAGTTGGTATATTTCTTAGGGTATTCTAGGTTATAATGTAGAAACAGACAACTTTCAAATTAAAAGAACTTAAAACACCAAAAGTGTAAAATTTTTCTCATGCAAATTATGTTGCTGGTTGAGGAAACTTGTCTGAGAAACCAACCTCCAGTCTTTTTACCATGTGTTTCCATGATTGCTGGCGCAGAGAAAGAAAGGCATAGAGAGCAGAATTCTAGCATTGTTCTACCTGTATAGGAAGAACACATAATTCTTCTGCTCAAATTCATTAGCCAAATGGCAGGGAAGTATCGTCTCCCACTCTGCTAGAAGGAGAGGACAATCAAAGTGCCTATTGCACTGAATATAATTATCCATATCTTATAACTGCGCTGATCCTACCTCCTTTTAATGTAAAATGTTATTTTCTCTTTGAAGCATTTCTCCCTTGCAACTTACCACATTTCAGACCGGATACTCCACCCATATTTTTTTCTAGGAGATAACATAAATTTCTCACATCAGCAGTTATATGTTTTGCTAGTGTTTTTTAATTGTGTATTTGGCCCTCACTATAAAGAAAGCTACAGAAGGTCGTTTTGGAAAAGAATGGCTACTATGATGGCAAAAATTAGAATTTGTTGATATTTCTCAAATAAATGAATAGAAGGTTAATTATACTCTTCAGTTAAAAAGCAAAAATCAGTTTAGGAAAAAATTTAATCCTATACTTCATAGCATTTTACCTAAAATGAAAAGTTAAAAACACCCTATATTTCCCCAAATTATTATGCAACTTATCATTCTTAGACATACTGAACAAAGTATTATTCAATATAGTAAAGAAATAATAGTCTAAAATCTACTCATTAATGTGGAGAATTGAAAGGAAAATTAAGAAGTAAATTAACAATGCTGATAGTGGTGATCTGATGTCATTTGTGACTATTTTATATCTGAGATTCTTGAAGACCTTGCAAGTATCCAAAAACTTTTAGTTGGTAGTTTGAGTTTCTAAGATCCCTATCAAACAAATTGTAATCTAAAAGTATAGGATGAACTTTTTAAAATACATTACAACAAAACATGTCTCTCCATGAATACTATTGTGACTGCAGTGTACTGTTTAAATACCATACCCCAGAACATTATGTTTGACCAGCATCATTTAGATTTGTGCTACTTATACAAAAAGGAAAGCAAAAATGGAAACAACACTTGTTTGGAAACCTAATATATTCACACTCTATTCATCATACAGTTATTTTTTTTTTCAGGTTTAAACATCAAAAACTTATTCTTATAGTTGAAGGAAATAATGTAGTGCTAATACTTATATAACTTAAGCATAGAAAATTCACTCTAGTTTTACCAAAACAAGCATGGAGATTTATATCAATCAAGAATTGTCCAAATGTTTGGGAGCAAATAATAGCTTGTAGAAATATTTATGAAACAAATAAGATGGAATTCAAAAGGTAATGCCACCAATCTTTTACAAGTATGAATATGCATGCATATTGTTGTCTAAATATTGATTCCTTAATTTTAATAAAATAAAATATAGTGGAATGTTTTATATTCAGTAAAATTATATTGAATATAATTATGTAATATTATTCATATTACATAATAAAATGTTATGCAAAATTTAAATATAAAGATGTTTGAAATATGCTTCAAATATGAAAAATACATAATTATAGTTAATAATTTTTTAAATTTGAGACAGAGCATAACCAAGGGAGAAGGGCAGGGGTGGGGGGTGGAGAGAGCGCCAGAGGAGCGCCTGAGGAGTGTGCGAGGAGCGCGTGCCAGAGAGCAAGAGGAGAGAGAATTTCAAACAGGTCCTATGATCACCATGGAGCTCAAAACAGGGCTTGATCCCATGACCAGGAATCATGACTAAGCCAAAATAAAGAGTAAAGTGCTTAACCGACTGAACCACTTAGACTTTCCAATAATGATATTTAAATGTTTATTTATTAATTTTGAGAGAGAAAGAGCATGCACAAGCAGGGGAGAGGCAGAGAGAGATTGAGAGAGAGAGAAAACACCAAGCAGGTTCAGCACTGTCAGTGCAGAGCCTGATTCAGGGAAGGACCCCAAGAATAGCAAAATCATCACCTGTGCTGAAATCAAGAGTCATACACTTAACCAAATGAGCCACGTAGGCACTCTCAATAATGATATTTAAATAATAGTATATATTCATAAAAAGAATATATCATTTGGATAAATATAATCTTTTATTTAAAAATAACATAAAACAAAATTAAACAATTGGAAAAGAGATAGTCCATATTTAGTGTTTTATGAAGACACAAAAATTTGTTTTGGTCATAGAATTTGAATATTTTTTTTCTTTATATAGTTTTTTAAATTTAGAGCCAAGAACTGTTATTAATTCTACAACAACAAAAAATAAGTGCCATAAATACTTCTTCCATGTAAGCTTTTTAAAATTATCAAAAATTTAACATTAAAGACTATGTCAAAAATGAAAAGTTAACAAAATCCTTAATTTGGAGAGTAAAACTAAAATAATAGTCACATTAACAAAAAGGGAAACATAAAATATTCATAATCAATGTAAATTTTACCTCCTAAGTAATATATTTCTTACTTCAGAATAAAAGCACTTAATATATAGAACTATAAAGTGCATGTTTTTCTCTTTGCTGTCTTCCACTTCTGTAAACATGGAGCCATCTGAGGTATGTACAATGTATGGTACATTTCATCAGCCAATAGAAGACAGTTCAGTTCTGTAGTACTGTAAACAAATATGCATTAGAAATCATTTTAGGGGCACCTGGATGGCTCAGTCAGTTAAACATCTGATGCCCAGGGAATAGAAATAGTAACAAATATCACAAGTGATAAGAATATAATTATCTAAGATATCTCTTTTCTAGACTAATTTTTCCAAAATACACTTAATAGGTACATTAACTAAATTTAATTAACTAAATTAAATGTTTTCATATAACTTTTACGTATTCATGTCTCTTCTGAAATTTGGATATTCTAAACTGTTTTGCAAAAAGTAAATAAGAAAAACTGGAAATCTTTTTAAAAAATAGGCAACTGCAAAAATGCAGGTTAAAATGATTTTAGTTCTCCACTTATATATTCATGTTTTTGTTTTCATAAAGTTGAATAAAACAATTCTCTGACTTTGAAAACTTTAAATCTCTAAAGGAAGAAGTATAAATAAATGTTTTAGTTCTTTGATAGTCTTTGATCCTAACAAAAGCACATAACTTGCCTATAGAAAACTAATGACATTTCCTTCAAAAAAAGAGAAGAAATATTCTGATTAGCTAGTAAAAGATGTCTTTAATTTCACAGTTGCTTTGAAGTCATTGATAAGGCATTGCCAAATGCAAAAATTGAACAGAGACAATGAAAGTTGCTGGGAACCACACTGGGCTCGCTGGATACCAGTCACAGTGGGGAAATGGTTGCGTTTGTACAGCTCCTGCCATGAGAAACGAAAACTGGTATCTCCTTCTGCTACTACTGGCTCATGTCGGAAATGAGTCTGCTGGTATTGACCAGGCCTCACAATATTCCAGATCAGACTGATATTCCCCACACAGATTGCTCGTAAGGAAAGGCATGTCCCTGCCTTTTCCAAGTAGATTTCAGATGAAAACATTGTAGACGTTTGTTAAAAGGCTCTTCCTAAGGACCTTGCAGATCCAAGACTTACATAATCAAGGGGGCTTGAGTCTAGCCCTAAGACAAAAAGCCTAATTTAGAGTTAAGGGCAAATATCCACCCCCACCCAATTGTTTTTGCCTGGAGCACCGGCCATCCCCCACCTCAAGGCATTTGTTATCAAGTATTTGGAGTGACTTAGTCTAGCCTTGAATATGTTGATTGCTCCCTGTGGAGGAACCTATTGAGGAACTTCTTCTTTTGTGATTATGAGAGAAAAGGTGTTCCCTGAAAGACCTGCTTGACCCCTGCTCACAGAGAAGTAACTTCACCCTTTTATGCTAAAAACATTGTCTGGTATGCTAAAGATGACTTTCTTCCCCATGTGAGAAGCATCTAAATCCCCTACCTCAATCACTATTGATAAAGGTTATGCAGAAGTTTTCTACAAATCTATGTTCTGGGAAATTCTTACATATCAAAGAAGATTGTTATCAGAAATCATTGTCTAAGGCAAACGCCACTTCTGTGCCACCCCCAAACACTTAAATATAAAACAAAGTTGAGCCCCAGTCAGAGCAGAGATGCCTGTCTAGTGGCCAGAAAGACTCTTGGGCCTCTCTTACCCCTCCCTCGGTGACACCGTTCATCCTTCAGGGACCCCTGGACCCTGGCCACAGCCAGTCTCCAAAAGAAAGTCACTTTCCATTAAGATTTCATAGGTATTCATACATCTATTCATACATTCGCACATGTGTAAGTATGAATATACATATACATTGATTGCATATGTATTTATGTTTGTATATACACATGTGTGTATATATACATAAAAATGTGAGAAGTGACTGTCATTTTTAAATTCGGAAGAAAGTTGATACAGAGGGGTTTTAAAGTTATGTAATAGAAATGTGAAGTGACAATGATTCTTTCATGTCTCTGTTAAATAAGGCAAAAGCAGCAAATTCAGCCAATTCAGTGAATATAAAAAATAACTGAAAGTTGAATACATGTAGGTTTCACAAGGATGATGACTTTGACAAAGTTTCAGCATGAAATGAAAATGACATAAAAGAGTAAAAGATATTAAAATAAGAACAGGTCTTTTTATATTTTATACATTAAAAATACACCTTAACTTCTCACATCAACACAGATAAGTGCTATAGTTTATTGCAGCTATTTGGATGTCTGTAAAAATTTTAAAAAGTAAATTACAGATATTTTTAATGAAATAAGCTGCCAGACGGTCATGATCTCAATAATGCTTATCAAGGAAGATATTTTCTTTGCACTTTAAGCATGAAAAAAGGAGGCATGTTTAATAGCTCCATAGGGATGATAGTTTGTTTTCAAATCTGTTTCACAAAATGTTGGCTTTGAAGACGACTTTTTTTTATGATCTGAGATTGAAGTTTTGGAGTTCTTGTTTTTCATACTGTTTTTCTAAAATCAAAAGATAAACATAATGAAGTGTTTAAAGGAATGAAGAATAAGTCTGTTTGAGACCATTAAAAAAGCTCTAATGAAATATACAAAACCAAACAAGATGTCTTTGTTTAAAACATCATCTAGTATTAACAACAGCAAGAATAAATTAAGTCAAATATTTAACATTTTCTCTTGATCTTTCAGTGTTTTTTTTTTTTTAATAGATCCTTGCAATGTGTTTTGCATTATAATCAATCTGGAGAGAAAAGATTTTGATGAATGTCAGAACCTGCTGATAGTTACTGGTTGCCACCTTAACAAATGGATACACAAACACAAATACATATAGGAGAGAGTCCCTGATTGTGTTTTAATAAAGGACCAATATGAAAAATTTTTCATGACTTAATAGGTACATCAATTTGTCTTAAGTGTTCTTGTTCCAATGCTCTTTTTTAATGTTTATATATGAGAGAGAGAGACAGAGACAGAGAGACAGAGAGACAGAGAGACAGAGAGACAGAGAGACAGAGAGACAGAGAGACAGAGAGACAGAGAGAGAGAAGAATAGGGTCAGAAAAAGAGAGACACAGAATCCAAAGCAGGCTCCAGGCTGTGAACTGTCAGCAAAAAGCCTGACACAGGGATCAAACTCAAACCGTGAGATCATGACCTGAGCTGAGGTAGGTCGTTTAACTGGCTGAGCCACCCCAGCACCCCTCCAACTCCTTTTGAGCTCAAAAGATTGTTACAATTGTGGATCATGTGAGAAAAAAATTGGCAGACATTTATATAAACTAGAACATTCAAGACATAATTTATCGATCATCCTAAAAGTGACAAATTTATTGATTACTCTTTTCAAAACTAACTGTTCTAAGATGGTAGAAAATGGCTGCTTAATATAATGATTTAAGTGTTTTATTAGTTAAAAATTAATCAAACCATTAGTACTTTTACTTCTATTAAAATGTCCAACCTTGGAAAAAATAAAATGCACGACCTTCAAATACATTGAAAATTCGTAGGGAAAAAGATAAAAAGGATTTTCAAGTCATTATACTTTAATCCAAATTCTGCCAATGATTTTACTACTTCTTCATCCTGGTGTCTAAAATCTATTCACAACTTCCAAGAAGTAGATCTCAGGGATTAGGATCTAAAATCCCAGAACTACTTCCACCATCTCTTGCTATTTATAATGCACAGATTCTCAGGAAAACATGAAGACCTTTAGAATGGTAGCAATTTCTGTAAGTTTGTATAAAAATAACTTGTAAATGTTGATTTTATAGCTCTTGCCTTGCATCACCCTGCATAGTACACACCTGCTCTAAAAAATTAAGTATTTCAGCATTGGACTGTAGCAGCAAATTTATTTATTTTAACATATATGCTTTCTTATCTCCCTAATAATGATCCATCCACCTTGTGCCTTTCTACACACCAAAACACAAAATCAATAAATTCCTTAGGGTCAGGAAATATTTTTATTCTGCCCAAATATATAATATTCATCACCAGTTTTGGAGCATATCCAATTTTGTGAACCTTTTGACTAGGTTCTAGAAGTTGGTGAAAATGCAAAATAATGACTCTGCATTATAAAAGTGAAAATGTGCATGCACGCACGCACGCACACACACACAGAACACCTCAAAGATGAAGAGAGCTGGAAGAAGTAGTCTTCTCAACTCTACAGGAAAAAAAAAAAGTAGGAAAGTACGAATTAAGGACTATTAATGAACTTGTCAGAAAACTCAGGTCATAGGACAAAGTTATAGGAAATCTAGAGACAGAGAACTTGAGTATTTACTTAAATGAAGCAAATGTCAGTGGGCATTAAATAATCTGATAGACTGTGAGACCAGGGACACTGACGACCTGTTGGGCTAGCATGAAAGTATGAAACTCCTGAGGTCAGTTATAGGAGAGTTCTCACCTGTTTATACCCTTTCCCTCCAGGAATCTCACTAGACTCTTGCAAGAAGGATTAGGGAGAATATGAAAAAGTATCCTACTTAATTTAGGCTAATGGTGGAGAATAGTAGCCATTGTGGACTCTAGCCAGATTCCTTTCCAGTACCTCCCTCACAGAACAAGAGTCATTTGTAGGAAAAAGGATACCAAGGCCTGTGGCTCAGCACAGTGCTGGATCATCATCACAGTTGGGACAGAGGAAGGAAGGCGACTACTGATTAATCTAACTTATCTCACCTAAGTAACAAAATAACTAAACCTCAGAAGAAAGGACTTCAACTCCATAACATAAGGATCTTAAGGTTCACATGGAGAAAAGGATTTGGGTGGAGAAGGGGTCCACACTTGGAGAAGAGGCAGTACTACTTGCAAGGGCCAAAACGGATATGCAAATCAATTGTGTGTTTTTTTTTTTAATGTTTTATTTATTCTAGGAGAGAGAGAGAGACAGCGTGAGCAGGGGAGGGTCAGAGAGAGAGGGAGTCACAGACTGAAACAGGCTCCAGGCTCTGAGCTGGCAGTCAGCACAGAGCCCGACGCGGGGCTCGAACCCACGAACCGCGAGATCATGACCTAAGCGAAAGTCGGACGCTTAACCGACTAAGCCACCCAGGCGCCCCAATTGTGTTTTCCAAATATAAGCTACATCATTTTATCAGGAAAGCTTTTATCCCGGTCACTTTGTAAACAAAGCCTTGAGTAAAATAGGACATTGCAAGAACTGGAAGGCTCTCAGAAAAAGGCAGACTCTGAGGAACAGCTCAAGGAGGAGAAGCAAGGGAAAAAAATGATATATTCTTAGAGGAATTTGAAGTCACTTGTGCCTAGAGAAATAGTAAACTCTAATTCTGATAACAATAGAAACAAAGAATTTCAAATTGAAACCAATTGTTGCTTAGAATAACAAAATCCCTATATTATAGGTCCTATATTATAGGTCCACCAGGAACAAAAACAAGTATTCTTCCCCGTGCATAATAAATATTTATCTCAGAATCTGCTATCCAATAAAATATGTCTGGCTTTCAACAAGAATATACGAGGCATGCCAATAATGCAAGCATAGGCATTGTCTGAAGAGAAACATCAATCATTAAGACCAGATTCAGATGTTACAATTATTAGAAAAGGAATTTATAATACCTCGAATTAGTGTTAAAAGCTACAGTGAAAGACAGGCAAGGTACAAGATGCAAGACCCAGGTAGGTGATTTCCTCAGAGAAAAAAACTCTAAGAAAGATAAAAAAGGAAATATTAAAAATCAAGAGCACAGCCATAGAAATGAAGGATGATTTTGATAGGCTCATAAGTAGATTTGTCATAACCAAGGAAATAGTCTGTGAACTTGAATGTAGAGTAATTGAAACTAAACAAATACAAAAGGTTAATGAAATAACAAGACCAATACATGTAGAACAATTCATCCAAGAGCTAAGGGCCAAAAGCAAATGTAAAAACATTAAAAATTAAAATTAAAAAAATGAAGGACAGAAAGTAAAAAGAAAAGCAAAAACAAAAATATTTGAAAAAATGGTGTTTAGGATTTTCGAAAATAGTGACAAATATGAAAGCACAGATCAAGAAGTTCAAGAACAGCAAGCAAGTTAAATACCAAAACAAGACATATACTCACACACACCTAAGTGTAACATTTAGCATTCAAGCTTCTCAAACCCAGAGACAGAGAAAATTCTAAGACTAATCAGATGGTTTAAAAAAAAATTTACTAGGGGCGCCTGAGTGGCTCAGACAGTTAACCGTCTGACTTGAGCTCAGGTCATGATCTCACGGTTCATGGGTTCAAGCCCCACGTCAGGATCTGTGCTGACAGCTAGCTCAGAGCCTAGAGCCTGCTTCAGATTCTTTATCTCCCTCTCTTTCTCTCTGCTCATGCTGTCTCTCTCTCTCAGAAATAAATAAAAAGCATTTAAAAAGTTAAAAAACATTCTTAGAGAAATGGGAATAACAAATATAGCATACTTATCAGAAATCATAGAAACAAAAGACTGACATATTTGAATTCTGGAAAGAAAAAAGAAATACTGTCAACTTGCAATTCTTTATATGTACATATGTACAGATTCCGTAACACATTCAGCAAAATAAAAGAGAAATAAGGTCTTTCTTAGGAAAATGAGAGCTGATGGAATTTATTGTTAGACCTACACTACATGAGTTGGTAAAGGAAGTTCTACAGACAGAAGGATATGCTATAGAACAAAATAATAGATCTACACAAAGAAATAAAGAACAAAAGGGAAATCAATGTAAAGATACACTTATTTTTCTTACTTCAATAGTTATAAAGTACCTGATTCTTTAAAGCAGTAATAGTAACAATGTATTGGGTGATTATAGCATATGTAAATGTAACATATATGACAAAATATGGGAAGATGAATTGGAATATAGGTTTCACTACATGTAAAGCATTAAAATATCATTCGAAGGTGGAAACAGCATATTTAAAATTTAAGCCCTAATGAAGCCACTTAAAGTAGATAAAAATGTGTGTACAAAAGTCAGTAGAGAAAATAAAATAGAACCATTAAAGATGCTCGAACAAAACCATAGAAGACAAAGTAGAAGTCAAAGAAACAACAAATTCAACAACTAAACAGCTAGCCAGATGGTTGATTTTAATACTGTATATCAATAATTATTATAGATGTAAATTGTCTAAATATATGAGCTAAATGTCATATTTTCAGATTATATACAAATGAAAAAACTATATGCTTTCTATAATAAATTCACAGAACTATAAAGAGAGGTTAAAATTGTGATGAAATACAGTACATCATGAAAAAAATTCAAGGTTGAAACAGCAATATTAATTTCAGAATGTGTTAACCTCATTACAGAGAAGATTATCAAGGGTAAAAAGAAACTATGTATAATTGATAAAGGGGTGAATTCCTCAAAAGACATAATAACCCTAAACAATATGCATATAACAAGAGAGCTTCAAAAATATATAAGGTAAAAAATTAATTGATCTAGGAAGGTAAACAAATTCTAAATTAGAGAGACTTAGATACTACTTCTTCAGTAATTGATTAAAAAAAAATGATAGAAACTCAGTATGAAAATACGTGACCTAAAGGGTACTACTAAATTTGACCTAAATGACATTTATATAACACTTCATCAAACATCAGCAGAATATATATGTTTAAGTGCACATGAAGCATGCACTGGTAGGTAGTTTTTTAAACTAAAAAGGACTAAGAAAATGTAAAACACAGAAAGTGCCTTCTTGGACACAGTGTAATATAGTGTAAAATGAAACAAAATTAAAACCTATCATAATATGCTAAGGAATTGGAGATACACAGACACACAGACACATAGACACACACACACACACAGTTGACCCTTGAATAACATGGATTTGAATTGTGTGGGACTACTTATATGTGATTGTTTTCAATAATTATAGTATAGTACAGTATTGTAAATGCATTTTCTCTTGAAGTTTCTTTGTTCTTTGTTCTTTTTCTTTCTTTCTTTCTTTTTTTTCGGAAAGAAAGAGAGAGAGAGAGCTCACCTGATCACAGGTGAGGGGTAGAGGCAAAAGGAGGGAGAGAAAGAATCGTAAGCAGACTCCACATTCAGCCTGAAGTTTGACATTGGGACCAATCCCACAACCCTGGGATCATGACCTAAGCTAAAAATCAAGAGTTGGTTGCTCAACAGACTGTGCCACCCAAGCATCCCATCTCCTGAAAATCTTAGTAACATTTTCTTTTCTCTGGCTTACTTTATGGTAACAATATAGTTTGTGATACGTATAACAAAGTATGTGTCAACTGACTGCTATCAATAAGGCTTCTCTGATCAACAATAGATTATTAGAAGTTTTGGGGGAGTCAGAAGTTAACATGCAGATTTTCAACTGCAAGAGCTGGTTGGTACCCTTTAACCTCCACATTATTCAATGATAAAACTCTGTGTGTGTTTGTGTGTGTGTGTGTGTGTGTGTGTATGTATTTTAAAAGAGTAAATCAGCCATGCTATTGGTTTATGCAACACCATGGATGAAAGTTAAATGCATTTCGCTAAATGAAAGAAGCTAGACCCAAAGACTGAACACTGTAGGATGTAGGATTCCATATATTTTATGTTCTAGAAAAAACAAAAACAGAGACAAAAAAAGACCTCTGTGGTTGCTAAAGGTTGGAGGATAGATAGTAGATACTATAAAGGTCATACACAAGGGAAATGTTAGGGTGAGTGAACTCTTCTGGATAGTATTGTGCTGGTGGAATCATGGTTTTATGTATTTTTTTAAACCCTGGGTAAATGAACATCACATGTGAACTTTAACCTTTGCAATGTCCCCCTCCCCCCCATCATGATATTGATATCTAAGGAATGCAGACTATGTCATAACTTTAGTTATCAGTTTCATTCTTTCAGTTTTTTCTACATCTCAAGTTCTTAGAAAAGAATGTGATTTGATTATAAAGCTCCCAACCAACACTTTAAGGCAAACAGGAAGATTATACTCTCCTACACGCAAAAGTAGACATGAACAGAAGACTAGATTAGGCCAGTAAAATGTGAGATGAAGAGAAATGTGTCAATTCTGGGTAGAAGCATTAAAGAGTTATTTTAGGATTTTCCATGGTCTCTCTTCCTGCTATTATAATATTGGAACTGAAGGCTAATAGGGAATGTCATAAAATCAAACTAGCCTCAAATGTGTCAATGTATTGTTCACTGATGCCCTGGAGAAACATTTGGAAATAGAGTAGACCAGACATTATATAAAATAAATTTATGCTTTGTGAAGCCAGTCATAATTTGAGGTTGTTTATTATAGCAGCATATTCCAACAAATCTTTACTTGAATAGAAATTTTCATTCAATTATTTAAATTTCCAAGATTCACATTCTTATTAATAATTTGGTTCTACTCACAGCTCTTTACTGAAAATGTTTTCTTGCATATTGTTATTGTGATTAATACATCCCTGTCTTTCATGTGATTAATACATGCCCTGTCTGAGCACTTGGGTGGCTCAGTCAGTTAAGCATCTAACTTTGGCTCAGGTCATGATCTTGAGGTTCATGAGTTCGAGCCCAGCATTAGGCTCTGTGCTGACAGCTCAGAGCCTGAAGCTTGTTTCAGATTCTGTCTCTGTCTCTGTCTCTCTCTCTCCACCCCTCCACTGCTTGTGCTCTGTCTCTCTCTCTAAGATAAATAAATATTGAAAAATAAAATAAATGCTTTGCTGGATTTTCTAGAAAATGGAGGATATCTACTAATGCAAACATAATCTTATTTTCCACTAACATTGTATTTGTGTCCATTTGCTATATTATGACTACAAACTTAGTGTTTTTGCTAAAAGACCCAGAAATTATTTTTTTAAAGTTTGTTTTTTTTTTTTGAGAAGGAGAGGGGGAGAGAGGGAGAGAGGGCTGGAGGGGGGAAGAGGAAAAGGGAGGGAGAAGCAGAGAGGGAGGGAGGGGAGAGGGGGAAAGGAAGGGAGAGGGGGAGAGGGTGCAAGCAGGGGAGGAGCACAGAGAGGGTGACACAGAATTTGAAGCAGACTCTAGGCTCTGAGCTGTCAGCAGAGAGCCCAGTGTGGGGTTTGAACTCACAAACTGCAAGATCATGACCTGAGCTGAAGTCAGATGCTTAACCAACAGAGCTACTCAGGCGCCCCCCAGAAAGCAAATTGTTGATAAACCAGGTCAGATAATAACTTTCTTTTGAAAACTCCTGTAATATTAGTTTCAGAAATAATTTTTACTTCTATGTTAAAAACATATATCCCACCCCCTTTAAACTGCTTTATGGGCTTTTCTGTATTATTTTATATATAGAATGTAATCGAAGAAAGAGCAGGCCCTCTATCTCTTCCAATTTTGCAATCCATGTCTTTTATTTTAGAGATCTTCAATAAACATTTGGTTAAATTGACAAGCATTTTTAAAACTCTTAACCAGGATCAAATGATAAGAAAAATAACTTTTAGGACATAAGAAAATGTTTTGGGAGTAATATATTACTGGAATTATATTAATGTCTTAATTAACTTCTATTAAAAATTAGCTTTTCGTTTTAAGTGAAAGCAGGTAAAATATCATGCAGTAAGATTTTTAGCTATAATCATTACATTTAGCTGCAATCATCACAAATATTTCATTGTAACTCTTTGCCTTTCCATAGTTGTACTTCAAATAGTGATAGTGACATGAGATATAAAAAGAGATTTTTATCCATTTTTATCCACAATATGACTCCACTGTGTCTTAACTTGTGCCCCAAGTATACTGGCTTTCAGAGTTGTGGGTTTTTTTTCCTCAAATAGTCTCTCAACTTTGTATGTTTGAAATGTCAGTAAATGTAAAATAAATTATGACAAATATTTTCAATCTAAATATTTATATATTATAAATATGTTGCAATTGCCTCCCATTATTTACTAATAATTGCTAACTAAATAGGGTTTCAGATATTCCTTTAGGCAATCAGTTTTTTCAGAGAAATACTGGAGGTAAGAGGCATTTAGAGCAGCTAAACTAATTTATTTAGTTTATTTAAAATGTACACATTGCCCAAAGCCAGTACCACAATGTACAGAACATAAATACAATACTTAAACTGAATGTAGCACCTGAATGGAAGGTATAAATACTAATGGGAATGCCATGTGTCATGTATGGAAACAGAATGCAGAAAAATGGTAAAAGGCCATTCTGATATAATGCTCACTTTGGGAAATTGGTTAATTCCAGAGATAGTCTTTATCTGGAAGTTTAACATTGGGATGTAGACATGGATTTTCTGAAAAAGAAATACAGTTGATCTTAATGTTTAGGTTAAGGAATATGGTGAAATATGAAATGCCCAAGTATCAAATTAGATATGAGCTAAAAGTAATAATTCTCTTAAGTATGTTAACAAATTACCTAAATAACTCCAATAAAAATTACTTTTAGAAAGGGAATGCCACAGAGAAATTGCTAGCTAATTTTTCCCATGAAATCTTTCATATTTTTCAGTAGCATTTATTCTATTTTAAATTTCTGTGTAAGTCTGACTAAAACAGTGCTTTCAAATTTCCTATAAAAAAATAACAAAATAAACTTCCTTAATAAAAATCAAGCCAGCAGTGGTTTTCTCATTGTGGGGTTTTGTTTGTTTGTTTTTTTGTGGGTTCACAAACTTTGTAGTAAGTTGAATGGTTGGCTACCCCAAAATATGTCTAAGTCCTGTGGCCTGTGAATATTAAATGGAAAAAGAGAGTTGTATGTGTAATTAAGAATTTTGAGATGGTGAGATAATCAATTTATCTGAGTGTGTTATGTGTTATGTATCTTCACAAGAGAAAAGGGGAGGAAAGCAGAGGGAAATTAGACAAATGGAAAAGATTCATACACACAGAAGGTGATCTGAAGCAAGTGGCCTTGACTAGAGCCATGCAACCACCAGCTAAGAAACACCAAGAATTGCCAGCAACCACCAGAAGCCAAGAAAACATGAAATAGACTCTCCTCCAAAGCCTCTGGTTAGAGTGTGGTCCCATTAACATGTTAATTTTGGACTTAACTCCAGAATTGTGAAAGAGTACATCTACTGTTTTCAACATGGAATATGTGTCTTTTGTTTGTTTCACAGCAGCCACTAATTCTTGTCACTTAAGTTCTCCAGGACAATGGAATATTGGAAAAGTTCCAATTTATTCTTGATTGCATTTCCAAATCAGTGAAATATAAAAATATTTTAATAGATCTAATTCATTCCTTCTGTAATCCCATGATCCATTCTTATTCCCAGTGCTTATTAGAACATTGTAATGAAATTAAGTACTACTTAATAGTTACTGGAAAACACCTTCTCATAGTAAAATATGAAAGAGAGGACTTGAATGTAAAGTGATGAAAATAAATTTCAAGAAATTAATGAAGATAAAATTATATGACTATGTAAACATAAAAATAAATTTTAAGGTCCAAAGGCATTAGTCAGGATAAAGACAACATTATAATGACAACAAGGAAATTGAATGTGATTGCATTTAGTACAATAGACAAAAGTATGTGGAATAATAGTTGTCTGAATTACAAGAATAATTGACAATCATACTAAAAGATTTTTGGGACTTTTCACTTAAAAAAAGTTATGTGTAAAGTCACTCTCAAGCAGAAAAAATAATATGGATATGGAAAACTTAATATAAATATAAAAGCATCATTAAAAAGCTGGACATAATGGATGTTTGTACATTAGCATTCTAAAAGAGGATTTAAGTTCTCTGCAATGCAATTATACTGAAATCAAGGCAAGAATACAGTTTTGAAAAATTTTCAATGCCAAAAAATATTTTTAACATAAATCATGATATGATATACATGAGAAACTAGAACTAATTTGCAATGACAAATAAGTCATATTGTGTGGCAAATGCTCATACCATATCACTCCAAAAATCTCATTTCTAGTCTATGTCACTTTTTTTTATCTTTTTGCATATGTCCACTGGGAGATTTATGTAAAAGTTTATTGTAGCAACTATTCTCATATTGAAAAAAAAAATAATGTGAAAAACCAATGCTTCATCCACAGGAAAGCTAATAAACTTTATACAATACCAAACTAAAATTAATGAGATAACTCCACATAAGTCATCTTTCATAAAATTGAAAAAAAAAAAAACAAAGTGCAAAATGATATATAAATTGATAATGGTTATGTATTATTTATTACAATTAAGTACATAGGACTAACACAAATCAAAATAGGAATGGCACCTATTTCTGGGCCATGAGCTTAGGTGGAAAAGGTAGCGTTGGTAATAGAACTTTGATTTTATAGTTTTTGCTCACATATATGACAAGCACATAATATTTTAAGTAAACAGTGATTATGTGGATGCCTTTTTAAAAAAATTTGTATGTTAAATATGAATTCATTTAAAAGGAAAAAAAGAATAGGCTTTTTTTGATATATTATGTCCTGAGTCTTTGAATTTTTGAAAATGTTTCTTTCTTTTATGATAAACATTGACAACTTGGCTTAATATAGAATAAATGTCACAATATCATTTCTCCTCAAAACTATATGTGGCTCTATTATATTAGTAGCCATTAAAGAGAAGTATGAGCTATATGTTCTTTTTTTGTTTTATTTTGAATTCCAGTATAGTTAACATACAGGATTATATTAGTTTCAAGTGTACAATATAGTCTTTAACAATTCTGTATCACCCAGAGCTCATCCCAGCAAGTGCACTCCTTAATTCCCATCATCTATTTCACCCATCTCTCCATCTCCCCTCTGATTAATCTGTTTGCCCTCTATTATAACTAAGAGTCTGTTTCTTTATTTCTTTTTCCTTTGATTTTGTTATTGTTCCTTAAATTCAAATGAGTGAAATCACAGACTATTGGTCTTTGACTTATTTCACTTAGCACTATACTCTCTAGCTCCATCTATGTCATTGCAGATGGCAAGATTTCATTCTTTTTATGGCTGAATAATATTCCTGTGTGTGTGTGTGTGTGTGTGTGTGTGTAGTATCACATCTTTTATCCATTCATCTCTTGGTGGACACTTAGGTTGCATCCATAATTCAGCTACTGTAAACAATGATGTAATACACATAGGGGTATATATATCCTTTTGAATTAGTGTTTTTGTATTTTGGGGATAAATGTCCAGTAGTGTGATTGCTGAATCATAGGATAGTTGTAATTTTAACTTTTTGAGGAACCTCCATAATCTTTTCCACCATGGCTATCCTAATGCACATTCCCATCAATAGTGCAAGAGGGTTTCTTTCCCTCCACATCCTGTCAACACTTGTTGATTTTAACCATCTGACAGGTGTGAGATGGACTCTCCTTCTGGTTTTGATTTGCATTTCCTGGTGACCAGTGATGTTGGGCATTTTTTCATGCTTCTGTTAGCTATCTGGAGGTCTTTTTTGGAGAAATGTCTGTTCATATTTCATGTAACCAAGTAAGTTGATTATTTTGGGGGTGGGTGTTGGGTTTAAGAATTTCTTTATATGTTTTGAATACTAACCCTTTATCAGATATGTCATTTGCAAATAACCTCTCATGAATAAATGGAAAGACATTCCATGCTCATAGATTAGAAAAACAAATATTGTTAAAATGTCTATACTACCCAAAGCAATCTACACATTTAATGCAATCCCAATAAAAATACCAACAGAATTTGTCACAGAACTGGAACAAACAAACCTAAAATTGTAAGGAACCACAGAAGACCCAGAATAGCCAAAGCAATTTGGAAAATGGAAAGCAAAGCTGGAACTATCACAATTCCAGACTTCAAGTTATATTACCAATCTGTAGTAATCAAAACTATCTCTGTTTTGTGCATAGATTACCACCATTTGCATTGGTCTAAAGGATACAAAATTTATGCTTTAAAATTAAAATTTAAAAATTTCACCTTGATATATATGGAGGGGAATATTTCTATAGATTTTACCTGAAACTAGTTGGGTCTTTTTAGAAGTTGACTTTTTTCTTTAGGCCTCTTTTGTCTCAAAAAAATTGTTATTCTGAATATTACGGATCATGAAGTAGTTGATTCTAGAATTTTCTGTGCCTTGTAGATTTTCTGTTTAAAGTACAAAGATTTTCTTTTCATCCTTATTATTAAGTTCTTTTTTTGTGTTGTGAAATGCTTTTATAGTGGTTTCATGACAATTTTTTTCCTATTTATTCAGCTTTGAGAAGATGACTAAATTATCCATATTCTTTTTAAGTGGGAAGCACATGATATTTAGATTGTCTTTTTTTTTTTTTAAACAAAACCCTTTGTTATTGGGGTTTTCACTAAAGTCAGAAGTTTTATTGCTATTTATAACTTCTATCTATACATGTGATATCATATAGTCCTAAGTTTTAAAAGTTCAATTGACTTAAGAAGAAATATCCTGGTCCCTCCCTCTAATATATTAACATTATCTGTTAGAATACTTATGAGGGTAGGAGTTTATAAGGATCTTATGAGAACATGTGAAGCAATATTTTATAAAGAACTCTGAATAAAAATACTTAGCCACCAAATCCTAACCTTGATTCTTTTAGGCCAGCATTTTCTTCCCAGGACGTAATTTCTCCAGAAACAAAACATTTTCCTTAATTCATTTTTGTTATAATATTGAGTCAACTGAAATATAGATTTAAGAATTAGTTTAAGTAAAAATATATTAATGGGCCAGATTTGAGAGTGTAACAGTTTTGATGAAGTTGGAAAGCAGAAGTGTGTTTTCTTTCTTGAGCTTTATCCTTTCTGTAAAGTAGACTTCACAAGAGGTACAGGAGTTGACAGATATTAGATATGGATTATTCCCCAAAGACCCCACAAATATTTCTGTGGTTATTTCTGAAAACTCCTCATTAAACTGACAAGCAAATAGATAAAATTAATTATTTTTAGAGCTATTGGAATTTTGCATCTCTAATATGGTTTTCATGAATCATTCAGAGGGAATTATACTACATATCACTAGCCTTTAATCAATTTAAATTAAAATTGTTATAAAGGACATTAAACTTTACTTTCACATATCAACTTTCTCATTTTATTTTTTTTATAGATTTTTTAACATTTATTTATTTTCGAGAGAGACCAGGGATGGGGGGCCAGAGAGGGAGGGAGACACAGAATCTGAAGCAGGCATAGAGCCTGACATGGGGCTCAAATTCCCAAACCATGAAATCATGACCTGAGTCGAAGTACCCACTGAACCACCCAGATGCCCCTAACTTTCTCATTTTAAATGGCTTAACAGCAGTTTCTTCTCTAATTTCTTGCTTTCATTTTAGTGTTTTGTACAGTACTTGCACCTGGGGAACCCTCAATCATTTCTGTTCACCAAAATAAATATTCATTGTATTTTATCATAGTCAAAGTTAAACTTATAGGTAATAAAATATAAAAACCCAGTAAGAAATTTTTATCTCTGAAGAGTTCTTAGCTAGTATAATTGATCTCTGATAGATAATTATTATAATCTACTGTAAAACTGTAGAATCCAAAAGTCGTGTTGATTGACTCCAAAAATATGAGAAATATTAAAATTGGATATAAAATAAATTGTATCATTAAAAATGGCAAGAGGATATATCTTCTTTTCAATTAGCCAGGAAGATATTGATGCTTTTAGAAGAATCCAACTCAAAGCCCTCTGAGAGCTGCTTCCCCCAAGTGTACAATGATGTTCTGGAAACAACTGCTTAAATGTTCCTGGGAGAAGTCTCCATAGTGTTCTTAGAGAGAATACAGATTCTGGCTCAAAGGAGACCTGGTAAGTTCTGAGCAGCAGTTATAGGAACTCATACGGTTTTCTCCTCCAATTTTATGCATGGTCTCATGATGGTAATTTCTACAGTGACCCAAGAATATTGGTATTTCAAATAGCAATAATTATTGGTATTTTAATAGCAATTAATTATTGCTATTTCAAAACATACCCAGTCACAGTATCATGCTATCTCTTTTAAATACCAGTTTATTATTTTATTTCTGCAATATTGCAACCCACTTCATGAAGCTGCAAAGATTAGTGAAGTAACTGATTTCCCCTTAAGGGGAGGAATACCATTATTGTGGTGGCCTAGAAAAATGTATCCAAAAAATGGCTAAAATTATTAGATCACTGTAATAACAGACCAAGTCCATTTACATACATACATATATATATATATACACACAAACCTGTAATGCGTGTACTGAAAAATTAAATGAAAGTAACGGTGGTGAACTCTCAGAAGTGCAGCAATAAACCAAGCAATTCTACTGTGCAATGCTTAAAGAAACTGTTAATAGAAGATTGATAGAATTACTAAGAGAAAACACGGAAAAGCAGAAGGTATCAGTGTTTCACCAGCCAATGACCGGGAAGATAATTCTATAAGGAATAAATTTAATACCTTTACCATCTCTCTGTAAATTGGAGATGGTTACATGAACCCATCATAATCATATAGTACTAGACTTAATATCATACAACTAAAATGATGTGATTCAATATTCAGCAACAAACCTCCTAATTTCATCACTTTCAGTTATTTTATAGGGGGAAATTTGCAGAAGAGTAAAAATTGCTTTTTGCTCTAAAGAGGTTTCTCTATGGGGGCACCTTGGTGGCTCAGTTGGCTGAGCGTCCTACTTTGACTCAGGTCATGATCTCATGTTTCGGGAGTTTGAGCCCCGTGTTGGGGTCTGTGCTGACAGCTCAGAACCTGGAGCTTACTTCAGATTCTGTGTCTTCCTCTCCCTTTCTCTCTCTCTCTCGCTCTCTCTCTCTCTCTCAAAAATAAACATTAAAAAATATATCTCTCTATGGACATTAAAAGATACCCATTCAGCATATATATAACTTTAGAAGGCATGGATAAAGATATAACGGATTGATTATGTCAAATTTTACTCAGAATGACTGATTTGTTTAGACTTGAAAAGCTAGAGACTGACAACTGAATACGTATCCACACAAGGAAAATACTTTACAATGAAATGCTGTTTCCATGTATAAATGGTGCCTATAGGTAATGTTGATAATTCATATTATCGCTTAATGTAACAATGGAAGACTTAGCATTTTATTACAGCTTTAGGGAGAACTTTCTTATGTGCACAGCTCAGAAAACATGGGATTTTTTGGTCTGGAAATTTAAAATGCTTTTCTCTGTTAGATATTATTTCATTACCTTAAGCATATCTTTCTGGTATTCTAATCTCCATGCCAATAATATCTGTTTTTAGTTACATCAAGATAGTGTCAAGATTTACCAATTAAGAATATAAATGTGAAAAATTTTGGAAAGTGCTATGTAAAGAAAACCAATGCTTGAGGTGCTAATTAATGGATTTCCTCAATCTGGATAAAACTTTATCTTACAAAAAGGATCTTTAATAATCTATTCAACTGCTTTATTGAAAACTTTTAAATTAACAGAACACACAAATTTATTCAGGTCATTTTTCTTTTTCAGTAGAAAGTGAAAATCAGTTGTCAAATTACTATTAAGGACTGAATGCCTTTCACTGATGACAGGACTAAAAGAAAGATATGATAGTTGACTATCCAATAATACCGTCCCAATGACTAAGAAGAACTTGAAAGCCCTTAGATGAATGATTGTTTATGATTACAAAGCAATTCTGGTATGCATGGAGAAATAAATAAGTACTGAAAAAAAAATCAATACTCAGGAACATCTGGCTTGCATTTATAATTAGCTCTGAGCAATCATCAAAATGTAAAAGTGGTAAACAATCGAGCTTTATTAGATCTAAAGTAGTTCTACAGACAGACATAGTACATTGTTGTATCTCTCTCTGCTGTGATTTCTAGCATGAAAAAAATTGCAAACGTAATAGAACAAAGAGGAATTTGAAACTTCTTAGCTAGGTTTTAAATGTACTTGGTCATTTACAAGTGAGTTTCTATTAAAAGGAATCATTTTACCCTAACAAAGGAACAAGAAGAAAGAACTAGCTAAAGAGATAAGTTTTCAGTTAAAGGGAAGTAAAAAAATTTGTTGTAAAGGTTCTACTTTCATGGGAGAACAAGATTCATAGGCCATATACCAAATTAAAAGGAAGGATCCAATGATTTTTAGCTTTTATTTGACCATGAAAATCAGAACTTAAATTTTATTGTTACTGACGTATTCAAAATGTAAGTAATTAGCATGCTTTGCTTATTAAAAAGGTTAAAAGGCAAACCCTTGTATATCATCTAACATTTTTATATTACTGAACTAAAATAGCTACTTGTGTAGGTCTCTGTATGCCTCTTCTAGAAAACATTTTCTCAATAGACACATTCATATTTAGGCAAAGTATTCTAATGCCACTGAAAGTACAAAGAAAGCCAATAGGGATGCTTTCCTCACATTTTCCTCCTCCGTATATATTTATTAATTCAGTTAAGATTTTTCAAATGCAGAAGTCCTAACTTAATCAAATTTGACTTTACTGTTAAAATGCTACTTTAATCAATGAGTTTATCAAGACTGAACTTACACATTTTGATCAAGGATGGTAGAATATATCTGAGGAACATTTTTACTGGATATTCGTGAAAGTAATGCATATCAAGCAGAAAACCTAATGGAATGCTCTAATTTTGCTTAACACACATACACACCCATACCCCAGAAGTGAGAATTGCCCTTTTAGTTTAGATTCATAAACATATAATCTTTAAGAATATTTAAGAATAAATGTGAATTTAATACAGAACTCTTCATTTTCAAGTCTGTCTTCATATTCAGTAATCAGCCCACTCGTTTTTCAATTAGTTGAGGTTACACAGTTTCATTTAATATTTGAATTATTCAGTTTAATTAAAGTAGCAAATTCAGACTTAAATGTGCTCAAAGGGGTTGAAAAATTAATTGCAATTTAGAATATAGCATTTAAAAAAATATGTCCTCTAGCACCCTGGAACTTAAAAATATTTCAGTTAAAATTTGTAAAGTTACTCATCTGAAGCTCAAGTGGTATGCCAACTTTACAAGTATTAAACAATATTGTTAATATATTAGTTGAAAATTTTAAAATTTATTTGTTTGCAAAGTAAGGGCACAGGGACAATATGACACAACAAAAACAAATGTAAATATTAAAGCACTGTGAACTATTTTTTAAAGGAATAATAAAGTAATACTTTCATTTAGAAGTGTATTTACAGATAGGGCTACCTGGGTGTCTCAAAAAGTTAAGCCTCTGTCTTTGGCTCAGGTAATGATCTCACAGATTAGTGGGTTTTAGCCCCACATCTGGCTCTGTGCTGACAACTCTGCCTGGAGCCTGCTTCAAATTCTCTGTCTCCCTCTCCCTGCCCCTCCTTTGTTCACTCTCTCTCTCAAAAATAAACATTTAAAATTTTTTAGAAAATAAATATTTACATATCAAATAGTTCAATATGTGAAAGTATTTAGTATTTAAAAATCACAACAAAAGCACAAACTTGTGCTTTATGATACTTATAGAATACTTAATAAGAATCGTTGTGCTATAATTATTTATTATTTTTTTTCTAACATTCATTTATTTTTAAGAGACAGAGCCTGAAGAGAGGGAGAGGGAAACACAGAATCGGAAGCAGAATCTGGACTCTGAGCTGTCAGTAAAGAGCCCGAGGCTGAGCTTGAACCTGCAAACCATGAGATCATGACCTGAGCTGAAATCAGTCACTTAACTGACTGAGCCACCCACACATGCCCACTGTGCTAGAAATTTTATAATTATTGCCTTCTTTTTATGTTTCAATAACGTGAAGTTTTTTTTAAATGCTACACTGATATAAAACATTAGGATAACATTTTTATATTGTAAAGCATCTTTGTCATTTATCATTTAACATTAACAGCAGCCTCAGATGGACTGCACAGGTACTATAGAGTAAATTTGGGTACCAGGTGGCTAAGAATGAGAAATGCAGATGACTTCATTATGTATATACATCAACTGTCTAAAACTAAAATCTAGCTTTATAATTCATATTCCCTTGCTTTTATCAATGGCTAGGCCATATTTAGAGTCGTATTTACTGCTAATTATTAGTAGTAATGATGAGTATTAATAATGAAAAATAGAACTCCTAGTATCTGCTAAAAGAAAATAAGATTATTCATTTATTTCTATTATCACTTCATCTTCAGTGTGTTAAAATAATTCATAAAAATACCTACAATATTTTAAAAATTTTTTAATGTTTATTTGTTTTTGAGACAGAGAGAGAGCACAATCAGTGGAGGGACAGAGAGAGAGAGAGGGAGACAGGGTCCTCAGCAGGCTCCAGGCTCTGAACTGTCAGCACAGAGACAGACGTGGGGCCTGAACCCCCGAAACAAGAGATCATGACCTAAGCCAAAATCAGACACCAACGCAACTGAGCTACTGTGGCACCCATACAATATTTCTTTTAACGATGGACTAATTCTTTTTATAAGTGTTATGCTGAGCTCCTACAAGGAGTTTGGGATAACATTGCCTCTTAAGTATATTTTTTCACCTATTACTCCCTCAGAATTGGAAGGCATTGTGCAATCAATGTATTTACTTAATGTTTTACGGTGTTAGTATTATCATCTTCACACCTCATAATAGCTATTAAAAATGGTTATCAAATCATTGTTTTTATAAGTTGTAGCTTCTTAAGATTATGAAAATACATTAATTCTTATTAGTAGTCTCGCCTGTTTTCTATTGGCTATGTTCTTGCACTGTAAGTGATGTTAATACTGTCAACTTATAATAATACCTGCTTGTCTTTTGGCAACAAAAATACTGTTTTATCACATAGTTTTACACCGGGGTAACTGACTCTCTGCATTTGACAGTCAAAGCAAAACATGTATAAATAAAAACTGCCCTTTTTAATGTTTCCAGGTGAGTATCTTCAGAATACTCTTTTCATGTGTAAGGGTCTCTAGAATTTGCCTTGACATTAATGCATGACTCTAGGGAAAAAAATTTGGGATGTGGGCAAATATTACAGAAGTGGAATTTATGAGGAGTAATCAGGTTTCAAAAGGGATAAGGACCTGAGTTTGTAAAGCATTTAATAAACTATTGAGAACTATTGTCACTGGTTTTATCAAGAGTGGAAAGGGAGATGCTAAAATCACAAAGTGAGTAAAGCTTCCCATCTCAGATCAATTGCTGGCATTATATTGCCACAGATTATGGTATATTGAGGTACATGTATTCCTATCACACTATCACCATATAAGCAGAAATAATATATCATTAAGAAATCTAAAATTTAGGGCGCCTGAGTGGCTTAGTCCGTTAAGCGTCCAACTTTCGCTTAGGTCATGATCTCGCGGTTCGTGGGTTCGAGCCCCGTCGGGCTCTGTGCTGACTGCCAGCTCAGAGACTGGAGCCTGTTTCAGAGTCTGTGTCTCCCTCTCTCTCTGACCCTCCCCTGCTCACACTGTCTCTCTCTCTCTCTCTCTCTCTCTCCTAGAAATAATTTTAAAAATATTAAAAAAAAGAAATCTAAAATTTAATAACTATCTTAACAATCTAATAGAAAGTCATAACAATCTAGAATGAAGTTACCTACAGTGCTACTCCAACAATAGTTTACAAATTGTGGGTAGAATAAAAAGATAACTTATTCTTTCCAAAATTCCCTTTCTTCTCCTATAAAAACAGAAATTAAGAATTTTATCCTTCTGGCATTTCCCCATAAGGTGTGTTTTCAGTGCTTTCAAGAATTAAATGAAGGCAAACTAGACATAACTAGAAGATTATTAAAATTTCATCTTCAGAGCAATCCCATTTATCTAGAGTTTAAATGAAATAAGGGAAAAAAAGATAAATTCTAAGCAAGCAAAGTAGAAAGGCTTATGCAAATAAAACAGAATAACATGAAATATTTAACTTTTCTTATTGTAAAGACTGGGTTTGGCTGCCAAAACTATTTCATTTTACTGACAAGAGACAGTCAAGTTAAATATAAAAGGCCATATTTTTAATATTAGCAGATATTTTGTCATATTTTCTGAGTTATAGTTAAAATACCAAGTCCCTAGATTTGTTGTTAATAAATTAAGAAATTAAGAAGCTTGATGTTCTAGCTTATGCTCATAATTTTAAATGAGAGGAGAATTGAAATAACATGGAATATTGGAGTTAATATGTGTTTTATACTTAAATCAGGATCCCTCTACCATTTCCAAGATCATGATCCTTGCTGTGAGAAAGGACAGAGGGGAGCCTTTACTTTTCTTCCTAACAATGATATTTCCAGGTCTCTTCCACTAATAAAAACATAAAGCATAATTATAAATGAAATCAAGCCTGTTTGGATAGTTGTTTTCAGTCATTTAATTTTTTTTTCCTTATTACTGCCACCTTTTCCAGGTAAATTTCTAGCGTCCTTAGATCACTGATCATTAAAAATTACAGAGCGTGACATTAATCTTCACCATCAACTCCATTTGTACCATTGCATAAATAGATGAAGGAAAATTAATATAGATACAATGTTTTTGAATGTAGACATACAAGGTATTACACAATTATCACAATGTTGAATTATGGAACAGACTCTAGAGCGAAAAATTCAAAGCTAATTGTTTGGAGTATTAGTGGACAAGTATAGTGTCCTCTACAGGTATGCAATCAAAAAGTGATTCAACAATAAAATGTTACAACTAGTAAATGCATTTGTCAGGGAGACGTTCAGAAAACAATTTCAGCTAAGTTATATAATGTGGTATAGAGAGACAGAGGATTAAAGTATCAAAACAAAATCAAGTTTATCAACAAATAACAGTTGTTCCTGTTTTAACCAAAATGTGGGATTGTGGTCAGGGCTGCAAAATTGCCTCTCAAAAGGTGATGAAATACTCAGGATGAGAAAGAGAAGAATACCCAGGAACACTGGCTGGAGGATAGCTTTGTTGTAATGATCACTGACTTGACTATTTTGAATTATTTAGTGGCCTTATAAATAACTAAATAATCCTAGTATTTGAAATTGTACTGGAAAGACAAAAAAGGATGACAGCAGGATACAGAACCTTCAATTCTAGCTTAAATTTCCACATGTAATTCCTAGAAATGTAACATTTTTTTGGTACAGAATTATAAAACATAAGGGCTTATGTCAGAGGTGACAGAAAGCCCAACATTAACTAGATAAATAAAAGGAATGTATCTAAAACTGTACCTGAAGGCTCAAGATACCAACCATGATTAGGATTTACCTTCTCTGCCTCTTGGAGTTCTGGGTCTTATCTTTATACTCACATTAACTCTTGCAACAGCACTTAAGATTCACGTACATGCTCACACACTTTCCCCCAACAGTATAGCAACCAACTCTTTATTTCTTCTAAGTTGACATCCTGACTTTGCCTTCCTCCTATCATTTCGGAGCTGATACATGTGTGTCATTTCCCCCCCTCATACAGGTTTATCTTTATCCATTTTGTCAAATGTTTGAAAGAAATGTTAGAAGCTTATATTCATGTTATAACACTTTCAGAACAAGTTTTAATAGTTACAAAAATGATGTTGAATGCATGTTATTCAGTAAGATATAATTGGCTGAGTTATGAATAAAATTTAAGTTCAAGAGACTGATTTTTATGTCTTATATAATCTAATACTTTTTTCAGCATTTAAATATAGTTTATTTGATATGCATTTTTCTTTAGTTTAGTTCAGATATTCAGTTCTCTAAAACAAATTTGTATTTGGGATACAAAATGAGGATTTAATAATTCTTTCATTTACAAGCTATTTTTATATTATTTTATAAAAATTTGATACTGACTAGATTTAATAGATCATGATTATTTTCCCAATATACTGTCTATGTCATTTTTGGTTATGAATTATTAGAATATTATTTTGCTGGAAGTTCCTTTCTATTATTCTACTGTTGTATGTGTATTTTTGTTCATCATTTAACATGATATTTTCTCTCAACTCTATTTGCAGAAAACAACTATCAAGTGTTCTTACTCTACTAACTAGATAATTACTACTTAACACTGACCTGTCTTTTCATTAAACACCTACTCATTTTCTTAATGTAAAAAGCATCATGGAAATTAAAGATGCAAGTTTCTGAAAGAATTAATGTACTAGTACAATTTTAAGACTAAACAGAACAGCACAGCTAATATGGCTTGTTGAATTCTCAATGTTTTTTTCCTAAATCATGAAATTTAAGACCTAACTTTTCAAATGCCACTCTTAATTAACATATTATTTGCTTTCCTCACGTATTAGTGAAAGAACAAATAACATGTATCATTTGAGAAGTTATATTCCAATTTTCTACAACTAAGCATGACTCACAGGTGGAAAATGAGTTAACTATAAGCATCTCATTTTTATTTGGTGAGCTTTTAACACATTTATGTATCAAGTACATGTATTTTTCTGTACCAAAATAATTCAATAATCTCTCCTATTTTTTTAATAGATACATGCTTCAAGTGTACTTTGATCCAAAGAAACATCTTATGTAATAGCAATGCAAGCTTTTGTAAAATGTAGAAACTTATTGTAATCAAAAAATTCCTGTGTTAAACATCTTTGACCTGTGTTAAACATCTATCTAATTTATCATCCTTGTGCTATGCATAGTGAAAGAACGCAATGCCACTTACAGTTCATGTTTAGTTTTCAACATAATATTGCAATGTTGTTAAACATTTATTTAAAAATTTCCATATTAATGGACACACACACATAGTGCTCTGTTGGATTATTTTCACCCCCGATACATATTCAAGTTGCCACTAGTGACCTAGAAGACCTAGGAGCTATAAAGCTCTTGAATTTTTAGTTTAATCACATGTTTCTATAGAAGAAAACATGCTTCCATAGTGATCAGTATATTTGTCAACCAATTACCATATTTCTCAACATTTCCAGCTTGTTTAGGAATATTAGTAGCTTGACCAATACAGGAACTCTTTTGTACCCAACCATTAACTGTGTTAAATAGTTGCACTATTCCCCTCATTATAAAAAGGAATGTGATCAACGTAAATTACAAATAGTTGTGAATACACAATGAACAATTCATATCACATGTTTATGCCTATTAGAAAAACTAGTTATATGACAAAGATATGTTCAGCTAGGAAAATATTCCACACAGGACTCGTGTGGGACTAGTCTATAAAATAAGAATTAAATTTGGTTTAAGATATTTTTGAATATTGATTGGCACCCTTGTAGAATATTTTTTACTGAAATGTGTATTTCCATTTATAGAATGTAAAGCACTTCATAAAGTTACTGAAATATATGACATATTTAAAAATATTAACTTTTACTAATTACATCTGAGTAAAAATTGTGATGCATGCACAGGTGATAAGTGCAGAAAGAAAAATATTCGTAACAGTTTGAACAATATTCTGTGGTTCATGTACCTGTCACATTTTAAGTAAGCATCACATTTAAAAATGATAGCCAATCATTTATTTTTTTTCAAAGAACATGTCCTATTCTCATTAGAATAAGTGAATAATGGTTTGACTCAAGAAAAGTTTCCACATTCTATATATGAAAAGTTCCTAAGTAAATATCGACATGCATGTCCATATGGCTTCAGTCTGCTGGAAAACATATTCAAAGAAGAGTGAGGGGATTTCTTCTCCTTTGAGAAACAGTAGAAACCATGCTCCCTCATTAATTATTATAGCTAGACTGCCTCAGAGGGTCTGTCCTAGATTTTATAAGCATTTCTCTTGTACTAGTATTTCTTTTTTTTCTTTTTTACTCCTCAGTTGAGAGCCATTTACCAGTATTTATAATATATTGTATCAGAAAGTTTATCTCCCCTCAAGTTTTCAATGAAGGGCAATAATAACAGAATGCAGCTTGCCATCCACAACTTAGTCTTGAGATCTTTCTTGCCAGTCTTAACAGCACTGAGAAGATGGCCTCTACAGCACTTCCACTTTCTATATTCACTAAAATGCTTCTCCACAACTAACTGTATGTAGATTATAGTTACCTACATAGTGATCTGACAACTGTGACTGTTTAAATATAGTCATCCTATTGTAAGGGAAGAAATATACAGCGTAGGGAGAAGGGACACTGAGTAACCATAAACAAAATTGACTCCAAATCACAGTAGCTCTAACATTCATAAATAAGGAAAATTATGAAAACATAGAAAAAAATAACATACCTATCAAATTTCATTGATATAGGACATATTAGTAGACAATCTATCTCAATTATAGTTTTTAACATGAAGCATAATTAAGACCAAAGGAAAGGTAATATATACTTATAAATGAAAAAAGACAATGAAAAATTTTCAACTGTACATAGGTAAAAATGTAATATAGATGTGTTACCAAAATAAAAAGAAAAAATACAAAATTGGAAATAAGGGAAAATCAAATCTTATATGGGCATTCTGATAACTGTGAAGAGTACAGTTATTAGGCAGACATGCAAAACTACATTTCGAGTGTAATGTTCCTCTATATTTTTGAATAGATGTTATTTTATGAGGGTGTTTTTTTTGTTTTGTTTTGTTTTTGCCAAAAAAATCCCTGCTTTATTTCTGGTCAATTGTACTTACACTATGTAACTATATAATTATACCATTTCTAGAATGTTCTCTTATTTGTCACAGCAATGCTTTGCCTAACTTTACATGTACCAGTTTCATTTTAGATGCTGCTAGTATTTACTTTGAAGAAGTTATGTGCTTTTAAAAATATGTAATATGGTACAACTTTTTTGTTTTTTAAAAAGGTGCTCAAATACTTTCTATGCTCAAGATGAAGCCATTCCTGTTTGGGCTACCACATCAACAAACTGAACTTAAATAACTGTCATGTCCTTGTAAAGTTCTGCTTGACCCGAATATCCAATCCACCAGTCATCAAACACCAAACCAACTCTGGACTCAATACTTAATTTTCTCCTCCCTTCTCACCACCACATACAAGGTTAACTATGTAACTGCCATTCATGAGATAGTTTCTATTTTTCATTCTTGTTCATTACTTTATAAAATCTTCCTGATTTTATAGGAACATGAGACAATAGACAACATGAACATTCATTTTTCAGTGAGAATATTCACCCACTGAATGCTCAAGTTTGCAAACTCTTGCTTTTCTGGATCTAAAACTAGAGCTCCAGGTCCATGGAGTGTTTTTACTTAGCAACCTTGCATTACAAAAGGTAAATTGATACTTGATTTCTACTTGCAATAAGTGTTAAACTGATACAGAAATGCAAACAGCAATGTATAAAAACAAGCAGAATCTTGAAATCACAGACTTACCGTCTAGTGGTGACCTCCAGGAACCGAGATTTGGCTGTTAAGGGTTCTTCTGTGGCATTAACTCTGGCATCTGAGAGTCAAGCTTTTATAATGGGATTATTCACAGCTGTTCTCAAATTTGAGTGAGCATCAGAATCACCTGAAGGGCTTGTTAAGCAACAGATGGCTGGGCCCCATCACCAGTTTCTGGTTTGTAGTTCTGAGTGAGGTCTAAGAATTTGCACTTATAGGGGTCCCTGGAGTGGCTCAGTTAAGTATCCAACTTCACTTCAGGTCATGATCTCATGGATTCATGAGTTCTGACCCACATGGGCTCTCTGCTGTCAGTGCAGAGCCTGCTTCAGATCTTATGTCTCCCTGTCTCTACCCCTCCCTCTCTCTCTCTCTGCCCCTTCCATGAGCTCTCTCTCTCTCTCTTTCTCTCTCAAAATACTAAAATTAAAAAAAAATAGAATTTGAATTTCTAATGATTTCCCAGAGGATGATAATAATGGTGGTCCAGAGCCACACTTCAAGATCTAAACCAAGCTCTTCTTTAAAGATGGAGAAACAGGCCTAGTGAGACAAAGTGACTTCCTCAGGACCACACTGCCAGTTTAAGATCAGAAGTCTTAAACTACATACACACACGTGTGTGTGTGTGTGTGTGTGTGTGTGTGTGTGTGTGTGTGTAGTTTTCCCTTTATAACAACAGAAAGCTTGTCTATCACTAGAGTATGGGTGAAGACTTAGGAAATGATTACAGTGAAAAATAGAGTTAGGATCATGCAATAAACTATCTTGAAGTTTGTTTTTTTTTAAGTCTCAAAATGCAATAATTTAAAAGAACAAAAATTTATTTCTCACTAAATCTGTATTACCTTCAAGGGGCAGCTGGCTTTTCGAATTTGGGTCATCCATGGATCCAAGATAAAGAAGTCATCATTGAGAATATTGTTAGTTATGGAGAGAAGGAATGAGATGTAAAAAATGCACAATGGCTCTTAGTATTTCCACCTAGAAGTGGCATATTTCACCTCCATTCATTTTATTATCTACAGAAAGTCACTCAACCACACCTAAAGTGATGTTTTATGCTTCATCTTAAAACCTTTTAGCTCTCCTTTTGGCTTTGACTTTTGTTGTATGTAACCAACAATATACAGATAGTCTTACAGCACCATGGCTTAGTGGCAGGATGCACATCTTTTCATTCCTCATAAAGGTTTCCTATGCAGCCATTGAATGGCATGTGTGGAGGAGCTCACTCAGCCATCCTGGGATGTGCAAAAACTAATGGCTGTGAAAGGATAATATCCCCAGATGAAAATCTGACCTATAAGGAATGAAAATAACCCCTTCTTCTTTCCAAGCAGTTGGTTCCATGTTTGATTCTGCATAATTCCTCAGTGGGTTTTCAGAGAGATTGAGTCCCGGTTGTCCACTGGAAAAAAAATAATGGCTCAGTAACTCATCCTTGAATTAATTTTCTCTCCTTTCTTGTTTTATTCTTCCCAGTTTCCTCATTCTTATTTTCTAGAATTAGTTTCCAAAATAAAATATCTACATGTTAACCCATCTCTCAAGCTCTGTTAAGACACCTAACTTCAAAAGTGTTGTGAAAGCACATTTGTAAAATATGCCCAGAATAAAGGAAGCGAGAAATATTGCTGAACATCATTACTGACAAATATAGTAGGTAAATGAATTATACCAACATATCAAAAGTAAAATATATTTTGATGAAGTGAGGTTTATATTAGGAATGCAAGTTTAGGTAAACATGAGGAAAACTATCCATATAAATATGTGTTTAATAAATACTTGAGTATTAACCAACTCGTTTTAATACAGCAAAAGATAAAAACACCTGTTCATCTCCATATAGATGAAAAAGTATTTACAGAGTAAAGAACTACAACCACTTCTTCTCTCCTAACACACTTTAAAAAAAAATTTTAGTGTTTATTTATTTTTGAGAGAGAAAGAAAGACAGTGTGAGGAGGGAGGGGAAGAGAGAGAGAGGAAGAGACAGAAGCTGAAGCAGGCTCTAGGCTCTGAGCTGTCAGCACAGAGACTGATGGCCCTCGAACCCACGAATCATGAGATCATGACCTGAACCGAAGTTGGATGCTTAACAGACTGAGCCACCCAGGGGCCCCTCCCCTAAGAAATGTTTATTCTTCCTAGTTAAAAAGATATTTTTCCTTGTGAATGAGAATTTTGAATCATGAGATTCTGTAACAGTACATTTTTATTATTAGGGAAAGCAGTGTACTAGATATTCTATTACTCTGAGGAGAAATTTTTAAAACTTGTGTTTTTCAAAAACATTGGTTATTTTAAAATCCAAAGTATTTTTCTAGGGGAATCACACTAATTACAATTATGTGATCATGCTAAAGCATAGATGATTAACTTTTGTTGAAATTACCTTATGTACTTGAATAATTTACCTGATAAGATATTATTCTAAAATAGCTTTTTAATTAAATCTTAGAGTTGTGTATATATGTATGTATACAAACTTAATAGGTAAGTGCTCCAAATGTTTAAATCAACTCCATCTAGTTGTAAACTGCTACTTAATTTTTATTAAGCATACAAAGGTAAAACAGAAGATTTACAGCTTTAAATTGATTTTAAGTAATAGAAAATAATATGATGTATATAAGAAAAGTAAAGATTTGATCTCATCAGAGCAACAGGAAGGAAAAAAATAATAAAATAAATTTCAGAGCTTTTCTAACTCTACACAAATTTATAGCATGTCATATTTATCAGGTAAAGAGAATATTGAAAATACCACATTTCAGTGAAATCACATCTTGTGTTTTACCATCAGAGGAAAATCTAAGGAGTATGAACAAGTAACTAGTAAAACTATCTATTTCTAACGACTTCACAGGTAGTGCTGGACACATTTCTAACTTAAAAAATGCCTTGGCTGATATTGTCAAGTATCACTGTCACCATGGCAATAGTCACTTTTAAAAATGATCTTAAATAAAAAGGGCAAAAGACAAAGTAATTCTCCAACATATGAAATATAATTGTATGAAATCTTCTGCTGATTTATTGAGGCAAAAATTTACAGATAAAAACCCAATCTCTTTTAGAGAGTACAGGCAGAGGTAATACTTCCTGACTCACTCTGGGAGGTCAGCATCAAATATCAAATATCAAAACCAAAGACATTTCAGGAAAAGAAAACTACAGACCAATATGTCTCATGAACATAGATAAAAAAGATCTCAACAAAATATTAGCAAATTGAATCCAACAATGTACAAAAAGAATTATACATTATAACTAGATGGGATTTATCCCATGTATGCAAGGCTTGTTCACTATTCCAAAATCATTTAATATAAACCACCACATTAACAGGCTAAAGAAGAGTCATCACATGATCATATAAAATAAAGCCATAGAAGCATTTGACAAATTCCAACAACCATTCATA